>JAKUAW010000002.1:672500-1206514 GCA_030566775.1 [Candida] smagusa | reverse complement strand
GGGGGGTTGTTTTTGAACGGATTCTATAGGATATTTAAAAAGAAGATGTTTTATCGGGCAATTTTTTAGGGATCCAAAGGTGGATTACGGGTACATCAACATCAAAGGGGACATTTGTTTTTAAAAGCCCTCGAATTAACTACAAAGAACAACTCACTTATACACTCGAAATGTTATAAATTAATATTAATCCCGTAAGTTTAAATTATTTAATTGCTCATTAATCTTTTCAGCTCTCTGCTTCTTGATTTTAGTGGTCCGCGTCTTATCATCTGTTGAATGCTTTGTTTCCAAATACTTAGAATACCCAGGGGAATCTTCTTCTTCTTCTTCCGCATTAACATGGAACGCATACTCCGATTCCGGTTGCTTTAATATCTCTCGAATGTCACTGTTTGCAACCAACTGGTTGTGTAAACCGAAACTGAAGCACCACTTTAATGTTCTTAATCTCAAATACAAATACCAACTGTTGATTGGTAACGATCTAGTTTTGGATAATTTGAGGTACGTAGAGTCCATAATAGCATCCTGCAATTCCTTACCCTCAGGCGAACCCTTATATATCTCGATTCTGTCATGAGTAGTGGTGTATGTTTTTAGTGTATGCAAGATATTACGGAACACAGAATGGAACTCTTTTTTGTCCTTCTTAGAAACCTTCTTAGACGACAAGTTGGTTAATCTTTCGAAGATCGAAAACAATGCTTCCTGCTCGTAGTATGGAGCGTTTGGGTTGAATTCCTCATCCGCATCCTCCTCTTCTTCGTCTGCGCCATTCAAAGAATAATCGTAGAGTTCATACATCACAGCCGTCACACGGCCCGCAGCCTTCGCAAGGTCTCTGAGCTCATCGTTATCCACCAACGGAACAACACGAAGTATCAAATCCTCGATCATCTCGTTTAGGTATTGTCCAGTCTCAAACAACGTAAGAAGCACCCCAACAGCGTGCAAGGCAGCAATGGCCACACTCTCCTCGTTAGCAACCTTGTTCCAAGCCTCCTGCACCAACTCCTTATCATCATTCTTATCAAACAATGTGGAATACTCTCGGTCTCCCGATTGCAAGTTTTTCTTCAGCTCAATTGCACTCAAAGCCAACGCTTCTGCGCGGTCCATGAACCAAAGCAACTTCTCATCGATCCCAAAGTTCGATGACCCATGGTGCAAAATCAAAAGTAGCCCGGCATATCCGTTAATCAACTGTGCTTTGTTGGCATTGGTAATAACACTAGTTGCGGGGTCGTCTATCAATTGTTGAATACTATTGTAAAAGTCCGGTGTCACAAATTGACTGTTTTCGTCAATGTCACTAACAATAGTTGAAATGACGGCTCTAGTCAAATAAATAAACTCGGTTTCGGTTCTATAGTTGCCACTGTTGAAATGACCAACCAATCGTTGCACCATATTTTCATCAATGTACTGAGGCGTGCCTGCATGTTCTTCATTGTACACTATCAATGGCTTACTAACAATAATCTTAAACAATTGAGCCAAAAGAAGTTCTCTCGACGAGGTCGAAACTTCCGTTCTAGGCCGGCCCAACGAGAAAACAATTTCATTGAACGTGGTCAGGTCGGACTGAATACGGCTTTTACTGAGTGCTGTCACGTTATATTGTCTTCTATCTGATGCGTCTGTCTTATCCACACTGCTGTCGTAAGGACTATCAATAACCTGCGCCAAAGATGCTAACTTGCTACTGAGGTATTCCTGGATACGGTTGTAGTCCACGTCGGTATCTTCTTCGTAGTCCGAGTCATCTTCTGCCAATGGCGTTCTAGTTGCTGACACTACCCTCGAACTTGCATTCGATGGAGTATCTTTCCCAAGCAATTTATTTCTCCAAGACTTCGAGTTCATGTTAATTTTTATAAAATGCGAAATGACAAAGATGACCATGTGATTGGACCACAAATCATAAAAAAACCACGAACACAGTGAGTGGTCAGTGTTGAGCATTAGCCTCTTTTTAACAGGGTGCTTGGCGAGTGGTAAGCTTATTTCACGACTTCAATGATGTGCGATAGTACTTTTCTAACCACTCTCTTACGGCCCGACCGCAATAATAAACCCTTGTTGTTCCTAAAATACAATTTCATTAGGCAATGCATACACCCTCTCTCCATTTTCCCTAACAGTCTCATTAAGCTCATCCCTCGGAAGAGACTTTCTCATATCAAATGCATCTATCTCATCATTCACCTGGTTTCTATCCGTAGGCATATCACTTCCATAATACCCAATAACCCTTCTATATACACTATATCCAAGCTTCTCATACAATTGACGTCCCAAGATATTGGTTACCTTTACGAACAAATCAACAAACAACACCGAGTGCGGTTCAATACTCGTGAGTTTTTCCAACTCAAGACACAACAAGGATGCCAATCCAATCCGACGGTACTGGTCTTGGACAGTCACCGCAGTGATGTGTGTGTGCCACTCTTTCTTGGACATTTTGCCCTCCGTCTTACCCATCATATATCCACTGATCTCGTGTTCTTGGCCGAACCGCAGATACACTTCCGTCGACTTGAAAAATAACGACGGCCACGACGTGAGATACAGAGTGTAGAACGACACATTGTAGTTCTCCGTCAACGGATCTAAGTTGACGGGATTAAGCTCAAACAAGTCTTCGGCCTGGAACGGTTTGATTGATGTCATGAAAAAGTGAGTGAAAAAAAAAATTATTATCATGTACGGAGGTCCTATTAGTGAAGAAGAGAAGAAGATGCAAGAAAAGTATGTTGCTGATACTTTGACTTTCTCAGCTTTGGTTGCTGGTGCTTTGTTTGTCATCCCAACTGTTTACCATTTTGTTAGCAAGCAATTATAATGTATATAGAAATGGATACTTTGCTTTTGAGATGTAAGAATGTGTTGACTTTTGAGGTGTTGACAGTTACTGTTTCGACAGTTCTATGTTTCACCTTTAGATATTTTTGACCCTGTGATTCAAAAACGAATCGTGATTTCTTATGATTGTTTATGAACTCTCTATGAATTCTTGATGACTCTTATGATTCCTTATTACTTTGCTTTTATTACGCTACATTACTCTTATTATTCTTTATTAATCTTTACGAACTCTTACTCTTGTCTTTATTTGACAATTCACAAATTCACAAACTCACTTCGTTCGTTCATTTACTCCTCATCACTCAAACTAACCAAATCCTCTCTTAACCTACTAATCTTATTAGCCAAATTAGTAAATTGCATTCTCTCCGAAATCTTAGAAGCAGCAGCCAATGCCTTGTCAGTCTTTATCAACTTGGCAATACTCAAAGCACGATTCAACTTTGTTTCTTTACACGAATCTGCAAACATCTTC
Organism: [Candida] smagusa; assembly: GCA_030566775.1. Classification (NCBI taxonomy): domain Eukaryota; kingdom Fungi; phylum Ascomycota; class Pichiomycetes; order Serinales; family Debaryomycetaceae; genus Kodamaea; species [Candida] smagusa. The sequence continues at coordinate 1,203,165 of JAKUAW010000002.1, read as the reverse complement.
AACAAAGACTTATCAAACATAACACTATAATTAGTTAATCTCTCCATGATTGCATCATTATCCTTTTGAATGGAATCATCATTGAGAGAGTCACTAACCAATTTACCCATGGTTAAGGATCTCAAAAATACCTCTTCAGGATCTTCTTTATTAACCTCAGATTCCTCATCTTCACTATCTTCTTCAAGAATATCATCCTCCAGTCTCTTTTTCTTTTCTGTGGGTGTGTGGACATATATTGGAAGCCTGATTTCCATTTCAATAGGTAATGGCAATGGGAACCCAGGAAATTGGTTGTTGTTTTTCAAAATTAAACAGTTCAATTGATCCTTGTACAATCCAAGTGGCCAGCACTTCCAGTTCTTCTTGTTTGCGTTGGATCTATATTCAGTGATGGCACCATCACAATTCAAGATCGGAATCCACTTGGAGTTGTTTGTTTCACGCCATCCATGTAAAACAATCAATGTGTCGTCAGAACCAGCAACAAGACATGGGTCACTGTACTCGTTGAAGAAAAGGCCCTTGATCACCGGCTTGTTTGGAGCTGTGGTGATTGGCAATACCGAATTCTGCTGCAAGTACTTGTAATCCTGGTTAATGTCGAGAATCGAATAAGTGAAGCGATCTGCCCCATGCTCATTCACCATGAATAAGACAGAGTTCTGCGACGAAATCAACGTCACCACAGGAAGTGTCTTGATGATATTAAGACAAACTCCGTACAAGTTGAAAAACCGCAAGTACCCCATACTGGTCCCCACAATGATGAGAGAGTCGTGCAGAAACTCCTCTGTGTGCGTCAAGCTGACGGAAGTTATGAATTCGCCGTCAAGAAGCGGGACTTTCTTTTCCCATGAGTCTTGTTCGGAATCGTGGTTTCTATAGTAGATCTTTCCGTGTGCATTACTTTCTCTCTGGTACCCAGAATATGCCAATAGGATTCCCGACGAGTTGAGCGAGCACAAATCGTACGAGAAGTAGTCCGTAATGTGGTAGTCTTTGTGGATGGATCTGTCGAAGAAAGAAACAGTGATACTCTGCGAGCCCAGAGTGTTGTTCAAGTCGCGAACAGCCCATGTATAGCCTATCGAGTTCATGAACAAGTATCTTCTGTCTGCATTTGCGTTGGAATCGCGCAATTCCGATGACCATGGCGTGGACCCAGGCGAGTACGGCTTGAGCGTGTTGACCGCCACCTCCACAGGTTTATGCTTTTTTGCTGGTGGCTCATCAAACAAGTCCTCGTCGAGAACGTCGTCCTCGTCAATCACCATCGAGTCCTCAAGCGCATACTTCCGCTTGGACGGCACAACATCGTCAGCCCCTTCCTCTTCCTTCTCCTCGTCCTCGGACGCTTCGTCAGCCTCATCTAGAAACAATGATCCCACTTGTCTGGTTATAACGTCCTTGAACTGAATCACCTCTCCGTTGGATGTCCCAACTACAACCCCGTCCTCTTTCCATACAATATTGATAGGTTTGCTTCCCTCCAGATCATCGATTCTCTGTGTAGATACCTGTTTCTTAGAAGTGAAGTCGAACACCTCAAAACCAGAATCCTCGTGCAACACGACAAGATGCTTTAAGTCTGCAGTAAGCTTGAAATCAACCACCTTTTTATCAATTGAAAACGACTTTACTGAAGTCTCCCACTTGGATCTTGCATACACGTCAATCGTGTTGGATACACTCGGCACCAAACAGTATTGTCCGTCCGATGACCACTCCACCTTGGTGCACACTAACTCATCGGCGTGCTCCTCCTTGAAATCAACCTTGTCACTCGACATGTGGATCTTTTGCGTGAGAACATTCTTCAACGTGTGCACCAAGTTGGGTTCTTCATTGAACACAGAGTAGATTTGCACGTCCGAGTTGGCTAAACTCACCGCCAAGAGCTCATTGCTAAAGTTATACGAAACATTGAGCAATTGCTCGGGCAAGTTCACCGTACTCACCTGTTTGTCGTTGTCAAGATCGATAATGCTCAACTTGTTGGTGTCTCCACCACAAACGATTCTCTTTCCATCGTTAATGAACTTGGCATCACGAAGGGGGAGTTCTGACCGGAAAATCGCCCCATGGTTGATCCCTTGTTTGGTGTCAATGAGCTCCAAGTTTCCGCTCGTACTACTAACTATCAAATCGGTTGCGTAATAGTCAAGAGATGTGACATTCTCAACTATATCTATTGATTCAGGTTCAAGTTCGGGTTCGTCTGTGTTGAATACTTTTACCAACCCTTCACTGTTTCCAATCACCAATCGGTTAGCATCTTCGAGGTAAATTGCATATGAATTTCCATCTGGAAATGCTGTTATCTTGTCTTCGATCATGACGCGTATTTTTTTGAGATGCGTGGATTTTTTCAAAAGCGAGCAAATGACAAGCGCACGAAGCGGTGAGTTGTGAGTTTGTAGTTACTTTTAATGGTTGGATGTAATTAACAGATAATACATTGATATATTAGTGGTGATTATGTAATTATGAAGTTATCTAGATGGTTTAACAAAACCTATAATTGCAAAAAAAATGCAAAAAGATGAAAAAAGTTATAAAAATGAAGATTAATTTTTAACTAAGGATTACATGAAGAATATAAAGAATACGAAGAATACGAAGAATATGAAGAATAAGAAGTTTGCAAACATTAATAAGATTAATAAAATTATAAACGTAATAAAGATCCTAGTAATCATCATCACTAAAAGAATACAGAATGACATAATACATGAGTAATCAAGAATAGTCAATATGTGGTAGCCCTATATTGCTAACAAAAGACATAACAATAAACATCTTTTTTTAAATATGTTTGTCCCCGAAGTTTCCCGATCCGTTTCTTCGCTCATCCGTTCCTTTTCGGATTAATTAACACATCCTTTATCCGCTTTATTCTGTGTTAGGTTCCCAATCCATTCTATTCTATCCATCACCTGCGACGTTATCACGTGTGGTATACTTGATACCACGTAATCTAACCTTAAGACCGTCATCTGATATGTATAATAAGTCATCAATTTAGTTGTCTGAACAACGTTACATAATCCACTATGGCTGCAATTTTTCGTAAGTGTGGATTTGTGGAGTCAAGGGATGGTAGAAATAGACAAAGAATGGATCGAATTAGAATCCATGAGAGGCGAAGACGAACAAGAAAGCCTTATCAAAGCAACAAGCAGTTTCTTATTTGTGGACAATGCAGAAACAGGAAAATCCAGTGAAGTTGAATTTGTAGAACAAGAAGCAGCATTACTAAAGAAGTTGGATTATTGGCTTCTACCATATGTGTGTCTTGGGTATTTTATCAAGAGTTTGGATGCATCCAACGTGTCCAATGCATATGTTTCTGGTATGAAGGAGGCATTGGACATGCAAGGCAACCAATACAACCTTCTCCTGACATTCTGGACGGTTGGGTATGTTTGCGGCCAGGTGGTGTCGCAAATCATCATATGCTATGTGCGTCCATCCATGTGGCTACCACTGATGGAAATCCTATGGAGTGTTCTAGTTATGGCATTGGTTGTGTTCAAGGACATCCGCATCTGGTATGTGATTCGGTTTTTGATTGGGCTCATGGAATCGCTGGCGTTTCCCGGCTTGATATCAATTCTAGGCACCTGGTACATTGGTCCTGGCGAGTTGGTTTTTAAAAGCAGCATTTTCCAGTCCTTCTCGCTGGTGGCTCATATCTTTGGGGGTGTAATGCAAGCGTTGTTACTCGAGTATTGTGACGGGCTCCTTGGAATCCCCGCGTGGAAATGGATCTTTATTGTAGATGGCCTTATAGGTTTTCCTATAGCCATTTATGGGATCTGTGTACTCCCAGACCACCCATCCAATTCCCGGGCCTTCTGGTTGAGTCCCCAAGAACGAACCCTTCAGTTGGAGAGAATGGCCAGGTATGAGCGCAATATGCCTGCGAACTTGTCCAACACCAAAGTATTACGGGATATCTTCCGCAAGATCTTCAGCGCGTGGCCCGTGTATATGTTCACTGTGTTATACATCTGCCATGCCATCATCAGCAAAATGTCTGGATATATGAATTTATGGTTAAAGTGGACGGGGGATTATCTGGCTGAGGAAGTCAACCTATATCCCACAGTTTCCAGCTTGATCATTGCAGGGTTAACGATAACCAATGGGTATCTCATTTCGTATAAAGGATCGAGCCAACAAAAATGGATGATTGGGTTGTTGATAGGCACTTTTATAGGAACGCTTATCCTTACTATTATACCCAAACGGGACAACAATAGCGTCAACATGGTGGGTTGGTACTTGAGTAGTTTAGAGAACTGTGTGGGGACGTTAATCATGACCTTAATTAACCAAACAATTAGCTACTCATACGAGCAGAGATTAATAGTGATTGGAATAGTTCAGACCCTCAGCTTCTTTTTCCAAAGTTGGGTTCCGTTATTAATGTTTAACCTGGGTGACGCTCCTAATTATAAATACGGTTACCATGTTTCCGTTGCTATTGTCATGATAGAAATTATTGGAGTGTACGTTGTATTTAGAATAATAGAATACGAAAGGGCGAAACGGTGGGCATTCTCTCCACGAGCCTAATCCATTATCGTGCCATGGATAGAGATATTAAATTGCAGCCAGTTATTAAGAGGCTGAGTATTTTTTGCAATCGCTGAGGGATTAAAAACAAACGGCGCCTCTCAATTTGGAAATTCCCATCACCCAGACTTTTTTTTGTCGATGAGCCCGATTTCCCACTTTCATTTTCCTCAGTAAATTTTTTGAACAATAATCAGTGGAAGAAAATTTTACTGAGGGATTTTTCCCTGGATAGACACGATAAAAAAGGCGGGGATGATTTCCTGCTACATACCACTGTAAGAGAATTAAGGTTAAAAAAGAAAAAAAAGACACGATTCTCCTTTTCTTTTCCCAGATACGAGATGAGGGCATTTTGTAGGAGAGTTGAAAAAGACATTGTAGAAGAGAACTTAGTAGAAGATTTTGCAAAAGATTTTGCAGGAGAAAGACCTCAAAGGTTTGTTGATTATTTAAGAAAAAGAATGTTGATCCAGTAGGCTTTTAGAAGAGTGCCTGCAAATACGGAGATTCTTTATTCTATACGTTTTTGAGAAACATTTTCTGCAGGTATACAATTAACAACTCAATGTACAAAAATGTCAATCTCTCCATGTCCCTTAACTATGCGGGATTAAAAGAAAATGAAATTTTCCGCTTTTATTGGTGGGTGGTTAACTAAGTAGATTATCATGAAGCTTACAGTTACGAGACCAAAAGAAAGAAAAGCAAAAAAGCAAACATTTTTTTTTTGGTCATTTCAATTTTTGCAACCAATGGGAGAGACTTGTAGATGCGTTTTCTCCAACAAAGCAAAAAAGACTTCACCAATACAACGAGGAAAATGTTAGTTACCATGTGCGGCAAGTTCCCTGAGCAATATAATATTCCTCAGAGCAGAGATTAAGGCTGAAGTTTACGAGTGATATCATCTTGCTTTCTCTTTTAATTTTATTAAAAAAAAGAAGAGGTGCAGGTCAAAATAGTATACAGATCCTAGAGGAAAATAGCTCAAATTACAATACATAAATAACCACTATTCATCCCAAGTAAATTTTTTATCAACAAACACACATGTCATCCAGCTTAAAGCAAACCGAAGAGAGTCTCTCTTCAATTGATAACAAACACCGAAGTGATGAAGATTTTGGTGACAACAGTATCATCAACAGAGGTCGTCAAGGTAATGATGACGAAGAAGCTTCCATTGAGTCTGCCCCTGAGCCTCACAACAAGAAACAGAACTGGAGAGAAATTCTCATGCTTTCGTTCACCTCTTTAGGTGCCATTTATGGTGACTTGGGTACTTCTCCTCTTTACGTTCTTAATTCTATTTCTTACAAGAACAACCCTCCTAACAAGGATGACATGTATGGAGGTGTTTCGTTGATTTTCTACGTCTTCACCATCATTGTTATCATCAAGTATGTTGGTATTGTTCTTTTCATTGGTCCAAACAACGGTGAAGGTGGGCAGGTTGCCATCTACGCCAAGATCGCCCGTCACTTCAAGCTGGGTCCAAAGGGTGTCCAGATTCCTGGTGCTCCTCAAGTGTCTGACTTAGAATTGGTCACTAGACAAGATACCTCCTACTCGTTCCAAAACTCCCACGAAAAGAAAACCATTGTTGACAAAATCACCCACCACCCATTGGTGCTTAAGGGTGTGCAAAGTTTTATTGTCTTTGCATGTTTCATTGGATGTGCATTGGTGTGCTCTGATGGTTTGTTAACCCCAACCACCTCTGTTTTGAGTGCCGTTGGTGGTATTCAAATCGCAAAGCCTTCCTTCGACTATGTTCTTGCAGTTTCTGAAGTCATCTTAATTGTTCTTTTCATCATCCAACAATTTGGTTCCCACAAGGTTTCCTTTACCTTTGCTCCTATCATTTTCGTCTGGCTCATTGGTTTATTGGGTTGTGGTCTTTACAACATCGTCAAGTTCCACCCAGGTATTTTCAAGGCTTTATCTCCATACTACGCCATTAGACTCTTAAAGAACGGTGGTATCGATGCATTCAGTGGTGCTATGTTGGCCATTACTGGTACCGAAGCCATGTTTGCTGATATCGGTCACTTTGGACGATTACCAATTCAATTGACTTTGACTTGTTTTGTTTACCCATGTTTGATCATCTGTTACTTGGGTCAAGCTGCCTACATCGTCGAACACCCAACTGCCTGGACTTCTCCATTTTTCCTCTCCTTGCCAGGTGGAACCGGCTCTCCAATGTACTGGATTATGTTCGTTTTGTCCACCTTGGCCACCATCATTGCATCCCAAGCTTTGATTTTATCTGTCTTCAGTATCGTTTCTCAATTGGTTAACTTGGATTGTTTCCCATCTGTTAGAATCATCCACGTTTCCAAGAGTTACGCCGGTAAGGTTTACATCCCAACTATTAACTGGTTGCTTATGATTGGTGTTTGTTGCACAACTGCCGGTTTCAAGAACTCTAACAACGTTACCGCAGCTTATGGTTTAGGTATTACGCTTGATTTCTTGGTCACTTCTACCTTGATTGTCCTTGTGATGATCTATGTCTACAAATTCAACATCATGTGGGCCCTTGTTTACACTGCAGTCTTCATTCCTTTGGAAATCATCATGGTTATTGCAAACTTAAAGAAGGTGCCTCATGGTGCTTGGTTCCCTATCATAATGGCTGGTATCTTCTCCCTGTTCTTGGCTTTCTGGCATTGGGCTAGAACAAGAAAGGTTGAATACGAGCAAAGATCCAGAGTCAAAATTGAATCGGTCTACCCTAAGTTCAGACGTTCTCCCGAAACTGTTGACTTGAGTGGAGTCAATGATGACGCTGATGCAAAGAACTTATCCGACGAAATTCTTCAGGTCAACACCAAATATGGTTTGTCTGAGTTGAAGACTCACGACGGTATTGCCATTATGTACAACGATTCTTCCATGTACAACATGACTTCTCCAAACACTTTACCTTTGGTCTACCTGAAGTTGGTTTCTTCCTTCTCTTCTATTCCTTCCGTCTTCGTGTTTGTTTCCTTCAGAACTTTGTCCATCCCTATCGTCCCTGACGAAGAAAGAGTTTTGATTGGTGCCATGAAAATCCCAGGACATTATAGATGTATCATTAGATACGGGTTCATGGAAAACATCGTGGTTGATAAAGATTTAAGTAACTACATCATCAACCTGATACCCGAAGTCGCTGGCTTGGCCATGAAATACAACGCAAACGTTCCAAACGTCGCTTCTACTGACAGCTCAAACGTCCCTGTTGTCCACATCTTTGAAAATAACGAGGTTCTTTGTCATGACTATTCAGATGAAATCTGGAAAACAAAGAATCCTTTCGAGATTGTTAGAAGATTCATGAGAAAGATTTTGATCAACAACTTGTTCAATCCTTTATCTTCTATGGCAACTGTTCCAGGTGAGTATGTTAAGTTGAATGCTGAAGATGAATCTGAAAAGAAGATGTTCTTTGGTGGTGTTGCAAGAATTTAGTCATTTTAATAGATCTTAATAATTTTTTTTTGTAAGGTTACAGTTTATGATTGATATAATCATTTTTGTATTTTTATGATTTAGCTGGTTTAGAGAAGTTGAAAGGAGTTCTGGAAGTTCTATAGACGTTTTATAAGTCTTACAAGTTTTATAAGTCTACACGGCTACAAGCCTACAAGTCTTACCAGTCTTACAAGTCCTACAATTACAATATTTCTAAATTTACCCATATTACCCCTACATTCCTTTATACCTTTTGTACCCTCTATACCCTCTATACCCTCTATACCCTCTATACCCTCTATACCCTCTATAGCCTTTATTCCCTTTATACCCACAACCGTGAACGCCTACAAATAACAGAATACCAAAATATAATCTACCTTTAAGATATCAACTATACACTCATTATCACACCTAAAACTTTTATTATCACCATATCACTAACTCAGTAATACAAAAGTAACCTTTATTATTCTAATCTTACAATCCTACATGCTTATGCCCACTCAGGCTTGGTGTTGTAATCACTGTTGCCCTTGCCTCTGCCTCTTCCTCTGAAGTTCCCACCTCTTCCACCTCTCCAGCCACCTCTGCCTCTACCTCTACCACCTCTACGGTTACCACCGACCGAGGCCTGGCCAAAAGTGTCCATGTTGAGGTTCTTTTCCTCCGACCATCTCATGGAGCTTCTTTGTTCAGTCGACGACGAGATCGTGTCGAAAAAGGATGACAGCTTGTTGTAACCAGGACCCTCGTCATGGTCACGCTCAGCTTCTACCTGCGCAGAGAACTTGGCATTGGCAGACTCAAAGTCAAACTCGCTGTCTGGCACCTCAGGCTTTTTTGCTTGTGGACGGGCCCCAGGCTGTGCGTTGGCCACTGGCTTGGGCTCCTTCTTCTGTTCTCTCTTTTCCTCCCTAGGCTTAGGCGACTCCCGAGCCTTGGGTTGCTCTTGAGTTTGAGTCGACGTTGGTTGTGCGGCTGGCGTTGGGGTTGCGTGCAATTGACCTTCTGGCTTGACTTCTTCAAGAGGAACATCCAAAACTGCCAAATCCTTCACATCGGATCCTCTGAATACAACATACTCGTACACATCCGATCCCGGCATCACCTCTGCACTCGGGTTCCCGGCTTGTGCCATTCTACCTTCTGTACCAAACAATCTAACAGATTTTAACGCAACCGTAGCATCGTCTGCGTTGATATTATCCAACAATCCAACGTAACGAAGTCCTTTGTTGGAAATTAACGAGATAGTTTTACCAATGTATTGAGACATGTGTTTTTTTTTGGTTTTATTTTTGATTTGGTGTGATAATGATGATTTTTATTAGAGTATTAAGGGTGTATTCGTAATATAAGAGTACTAAGAACTATATTATTAGAGAGAATGAGAACATGAATATTATAAGAGAGCATGAAAACACGAGTATATATAAAAGTTTTTTATTGAGTCATATATCTGTAAAAGTAATAAAGAATGAGTTCTGTTTTGATAAGTTGAACTAAATGATTGCATGATAAGCGTAAATAAGAAGAGTCCTATAATCTTTAATTGAAAGTTTTATTAATATTTGATAAAATATTAAAGAAAGGTTCAATATTTGGGTGTTAACTTTATATTCTACATTCAACTACAAATATTTCCTTTCAGATTCCGGTTTATTTCATGTATTTCTATGTCCCTATAAGAGGTTCCTATACCATCTTTTATAGTTATTCCTTATAAAGAGATATTGTACGACAAATTGGCAGTTGTATATGAAATGAGACTTCATAAATTGTCCAATTGGATAAGAACATATAAATCTGGCTAAGCCTGAGAAAGAAACCATGTAATTTGTACGATCTAATGCATATTATATACGTTATTCATAAAGAAACAAAGAATTATAGAAATAAAGAAATAAAGAAGCAAAGAAATAAAGAGCTAAAGGCTAAAGAAATAAAGAAAGAAATAAAGAAATAAGAACAAACAAGAATAAACTAACAAGAATAAACTAACAAATGCAATAATATAACTCACTCATTTCGCTCTCACTCACAATCCGTTTATTCTCACCGCAAAAAAACAAAACTAAACATGCCAGAAGACTTCTTAAAAAGTGAAGAAGACATTCATAGTCCAGCAGGATCTGAGGAAGGAGAATACGCAGAAGAATGGAAGGATGGAGGGTCCGGAGATGAAGATAACATATACTCAATCAAAGCACACAAGGTGGATGGAGATGGTAAAGAAGTAACACAGAAAAAGAACGTGAGAAAGTCCAAGCCGGTGACCAGACGGACAGGCGGTGACATGAACAATATGTTTGCCAACGAGCCAGTGACATACAGCGAGACTCGGTACGAAACATATGACGACGGGGCCAACGACCAGTTCGATAACGAGGACCCAATGAGTAAGAAGAGAAGATTGTTGGAAGAGAAGATGAACGACGCCATCAAGGTCAGAACGGTGAGAAGAAAGAAGGACGAGGACGACATCGAAAGAATGCAGGACGACAAGATTGATTATTTGAAGGACCAGATGATCAAAGCCGCCAACATGGATGTCGAGAAAAACTCGCAGGGTCATATTGCAACGGAGAAGATGAAGTTGTTGCACCAGGTGGCGGACGTATTATCAAGAGCGGATTTGGCTATTTCCATATTAGATAACAACTTGTTGGAGGCAGTTCGGTTGTGGTTGGAGCCATTACCAGATGCATCGATGCCTGCGTACCAAATACAGAAGGAGTTGATTATGTCGTTGGAAACGTTACCCATCAAAACAGACCACTTGGTTGCAAGCGGTATTGGCAAGGTACTTGTGTTTTACCAAAGATCTAAGAGAACAGAACCAAGCTTGAAGAAAATAGTGGATAGATTGATCGGGGATTGGACAAGACCAATCTTGAACAAGTCAGACTCTTATAAGGACCGTTCGATCCAGTTCAACGATTACAATAAGAGCAAATTCTCAAACCAATTGGCTTCTGCTCGTGCGAACAAGCCAAAGGAAGCAAAGACTCTTTACGAAGAAAATGCTGCTAGAAGAAAGAGAGCTGCTATTCCAAGTGCCAGAACGGCTGCTTATAAGATTGCCCCAAGAGTTGATCCAAGTTTGATCAAGAGACAACAAGTTAGAAGTAATGGATTTAATGATGAGAGATTCAAGAGATTGAATAATACTTTAACCTCTATGTCTGTTAAGAAGAAGACCACTAAGAAGGGTGGACCTTCTATTGAGGGTAGAAATTTGGCTTTGTAATATATGAACAATGAGTATTTGTAGGAAGTGGGAGTAAAGAGTAAGTATATTCGCACAAACAGTTACGTAAAAATTTACTCATACTTTTACATCTCAATACTTAATGTACCTTTATTATTATATATGAAAAAGGATGTGGTTGTAATAGTAACAGTCGTTTAAGATCTTGGCTTTTCCTTCTTTTCCTTCCACAAAGCCAACAAGGAAACACCAGAGACCTTGACAACCTTGAATCTAACACCTGGAATATCACCCTTAGCCTTACCTCTTCTACCGAAACCGGCCAAGAGGACTTCGTCGTTTGGTTCGACGAAGTTCAAACAACCATCATTTGGAACGAAAGCAGTAACTCTCTTACCGTTCTTGATCAATTGGACTCTGACACACTTTCTGATAGCAGAGTTTGGTTGCTTGGATTCAACACCAATCTTTTCCAAGACAATACCGGAAGCGTGAGAAGAACCACCAAATGGAGAAGACTTGAAGGCTGTACCTAATAATCTAGCCTTGTAAGATTGATCGGCCCATCTGTTGTTACGACGGTGAATTCTCAACTTTCTAGCAGAGTTAAGACCTCTTGGCTTACCTTTACCCATGATTAATTATTCTTTGGTGATTGTATCAAGAAAAGAGTATCTGGAAAACTTTTTTTTTATAAAAAGTGAGAGCGAGAGTAGGGAAAATTCTGCGTAAAACTTTTTCAGCTAGATGGTGTGTGTATAAACGTGATTTTTCAGTGCACACTTAAATCACGTGTGTGTTTGCGATGAGGGTAAGAGCCCTAGTGAGGTAAGATATTAGTAATCGGTGTATCTGATATCGGTTAAATAATGATATATGAATTATAAGTATAACCTTTTAAATTTATAAATGTGAATCATGAGTTCTTAATCACTTGATCAGTATCAGTTATTAATCAGTCAATCAGTTATTCAGTTATTAATCAGTTAATCAGTTATTTATTAATCAGTTAATCAGTTAATCAGTTAATCAGTTAATCAGTTATAAATCAGTTAATCAGTTAATCGATTATCTAAACAGTTATCTAAGCAGTTAAACAGTTACCTTAATCAGTTATCGCAAATAAAAACAACCTCAAGAACTCAATAATATCTCATAATAACTCAAGAACAATCTCATATAACTCAATAAAAAGCTCACTATATCCCATCATAACCCTCTAAATCAATATTCTACAAAATTTCATTCACAAAAAAGTCTCATATTCAATACAGAACCAAAGGATTCCACTAAAACCAAATCTACTCTACTTTCTAGCTCTGTCTCTCTTTGCTACCTTCAACAAAAATAAGAATAAAAGATCAAGTTGATCCTTAAAGACAAACAATAAACCTTGGACTAAGACACCCTTCAACAATTGAGGAGCAATACCCTTGTATAAACCCTTAAATTGTTCTGTCTTCCACAAGTGAGACAATGCTTCAGTAAAGTGTTCGAACTTGACATCTTCTTCATCGTCATCACCGGCCTTTTGAGATTCGTCCTTCTTGTTGATCTTCTTTTGCAACATAGCCTTAGAAACAATCAAAGGTTGGGTTGCAAGGGTGGCCAAAGACTTAGCCAAGACACCGATGGAGAAAGCTTCCAAAGGACCCAAGTACTCCTTGTTACCGTACATGATCAGCTTCAATTTTTCATAAGACCCGTAGGTGATAGAGGGGTTAATGCACAAAACCATGGAGACTCTCAAGCCTTTCCACAAACCGGTGATACCGTCTTGTTCCAAAATGTCACGGACCAATTGAATCCAGTTTTTGGCCGATTTGTCTGTTTGTTGTTGTGTTGTGATGACACCAATAGGCATGGTGAAAAGTTGGGAGATTGCAGCAGCCAACGCACCAAGGAACAACTCCATCGCAGTGGATGCCTTGTGGTTAGGAATATGTCTATAGATCTTGGCATAAACACGCTTAACGATGGTGTACCAATAAAAGTAAGAGAAGTTTTGGGCCGCGGTTCCAAAGATACTGGCACTCAACCCGTGGTACCAGCCTAGTATCCCACGCTTGGCGTATATTTGCTTCAAAACATCGGCTGTGCTTTTATATTTCAATTCATCCTTAGCATTCTCCTCAGTTGTGCCCTTCTTTACTTGAGTTTGAATCAAAGTCTTACTTAAATCCAATGGATAGACCAATGTGTTGGCGATAGCTGAAGCCAAGGCTCCACTGGCTGCCTTCTCAAGTGGTGAAAGTGACATAATAAATATAGTCTTGTAAAGAGCAAAGTATATATAATTTATTCCCCATCTTTGCGGGTCTTATTCCGAGGTTTATCAGTAAGTGGGGCACTGCGTGCAGGATATAACCGAAACATGTGCGTTTGGCCGTGGAGAAAAATGGCCTCTGGCCCGAATGCGAATTACAGACTCACCAACGGACTCACCCACTCACGAAGTGAGTGGGTGCGTGCGTGATCGAGTGAGGTTATTATCATACTTCATACTTTTTTTAGTTCTTGAATTATATTTACCATGATACGGATTTTTCATACATAATATGTACTTTAGTTTATTTTATATAGCATAGTTAGACATTAAAAAGATGATTTAGTTCCCATCAATATTTAATGATGAACCCATACTGGTTGTATTGGTTATGATATGATTTAATCACCAGGTTTAAAGTATAGTTGCAAAAAATTTTTGTTTTGCAATCAGGATAACCTAGACAATTCCATAAACTTTACGAATAAGTATTTATCTACGAAAGTTATGAACTCACCAATTTATGAACGCACACACTCACAAACTCACTTCGTTCGTTTGTTCGTTTGTTCGTTTGTTTGTTCGTTTGTTTGTTTGTTTATTCATTCATTGCCCTCACTCCAAACCCTAACATCTCTATCAACTCCACTACTCACTAAAACACCACCCCCAACACACAAATCCTTTATCTTCCCTTCATGCCCAGGTAAACTTACAATACAACTTGAATTAACCAAATCAATGCCTCTGATGATCCCATCGTCACCCATGATCCAAACACCCGTTCCATTTTCTCTCCATGCAATCAAAGGATGCGAATACTTATCCTGTGGCAGTGGTGTATTAATATTCTTAATAATTTGGTTTCTCTCAACACCCGAAGAAGTCTGGTAATCCTGCAACAGCAAGAGAATAAGTCTCATGTAGGGCTCATGGGACGTGGCCACCAAAACATACGGGACATCCTTAACCACCTTGATTTTGACGGCAAGCGGCGAAAACCCAGCATGGGTGAACTCAGCGTCATTCACCGAAATCTTATACTTGTGAACCAACTTGTCTTTGAACGACAACACATCAAGCAATGTGTTCTGCTCCTTTCCAACTACAATCACCAATTCATCTTCAAGCACAATCAAATCGAAACCAGCCGGCGTCTGGTCTAATTGGTACTCGCCAAGCATCGAGAAATCGTCGTCAAACACCCGAACCAGCTTGTCCCTGGAAATAGAAACAAGATACCTCTTCCCGCCAAGCTCTGCGTACTGGCAATCCACCACAAACTTCTTGTGCAATTCTCCCGACTTTACCACCTTGGTCATGTCGTAGACATGGGCTTGCCCGTTCATCCCCACAAGCAACACATGCTGCGTGTTTGGAATACATAAAACCTTTTTCACTATAACACGGCCAAGCACATTGTCCATGCATTCCACCACCCGTGCACTATGAATATCCACAACATGTAATTTGAAGTCAGCTGTGGTCAAATATACCTTATCAATTCCATCAAAAGACGATGAAATAACAAGCCCTCCAATGGCTTGTACCACTCTCGAATTCTTTGGATATGGCGTGCTCCATGCTTCCAATTCAAACGTTCCCTTATGGTGATCAGGGTTACTAAGCTCTGCTGCTTTATACTCTGCAAAATTCACCCGATCTTCAATGATTTCTTGTAAAGATTCGCCTTGAAGTTTCAGCGGAGTCAAAGGGTAATTACAATCTTTTTCAAACGCTTCAAGCGTTGCTTTGTATCCTTTTTCCTGAAGGAAGTGTGCCACAAGGGAGTGAATTTGATCCATGACAAGAATTTTTCAATTTTTTTTGGATTGCTAGTTCAGAACTGTTTCAATGATTCTTAATGATTGTTGATTATCTAATGTGATGGTACTTAATGATTCTTATCTAATATGATGCTTCCTATATCATGATCATTTTTCTTATCTATACTATCTAATGAAATTTACTCATAATCAATTCCGTCAATAGATCTTTTACATCAAGATTTACAAAGCCTTGTTCTAATACCCTGTAGTCAATCATCAAGATCCGTCAGAGGCGAAGTACCTTAAAAATAGCATTTTTTCTCCTTTATAAAAAAGATTGAAAATCCTCAAAAAATTAATTAAAGATGTGGGTAGAAGAGGTACAAGTATTAGTTGCTAGATCACTTGCTGATGAAGTGACTAGCGCAGCAAAGTCATTCAAATCATGGGAAACATGTATGGCCAATAAGACGTGTAAAGTCATTGCAATTGTTGGGATTGTGTTGGCAGCGTTGATATTATTTTGGCTACTTTCAACGGTGATTCGTTGTTTGTGTATGGGGGTGACGTGTTTGGAAGCGTTATGTTGCTGCTGCTGCCGTGCCGTTGATTCAGGGTCAAGAGGCTACGTAGAGAAGCAACCACAACCACATCCATTTGACAACCCTAACATGTATCCTCCTACTGCTGCACCTATTTATCCAACGAGGGCTCCACAACAAGCCTACTTTTCTCAACCACTGGGATACCAACCTCTTAGTACACATATGCCTGAACCTGCCCCACCACATGTGGTTCCATATCATGAATCAGTTAAAAGTTACAAGGATGAGGATCCATTTGGAGATCAGCACACAAGGCAAAGTGGAAGACACTCCCCATTCAGCCATGAAGCGGGATATAGATCGTCCACACACTCGTCTATCCATCATAACACGGAGTACAATCCTTCTGCATACCAGCATCAAACAGACCACCAAGTTCACAATCAGTATCAACACCAATCACCTTTTCAAGGACACCAATCTCAGTATCACACCGACGAAAACCACGAATATAATGGACATGCTCGCCAGGACTCGTACAGGTACTAGTCGTTTATATTACACAAATATACAGGATCTACAAGATCTACCAGGAAAGATGTAAGATTATGTAAATGCAAAAGGTTGACTAAGAGCACGGGAATGGGATCTTGAGTGCTTTGGAGGATCAGCGTAGATGGCACTAGGAGTCATTGTAACCATTGGTGACACTAAGATGTTATTGTACAGCATTCTGTTTCTTCTTGCAGGAGTCCCGATGTCAGCAGGACCCGCGCCAGCGCCGGAAACCCTACTACGATTTCTTTCGTGTGTTCTTCTAGGGGTGTTGTTGTTATTTTTCTTTCCCTTCCGTGGAGACCCATTGGAGTTAAAGTGAATAGGCATCAACGGAGTTAACGAAGGTTGCGAAAGTTGATGAGGACTTAAAAGTTGCAGTGCAAAACCCATGTTTTGTTGCGGAGTCATGTGAGGGGACGTGAGTGAACGTGCAGGAGACCCATAATACGAGTTGACAGGCGATGACATTTGTGACTTTTGTGGAGAATATTGGTGTGCGGGTAACAACGAGTCTCTTGGCAACGATTCTTCAAGGAATGGATCAAACTCAATTGCGCTCTTTTCCAGAATCATAAAGCCCTTTTCTCTTAAATATAAGGTGAGATCGTTAATGGCCTTTTCCAAATGCGTGTCTTCATAGTAACTGAGAATCACTTGATGGTAGTCTTGTGACTTACCAGTACTACCCTTAATAGCTACTGGGGTCTCATTGACAACCATCTCAATGCCCAACATGATCTTGAATGGAATAACCACTCTTTGAACAAATTCTTCGTAGTTTCCTGAACCTTTGACAAAGTTCTCTTCAAATCTTCCTGGAATGTATGTAATCTTGAATTCATAATTGGAACATCCAAGTCCCATCAATTGTTTATAACATTGCTTAACCTTGGATTCAGATCCCTTAATTGCAACAACGACTTCATTACTGTCTTTGAAGTTAACCAAAGATGTTGGGAAATCAATAAAACATCCGTTCGAGCTTTCCATTAAGCTGATTTCCTTCAATTTGTTGTTGTTGAGTAAGAGCAAGTATTGCGACTTTAACATTCTGTACTTGATGGTGTGGTAAATGGTGGTGTTATTACCCATTGGCGACTTGTAAGGTGAAGCGTCGGTGTTATTGGAACAACATTGAAGAACCAACTGATCGATTTCCTTCTTGACCAATTGAATGTTCTTGCTATTTTTGCTAGGACATTTAATCAAAACGTTGTTAGCTCTTTTGAATGAGTAGATGTCTTTTGGGTCTTCAAATACATTTCCACTGGCGTTGCTAAACTTGATGAAAACATTGTACTTTTTCATAATCGACTGGATGATCGAACCGGCATTACCGATGATAGACTTGTGGAAGACCTCTGGAACATTGAATTGTAACTCGGATGGTAACTCCATCTCAATCAAGTCTAATCCCCGAAGCAAGGTGTTCATTTCGGTCCCCTCTAAAATCTCAAAGTCAATGAAAAAGTTGTATTCATTGAAAGGTTTAAACTTAATCACAGGAGCTTGGTTCAATTGATTCAAGATCTTGATCAACTTACCATTTTTCTTACCACTGATAAAATCACGTTGTGTGTTGCTCAATTCCAATCTAATTCTGACGCTGGAATAAATAGGTGCGTTCACAGAAAACTTACTAGCAAGTTGGTTCAACACTTGTTTGACCTCAGTGTTGCTGCCGTTAATCTGCAATCCATGTTGGTTGGAAACAAGCGTACATGTTTTCTTCAACAGAATCAATTGGATCAAGAAGTAACTATTGTCAAGGAAACTTTGCCCATGCTTTTTGCCAATATGTGCAGAGTAAAAGCTAGAACTTAATAAGTTAATATCCGAAATAGCATCATTGACAGCTTCCAATGTAGACCCTTGAACAACCAACTTACAGTTGTTACACTCTCCAAGACTTGGCATTTGAATGAACACTCCGTGCTTGAACATAATATTGAGAATGTCCGATTGAGAGTACAAAATCATAGAGTCGATCTTGGTTCTTTGAAGATCAATCTCTTTAACAATATAACTTTTAGGGTTAATGGAAATGAGGTGATTCAAAATATGCTTGGAAAGCAATATCTCAGGAATGTTTTTTGCGGTAATCAAAATCTTCAATTTCTTAGAATTGTTCATGATGTTTGAATTGAGCAAGTTAGGTAACAAGTCTGGAATGTAGATGTTAGCATTTGATTGTTGAGCGATTTGAGTAAAATTGAATAAATCAACTCCTCCAACCAAAGGAATTAAAGACAAGTCGATATCAATAGAGTCAAGGTTATGTGAGTTAAGAACAGATGCAATGAGAATACGCAACGCAGGCTCCGCAACAGTGATGTTGTCTTGGTATCCAATAATATGGAGCCAGAACTCGTTATCTCTTTTGGTATAAGTGGTATTAAACTTTGGGATTTTTTGATTGTTGAGAATCACTTCAACCTTGTATTGGTTGCAAATTTTCATGAGAAGGGTAGTAAATTTTTCATTAATCTTCATAAATTCGTCTGTAGTCAAGTGGATAGACTTGCTTCCAACTTGGTTGTAGTTTTTGAGCATTTGCATACGAGAGTCATTGATGAACTTTGAAGTTCCTTCAAATGCTAAAGTGATCATTTGATTATTAAGCTGAGGTTCAACAATGGAAACTTGGTTTGTTCCTGCAATGAGGTTAATCTGGTCTTTTGTGTGGAGAAGAGGAGCCAAATTGTCAATCATCCGATAGCCATCGGCAGGATTGGCACCATTGACATCGCACCAAAGCCCAGTGTTGGACTCAAAGTAAGTGATAACAGAAGGGTTGGCCGTCTTAGGGTCAACTACGAAGCTGTACTCCAAATTAAGAACGGCGAGTTGACTTTGCATTTGGTGTCTAGGATTTAAGAAATCCAACTAGATATATAATCTCTAAGATGAAATAGATTTTTCTTACCTAAAGGGAAATATACATACAAATCCCCTCGAAAGTGCAAAACAATAACACCGCAAAATCATTTGCTACAATCAGAGATGATATGATGTACAGAGACCATAAAACCATTACGAATTTGTATTTACCTTTGGGCCTAAATAGGAAGGCGGGCTTCATGTGGCAATAAATCAAAAAAGAAATGCTTACATAGATACTCACCCAGATTAGGAAATTCCCAAATAGTGATGATTTCGATGATGTTAATGTTGCAGTAGTATCTGCCAGTTGTGCAATTAAGGGTTTAAAGGAGGGGTTATATACGCTTGGAATCCCATACATGCACCATCTCATCCCATCCGGTCGTAGCCACCCATCCTGGGTCCCCCCACAAACTATAGTCGCATCCAATCACAAACTCTTTGTGGGCTCCCATTATTCTGCGCCCATTGTTTGTCAAACGGCCTGAGTTTGCTGCCTCTGCTCTCCAAACCCTGGCTGTCATGTCGTAAGATGCACTGATCAATTCCTGCGAATCATGTGGAGACCATTGAACTTTACGCACAGCAAAGTCATGGCCCAAAAGCTCGTTTACTGGAGTAGGTCCACGAATATTCATATGTGAATTACGAGGTATCATTCTCAAATCCCAAATCCGAATCGATTTGTCTGTACCTGCCGAAGCAACAATAGTTGATTGATATTTGTTCCAATCACATGTCAATGTTTCCATCCCACCGTGTGATACAAAATCAACCTTGAGTGGTTGTGATTCTCTGATATCCCATACTTGTAAATGCGACAGTCCATTACAACAAAGAATAGTGGAAGGCGAATGCGGAGAGAATGTAGCGTTATAAACACACTGTGAAGTATTCACCTGCTGTTGATGTTGCTGCTGATGTGACAATGGCACCGTGGGTTGTATTTTGGAGATGGTCTGAGATGCTGGTGTCAACGTGAGCATCGATTCCTGTCTTTGAGGTGACCAAACCTTGATAGTTCCATCCCAACTCGAACTTACAAAGTTCGTTTTGTCCACCAAATTCCAATTCACTGCAAATACTTCTCTTGCATGTTCTTTCCAGTTCATCACAGGAAAATCTCCAACTGTCAAGTCAAACAATTTGATCAGTCCATCCCCCAGTGCTACTGTCACTTGGTTTTCATGTACTTCACTCCATGCTACGTCAAAAAGTCCATCTTGAGTTTCCCATGAGATTTGATTCTGAATCGTTCCGTTAGGTTGGATATCCAAGATGAATAATCGGCCATTTCCAACCAATCCATAATTGGCTGCAGTAGCAACGGCGATCTTATTATCAAAGTATGGGGAATATTGTATCCCGTAACCGTTGTAACCTTTGGTTCTGAATGAGAGCATGGTTTTTTTTATCGATTGCGGGGAGAAAATCGACAAACGAAAGCGAACAACGAACGAAGTGAGTTGTGAGTTGTGAGTTGCAAGTTAACATTTATCATCTTAAGAAACGACCAATTCTTTAATGGATTTGTGATATCATTAATTTTGTTGGGGGTGATCTTGATATTCATTTCTCATTACTTGATTTCTTCCATTTCTAGTAGATGACAAAATACTCATTCACTTCTCCACTCACTTCTTCACTCATTTACTTACTTCGTTCGTTCATTCGTACATCTCGTACATTCGTCTATCTAATTATTCTATTTACTCAAGATCATACAAAGTAGTATCTAAATTCTTGATCAAATGCCAGTACTTTTCATTCACATCAGACTTCTCAATCACACCCAACCCAATCAAATCACCAATAGCCAATAAAATCTTCTGCTGAGAATACTTCAAGTAATCGAAATTATCATCAGAAGAAGTAATAGCTTCTTCGGCATCCAAATGAGTATCTTCTAACTTTTCAGCAATAAAGTTATAAGTACTGTCAACACCTATATCATCAGCAGTAGTTGGGAAACTAGATTGAGGGCTGAGAACCGGGGTTGTTTTTGGTGGTTGGTATTGACCGTTTTGAATCAACCCCCAAAGACACCAATACAAAGAGACGGTTGGTCTCCAGAAGACACATTCGTTGTATAACTTTTCAGTTTCGTATTGTAAAGGACTCTTTGGAGATTGGACTTCGTCAGCAAGTTTGGAGCTTGGATGGGTGAAGGAATGTTCGACGTAGGACTGAATCATGTTCAATTGTTCGTCCTTCGAAGGGAAGGATTCGTCGAAAATACGGTACGACTCTTCATGGTAGTAATCGGACATCCATTCACAAAAGTGGTTTGCCAAATCGTAGGCGGGGAAGTTAGCACCCAGGTATTCGAAATCAATCACAACCAACTTTGGATCTTGGTGGATGTCCTTCAGCGTATCGTGCCAATCAAAGGTTTCATGCAACAACAAGTTACCGTACTGAGTGTCATTATGACAGAACTTGTAGTTTTGGTGGAAAGAGTCTTTATCGTAACGAGAAAACAACCAAGTTTGGTATTTTTCAATCAAAGATCTAAACTTTGCAAAATCCATCAATAAGAAATCATTGAAGTCAAAGTTGTGCTTTTTATAATTATCCAAGTAGTTTGACTCAAAGAGGCCAAGCCATTTGTGGATCAATTTCCATGACATCGGAGTTGGAGATTCGAAATCCTTCAAGTCCAAATCGATTTTATAGTGCAAATCCTTCATTCTTCTACCCAAGATTTGAGAAATCAATGGGTTTCTAATTTGCAGCTTGTTCAAAGTAACAAACCCTTCCAAGAATTGTTCGAAACGGCCATTTGCAAAAATCCCCAATAAACGAGGACCGATACGCTTTGACAGCAATTTGATTAAAATTTGCAATTCCGATTCTCTATCGATAATGGAGTCTACGTTCTTTCCGTACACACGAAGCAATAATGCAGGTAACCGCAAGTTTTGTGCTTCATCAGCGTAGTCAAGTTTATAAATGCTATTCGTCAATGCACCAGAGATTCTATTCACCTGTAAATTAGAAACAACCAATTGACGTTTATGCCACTTGTGGATCCTTAATGCCTTAATCAACCCAATAAGATCCAGCTTGAAAAAGTCTAACGGTAAAGTGTTATCAAGCGTGGCACCTATAGTTGGAATCGACCGCAGATCTCCTCCTTCACTGGGAGAAACAACAGGGGTAAGTGTCACTAACGAACTCGACGACGTCGTTCTCTTGTTCAGAAGCAACAGTCTTCTGGTCGAACTCGTAGAACGTGAGGTCGAGTTACGTCTACGGGTTTGGGATCTTGACCGAGAACGGCTCAGATTAGGTACTATAGTATTATCCATCTTTAATATAAAATTCTTTTTTCAGCACTTCCCCATATTTTTATATCTTTTTTCCAAGTCTTGTGACCACTTTATGTTGGGAGATTCAGAAAATCATATGCAAATGTTACTCAATATCGTTCTTATCGTTAGATATCAAGTCTAAAAACTTAATGTAGAGAATATACGAATTTTTTTCTTTCTTTTTTTTTGATGTCGATGGAACCCATCAATAGATCTTGTGATGCGTGTCAACGGGATATGCTATGATGGTCGTATAGCCTATGATAAGTCCTAACATGAGTGCATTAAAATCGCGCATATAGTATAGCATTTGTGAGTCAACAAAAGGTGGCTTTGAATTGATCACTTTAATATCATCACCTCTCAGTCGAGCCTTAACAACAAAGACTTGTTCATGTTGGCTGCAAAACTAGACGACTATATAGTCTAGACATTGTTGTCTTAAAAATCACAAAGTTGGGTGTTTATATCACGTGATCAGATCATCTCGTTAAAAAGTTGTCCTTACCAAAAAATTAACTGAATCAACATGGGTATAACTAATTATATTGCGGCTGTAGGATGTCTTTCATCAGCAGTCACCTTTCAATTGTACCAAGCTAAGGTTAGGGAATGCGAAACCTTGAGTAAGGAATTAACTTCGAAGATTTCTTCCTTGGAGCAAGCTATTGAGCTGAAGTCAGATGAGTTTAAGGCGTTGACTTTGGAATCAAACAATTACAAGGAGATCAATGAAACCACCTCCAAGTCCATCCAGGCCAAGCTCAACGAGAAGTTAGCCAAACTTGAAGAATTGAGTGCCCAATTGTCGAAGGAAAAGGCCTCTAGTCAATCGAAAAGCGCGGAGTCCACCACTAAGATTTCTGACTTGCAATCTAAAGTTGAATACTTGGACAATCAATTGAATTTGACTAAAAAGGAAAAGGAAAAGCTTAAGACTGACTACGATTTTAAGTTGAGCCTGGAGATCGACAAGTTGGTTGTTTCTAAGGATTCGGAAATCGATCAGTTGAAAATCTCCATTAAGGCTGTTAATGATAAACTTGTATCGATTGAAAAGATCAACACTGATTTGAAGGTGGCTTCTACAGAAAAGGACGCGGAATTAACCAAGACCACCGAGCAAATCTCTTCCCTCGACAAAGACCTTTACAATAGTTCACTTGAAATCGAAACCTTGAATGGTGCTATTAAGGAATTACAGGGTACGATATCCGAAAAATCAGCTGAAATTTCTAAGAAAATCAGTGAAATTGAGGAGTTTGAGAAAGCTATTTCTACCAAGAATGATGAACTTAAGGAGATGGAACAGATGAGCATCGTCAATGCTAATGAACTTGAGGAGAATCTGACTTTACTTGAAGAACAAAGTAATCAAATAGTTGACTTGGCCCAAACTGTTTCTATTCAAAATGAGGAAATCGACAAGTTGAATCAGAAGCTTTCACATCAAAGTACCGAGCTTGACGAATTAAAGAAGACTATTTCTAGCAAAGATGGCGAACTTGAGGATTTAAATAAGACCGTTTCTAGTAAGAACACCAAAATTGAAGAGTTGACTACCAACATTAAGGAATTGGAAACCAAACATGCAACGCAAGTTAAAACCTTAAAGAAGTCACATGAGGAAACCATTTCTGAAAAGGAATCACAAGTTGCAGGTTTGGCCGAAAAATTGGATGCATTCGCAGCAGTCATTCAAGCGTTAGGGTTGGAGGGAGAAGATCACCTTGAAAGTTTAAAATTGTATATCGAACAATCCAAAAATGGACAACAAGCAGCATTGAAGACTCTTGAATCCAAGATTACTGAATTGGAAGGACAAATTGAAGATGGCAATAACAGGCACACCGAAAAGGTTAAATCCCTCGAATCAGAATTAAAGACTTCGAATGATAAATTACAATCTATTGAAGGAGAATTAGAGGTTTCCAAACAAAACCACCAAGAAGTCACTGAGAAACAAAAGAAAGCAGAGGATGATTTAAGGAAATCAGAAGAAACAGTGAAATCTGCAAATGAAGCTTTAAAATTATCTGAAGAAAAGTCCAAATCTGCACAAGAAGCATTGAAAGTTTCTGAAGACAAAATTAAAGCTTTAAAGGAGCAAGTTGATAAGAATGAAGCAGAAAAGTTGAAAATATCCGAGGAAGCTTCTAAAACATCTGAAAAGAAATTAAAAGAATTGGAAGATGAATTAATGGCGTCTGAAGAGTTATCTAAAACTGCCAATGAGAAATTGAAGGCGTCTGAAGAATCGTCTAAATCCGCCAATGAGAAATTAAAGGCTTTTGAACAAAAACTTACAACATCTGAAGATAAACTCAAAAAATCAGAAGATAGCGTCAAGACGTTAGACGAAAAATTAAAATTAGCAGAAAGTCAAAATGAAGCGTCAAAGTCTGAAATTGTTAAATTACAGACAGAGGCCAACAATATAACTCAAAAACTTGAAGAGAATGAAGCTGAATTAAAGAAGTCTGAAGCAAAACGCACGGAAGCTGAAACCGAAATTTCAGAAACTAAGGCGCTTCTCACTAAAAGTGAGACAAGAGCAAAGGATGCAGAAGACAGTTTGAAAAAGGTTCAGGAACAAAAGCCATCCGGGGAAACCGAGATAGCCGAACTCAAGGCCTCAAATGAACAACTTAATAACAAGCTTACTGAAACTGAAGAATCTTTGTCAAAGATAAAGAAACTTTATGGAGAGGCTTTAAGAAAGTAAATACGTAACTATGCATTTAGCTTGCTTCTATAAACAGAGTATGTTGCCGCCATTTGCCCCCTTTTTTTCTTTTCTTGCGAAGAAAAATCACAAAAATGGAAAACACCAAATATTCGAATGGGCCGAGATTCAATCCTGCATTGAGGGTTCTTACAAAAATAGAACCAGATAGGGTTGATTGCTGGAAGGAGGGGGTGGGCTGGATGAATTATGCGTGCAGCATACATAGGTACATATGATACGATATAGTTAAAAAGAGTAAGTGAGACAGGTTCGTCAAATGTGAAGTGATTGTTTGAAATTTCCTAAATTGCTATAAAAGTATCTAATTTAAGACATATATATTAAGATGATCTCCCACATTGTAAAAATAAAAATACAGAGAAGACACGGAGTGTAATGCCTGTTAAACTTCCTAAGAAAAGCGGGCTAACACGTTTTAGGTCAATTAAGGGAATTAAGGAAGAGGATGAAGAGGACGAACCAACCAGCAGGGTTTTCAGAAGAATGTCAAAAGCGAACCTAAGAGACTCCAAGGTCACCGTAGATACCACGGTGGGGAATGTCACTAAGCGTGCCGATAGCACAAACCTGATAACAAATGGTCTGTGCGCGAAAAGAGTGTCTGAGAATAATAAAAGTGAAACGACCGATCTACCTCTTTCAGACTCCTCCACTACAACAATAATGCCGGAACATGACCGGGTCATCAAGGCACTACTCAAGCAGTTCAAGTCCCTTGAAATCGAACTCAATAAGTTCAACTCCCGAAAATACAACCACAATAAAAACGCCGGAGTGTTGAAAAGTAACATTCTTCGCACATCGTTACTCCCATTTCTTAGAAAGAAGTCTAAATACTTGGATATCTTCTTTGATAAGGAGTCCAAGGTGTACAAGAGCTTGGTTAGTGTTGTTATTGCCATACTTTTGAAGTGGTGGACTTCGTTAATGGCCAATTTATCGGCTGTAGAACCACCACAGTTAGGTAATACTACTGCAACTACAGTTTCTTCTGCCAATCATGACTCCACCATACACTACAGCGTTGTTCCAGCAGCTGACCGGAATGCATATTTAGAATGTATTTCAAGAATTATATGCCGGGAAGACTGGAATGGTGTTGACGACGATTTCCTGAAACAGTATCAACTCTTGCTTACCAAAACCTTGGAGTACAGCATAGAAAAAATGTCTACTCTCAAGTCACTTTCACTCTCCATATCTGCATTTATCGGAAAAGTCTTTGCATACTCATTCTTTCGCTTACCTCACGTTAGTAATGCCTTACTCTTTTTACTTAATGTGAAACAATCGATGTTTGAACAGATTAATAAATGCGTCGACCAAAAGAATCTCGATGCTTTATATCTGGCTTTCCCTTCACATCTTCATTATCTCATTGCATTCAATGGCGTGGCTATCAAGTCACGCAAAAAGTCCCAGTTCTTAAACTGCGTACCTCCTCCTCTTAAACCTGTGGATGGTATCAAGGATCCAAATGGTGGCTGGGTCAGACGTTGGGCTAACTGTGACTCAAATGTGTTCAATTCTTTCCTTAGACATTATATTCAAATTCTGCAAACATTATTGACCTCTTATATGCTGAATGATTATTCGATCACTTGTTTACCAGGCTTTAGTGTTGTCGTTTCCCACATTGCTCAAATATTTCAAGTTTCAATCAATAGGATTTCCAACTATAAAGTGCCAACTGTTCAGCAGAAGAAAAGATCTTCCCAAGTCTCGGCACCTGTTTCTGTTATTTCCCAGCTGTTGGTACCTCCTCTAACAGCTCCAGTCAAATCAACTTCTCCTCCTTCACAGTCTCACCCAATTCCTCCCCCTCCTCCCACCATTCCAAATAACTTTGCCATGAAACAAAGTGACATCTATTACAATTCATTTATCAAAATCTTCAAAACTATCCGTGATATAGTGAATTCTTCATGTGATCCCGAAACAAAGCAGTTAGATCATGTATCTTCATCCTTGGTTCAAATCATGGATCAAATCTTGATTGATATTGCTAAGGATACAAGCATTTACAATTATAATAAAAATGGATTGCTTCTTAATATCGTCTATGAATATATTAATCATGTCGATAACAACTTGGAATCCTCCATTTCTCTCATTGATTGGGAGTTTTGGTTAAGCTGTACATATGTGATGATTGAAAATACTGATCACATCCAAATTTTGTTAAAGAACTTTGCCTTTTTATTTAATATCTGGGATATGATTCCAGAATCTTTATCTAAATTCACTTACAACTCAAGCGATATGGCTGATTTCCATAAAGGTTGGCTTAAAAACTTGAATGAAAGCTTCAAGTTAAACTTTATTAATTGGCTTGTTTGCAATGATTCGTTTGAAAGATTTATTGTCCACTGGAACCCAATAATTCGGTCATATTATTTACGTTTGCTCATCTGGAGAGTGATCGGGGTGAATAATACTGAAAGTTCAACTATGATCAGTGTTACCAAGTCTGTTCAACTGAAATTAAACAAGTCATTTGATGTTTTACATCAATTCACTATAGATTGTCAAGATCCAATTTTGGATTACAAACCAGATAATCCAGTTGTTAATCGTAAGTTTGGGATCTTATCACTTGTTCAAAAAGATGATGGATTTAATGTGACTGAAGTGCAAAGTCATGACATGATTCCTGCAACTTCATTTGCAGTCAAATCCAGTGAATTAAGAAAGACCCATTCATACGAAGTTTTCGACGAAGCTATCTATAGTTGTGCATCATTGTCAGTAACTTCATCTTCTGCCAATTCTTCAAAACTGCCTACACCCTCAGCATCCAAGATTGATCTTATGGAACCTAAACCAAGAGCAGCTTCCTCAAAGTCCATTGTCAGTTCTTTAGGCAAACTTTTCAAGTATTTATCATCAGATGAAGTTGAATCTCCTCCAAATGCCCAAGACACATTACCAAAGAATAAGAGTAACAAATCCTTGAACAACATCAGTACTTCTGACAAAAATCTAAAGGTAAAGAGAAATTCTGTTTCTCTCACTTCCCTTTCCACTGCATATTCTTCTATTCGTTCAAGATCTCCTAGCCCAAGCTTGTTGTCATTCAACTCAATTCCAACCTCCTTTACTGATTCAACAGGTTCTTCAGTTGTATCTGATTTGGAATCAACAACTGATAGTATCAGTACAGTTAAAAAGAACGGTATAAACCAACTTCCCGAATTATCCAAAATGCCACCTGAAATTATGAGACCATTGTATAAATTTGATATCATCATGGATCATGATTCCATGAATGAAAAGTATACTTTGATCCATACCCAGAATAGCATGGTTGGTGTCCCTCAACAACCTGTGCCTAACCATGAGCGCCTGGTACGTTATTTCCCTGTCAGACCACGGGTTCCCCTGCTTTCAATTTTCGTCAACTCTGATTCATTTAGTAACGTCTACATCAATGATGATGAAGGGTTATACATAGAAAAGTTGAATAATGGTGAATTGGAAGATATCGATGGGTTCATTGATGTCGAATCGGCCAAGTTGTTTGAAAACTTGACGATGTCACGGGAAAACACAGTGAGAATGACCAATCTCGGAAGAAGCATTAATGAATTGAATCTGGTTATTGAAGAATTCAAAACCTTTTTGAGTCGCAAGATCGAAGTGGATCAATTCAACAGGGATTTCACTGTAACTCAAAATTTGAATGAGTTTGATTACTTTAAAAAGATTATTCCTTTTCTTCTGGTTGATAGTTCCAATGAATTAAAGTTGTTGAATGCCAGTTAGTTTGATTAGAACGTCAGTGTATCAAAATACCCAAGAAATAAAACATTACAAGTGATTAACAAGATATAGATATTGTAGACCATTAACTATTAAATTACACATGTCATTCCAAGTCATTCCAAGTAATTTCAAGTCATCCCCAAGTCATTGCCCAAGAAATATTACAAACCAACCAAGTTACCCAAAATACCCAATAGAATATTTATTCAACAAACTCATTCGTTCGCTTTATTAAGACACCCAAAGAAATATATAACTTGTAGTCAAACTAACCAGGGAACTCACAATCCAAAAAATTAAGGTTCCCAAAGTGAAAGACAGCCAGTAATAATTAATCAAGTACCAGCGGAATCCTCTATAATGGATTTTAAACGCAATATACGTATAATCATCATCATAAGGATTGATCCAAGAATGGTTCTCATCGTATGTTAAAGAAACCAGCATAATGTCGAATTTGTTAAGGGTTTTACCTGATAAAACAAGCTTATCCATATTGACTTTGAGATGACGATTCCAATTAACCAACACCGGAGGAACCTGTTCTCTCCAGGCGTATGGAACAAGGACATTATTCATATGATACACATTCTTCTCGTTACAGTTAACCAAGACCGAATGACTGAATTTCTGGGCAGAAGTCTCAATTGTATATTTTACCTTCTCAACATGAGTTGATTGATCGTTATTACACACAATTGCCAAATTAATATCTACAACGTAATCCAAAAGAGGATCGAAGTTGCCATGGACATGTCTGTGCTTGCCGATATCAACCAGAGTGTCAGTTTTCATATTTGGGTATTTGTTCATTTCAAGTGAAATGGGAATACTTGGCAATGTGTCTGGGATCAACGATTCATAGAACTTCAGGTAAGTGATAACCGACAATGGAAATAGTACAAAGAACACGGAAAAGACGGACGACAAAAAGTAGAGCCAGTTCTTTGTTATGATCAAAGGAACTGATAAGATTGATCTCATACTCGTTTTTTCTTTTTAATCCAAAAGCAGATTAGCAATCATCGAAAACAGAACTAAAGTTAAAAAAGGCATCTTGCAGCGCAAGATAAGGCATGCTATAGCAAGCAATTCAACTTTACACTAGTTAAAACAAGAATACTTAATAACACTATATAAGAAGAAGTTTATAGATAAACATGCAGCGGGCATTGGCCTCTAAAGTATAATTACAGGTGTATACAAATAGTATAGTAGAGGGGTATTGGATCTAATATTGTGACCCCCAATTGGTACATTGTCTTTAGAGGTCAATGAGTAGTATGACCCCTGTGATACTTTAAACCATTCAAATTCTTATATCTCTTACCGCAGACCTCACATCTGTATGGCTTATCTTTTTCCATTCCGGCACCATCCAAGTAAGGGGTGTTCAGCTCTGGATCTATAATCGAGATGGTACCATCTGGGTTCTCTTTGAGGGTTTGACCTTGGTGACCATGTAAACGGTGATATTTCAATCCATTTTGATTTTTATATGTCTTTTCACATCCGATAACAGGACACTTGAAAGGTTTGTTCTCATCGTTATCGATTACGTAGAGATGACGTGCAGGGTCATCGATATACATCGCATCCTCTTCGTCATCAATAGGTGATTGCTGTCCTTGTCGTTGGTGTACTCCCTGGTTATGCTGAGACGGTATTTTTCTTTGTAATTGTTCATGCTGTTGTTGCTGAAGTTGTTGTTGCTGCTGCTGTTGAAGTTGCTGCTGCTGTTGCTGCTGCTGCTGTTGTTGTTGAAGTTGTTGCTGCTGCTGTTGTTGCTGCTGCTGTTGTTGTTGCTGCTGCTGTTGTTGATGATGTTGCTGCTGCTGTTGTTGCTGCTGCTGCTGCTGCTGCTCATTCTGTTGGCCAAATTGATAGTTCCCAGTAAATTGATAGTTAGACCCATTAGTATTCAAAAAGACATCAGTTGTCAGGACAGTTTCCATCACACTGTGGGAATTAAAGTTCTGACGATTAAGCATGTGGGAGTTATCCAGAGGAGGCGAAGGAAAGATATGAGCCTCTTCGTAGTGGCGCAACAAGTCATGAAGTGTAGGTAACAATTCTCCGCAACAACTGTAGTCTTTGCAGTAGTCTGCTTCTAAGTCAGGCAAATAAGAAGCTTGGAAAGGAGGCGACATCAGAATGTTTTGTCTGAATGAGCCTCTTCTTGGGTTGATAATATTCCCGTGCACCAGAAGGTTGTTTCCATGCAGTTGGTTGTTATTATTACTTTGATTATTATTGTTAACCAGTGACGACATCATTACTTCATCCTTAAGCCATGATCCGATTGTGACTGACCCCCATGAAACTCCCCCTACTCCTTGGGAATGTGCTACAGACTCACGACGGAATCTATTGTTGAAAATAGAGTGCTGCCTTTGGTAAGTGATGTCTATTGGTTGTGGCTGCTGCTGCTGTTGCTGCGTGCCAGCACCAACACTGGTGCCAGTCTGAGATGACGCACCGCCGTTCCCTGCACCATTGTTGCTGTTGTTGGACATCCCTCCCGAGTTGTCATTGGTCGGTATGTTGATCGCCGGCGTCCCAGTCGATTGATTATCGAATATCCGAGTGTTAAACATTGCCTCTTTACTAATAATCTTTTTTAAAAAATCTGAAAGGGGAGAACTAATCTTTAACCTAGGTACTCAAAAAACTTGAACTAACTGCTTGCTGCTTGTGTCTGTACTGCTGGTGGAGTTGGTAATCCGTATCCCTGTTGTTGAAATTTGCCTTTGAAATCCCCCTTTTTTTGTATCGATGTGTCTTCGGTATCCGCTTATCTGTATATCTGCGTCTACCTATCAAAAGCTTATGACAACACTCCTACTGAAACTATTTTCTCAAAAAAAGTGTCAATAAATACAAACGATCAAGTGTTTGGTTCCAAACAACAGTGTTCAATACTATTTTAAAAAAAGAAATATTACAAATCCACTTTCAATTCTGTGCAATACCAAAAAAAAAAAGTAAAGTTAAATATGCTCCTGTATTTCCGCCTATACGTTCCCTTTATAACATACGGGTTATTCTTCGATCGAGATATACTTACTCGCAAGAGTTTAAATGTGATGACTTCTTTATGAGCTTATTGTGTGGTTTTGTGTAATCTTATACTATATAACATTTTAGTTTATTTCAGGCATTTTTCACCGAGTTTCACCCTGATATTCCGTATTGAGATTGCGTTTCCCTCGATTCATCCTGTTGGAAACATTAAATAAATACTCCTTTCTAAAAACCGTTCATCGAATATATTCCTATAAGACAGTCACAAATTCTAGCCAATCAAATGCCTCGCCTAATGTGTAACAATATTAATTATTACTCCTGTACATAACCGACTATTATATGCACTTCACACTTAACCGTAAATAGTTGACGTCTCAATCTTCGAATTTTCCCATTCCGTGATAGACAATACATACTCTCACTTATTGTTTCTCTTGTGTTAGAATTTTCCAATTTTTCTATTCAGACTACATTCTGTTACATTCTGGTACATTTTGTTTTTGTTTCTACTTAATTTTGTCGAGTGTCAAACGAAGACCTGTCTAATAATAGCTCCATGTAAACACTGCAACTAGGGATGACGATCAATTTCTCTAAACACCGAATCACTGTAGCGGCAGCCGTAACAAATTGTATGTGCACGACTAAGTCAATTTCCAAGTGAGAATAGTTTGTAAAAGTGTTAGACTACTGAGTAATAGAATAGAGAATATTGATAGAATATTAGAGGATAATAGTCTGAGATACAATCTCAGTTGAGATTAGTCTGATCAACTGCCAGATGAGAATTTGGCGAATTCAAAAGCTAAAATATCTTGAAAAACGAAAAATGTGCCATTTAGAATTTGGTCCTGCAGAAAATCAATTCACTTCATCTCATTATGGCTGCAAATTCAGCTCTAACTGGTTTAGTGGAGTTCATAAATTATAAACAACCCCCCCCCTGTTAGTAAGTTCTTTGTTTTTTGGGAATAGGGTGTATTTTCACATTTTGCTATCTTGAACAATTGAAGTAATGGAGACTGTAGGCTACTCTTCTTCTTTTCCAAATATTTGTTTAGATTTCAATAACTTCCATGATTAATCATGGTTACTGTATAAAGTTTTTAATCTAAACACTATTATTCATAAAAATCATACAAGGGTGCTATTAAGGTTATTAATTTGAGCAAAATCTCTTTGTATGACTTCAACTATAAATCTTCAAATTCAAATAAATCTCTGAAATTTAGGAGAGTTCTGCTGTTTAAGCTCGACCTCTTCATGTGCTCACAGGCACGCGCGAGTCACATGAGGTCTCATATGACTCGGCTACTAACAGTAAACGTGCCCTGGGAGGGTTGGTTATAAGCTGTATGAGAATGATATATTTTGATAATCTTGGTCACCACTAATCACTAAACTAGTTATCAGATATACCAAGAACGATATAGGTATAATTAGGATAGCACCGAACTCATTATTCAACAAGTTCAACAAATCTCCAAATTTTTGTATAAATATTAGTTTGTGCTTCAAATGACTATTTCATGTCAAATACTATTGTATTCTTGAAATCATGTCATAGACCGCATGGTTTCTAAGCACTCACCCCCATCACCTGCTTGAAAAGAAGTGTTGTTGTCTGTAATTTTGCCGCATCAGAGTTTGTGTTTTGTGTTTGTCAATATGTCGGCTCACATTTATATGAATACTGGTTACATGCGTTCTGTTAAACCTACAAGGCGACAACACGACAAATCTGCCTGAAATTTGATTTTGTGGTTCATATCAACTAATTTACATGCCTTAAAACCTTTATTATCGCAAATTTTATCAGCATCATAATTCATAAAAGATGAATATGATCGTTTGTACGTTATTGTGACATCATTTCACCTATATATATACCGGTTAATCCTCAATTCCTGTTATTTTCATCAATGGGTTATAGAGAACTTGAAGACAGCAATATTGAAACCCTTTTGCTTCTCATAGATGCAATTATCTATGAAACAAAAGAAGATGTCATTAAACCTTACGTTGACGATGATTTCCCGTTGGTTGAATATCTTAAATCTAGCAAACGTATTTCAGAAATCCCCGGAGTAATTGATCATATTAAGAGTTTGTTCAGAATTAGTGCCACCAAAGGTGTCAAGGATTTTGCACTTGTTACTTCAATTCTTGGGAATAGGTTTGTTTCTCCTTTGTTAACCAATCTGTTGACTCCAATTAAAAGCATGTCAATTGAGGAACGTGAAAGATTACTTATAAATTGGAGGGATTCTAGAATTCAATCTAAACGTATGTTGTTTAAAGTGATCTTTGGGGTGGCTGGATCCATATTTCATTTTTATCAGACTGAATTACATAAAATGGCCACGGGGTTTCCTGGTAGGGATATGAGAGAAACTTTGTATGAGGGCCAAGAAATTGATGATTTTACTTACACTTTAATTGATGCACCTTCTAAGGAAGGTGAAATAATTGATGTGTCTTTGAATTCTAGCCGTGCCCAAAAATCGCATGTCACCAATCCTCAAGTGGAAGGTCGCCCACTTAGTGTAACCCGCAGCTTCGATGTTATTATTATAGGGTCGGGTAGTGGTGCAGGCTTAGTGGCTAATACGTTGGCAAAAGAAGGCTTTAAATCACTTATCATAGAAAAAGGAAAATATTTTTCAAACGCAGACCTTGCAAAGTTAGATGATTCCAATGGTGGCGAGTTGTTTGAAGGTGGTGGGCCATTTCCAATTGACAACCAAAAGCTTTATATAGTATCTGGCTCAAATTTTGGGGGTGGCTCTACAGTTAATTGGTCTGCCTGTTTTAAGACACCAGAAAAAGTCAAAGAGGAATGGCTGCAAAAACATGGTGTCAATTGGGCAACTTCCCAAGAATTTGACAATGCTATCGATTATGTTTTTACTTCTATGGGTGCAACTACAGAAAACATCAAGCATTCTTTTTCTAATAATGTAATTTTGAACGGCTCTGAAAAATTAGGGTATCCTTACGCAGTTGTTCCACAAAACAATGGTTCTCATCCAAATCACAGTTGTGGACTCTGCCATTACGGTTGCAAGTTCGGAGTTAAACAGGGCTCTTCTAACTATTGGTTTAGGGAACCAGCAGCCAAAGGTTCGGGCTTCATGCATCAAGTAACTGTCGAAAAGATCCTTCATAGAAATGGAAGCGCAACTGGCGTTTTGTGTCGTGACAACCAAACAGGAACTACTTTCACCATTCAAGGTGCCAAAAAGATTGTGCTTGCTGGTGGTGCTTTGAACACACCAGTGGTTTTACAGAAATCGGGCTTTAAAAACAAGCACATTGGGAATAACTTGAAATTACATCCTATGACTCTAATCTTCGGTGATTTCGGAAAGGAAGTTGTAACAGATCCTCATTACAATTCGATCCTTACTTCTGTTTGTAATGTCAACAAAGATGTAGATGGAAACAATCACGGTTCTGTCATTGAAGCTTTCTCTAATACTCCAATTTACACCGCTTTTTTTTTGCCATGGAATGGAAGTGATGATTTTAGAAAATCTTTATTAAAGTACCAGAGTATGTCAGCTTTGGTGGCTCTTCAAAGAGATTCTTCAAGTGGGTTTGTTACCCACGATCCTGCAAAACATGGTACGTTGAGTGTTAATTATGATATCAATCAAATTGACAAAGAAAGTTTGTTGAGAGGAATATTAGTCGCCGCTGATCTCTTATACATCGAAGGTGCTAAAGAAATTCTTTTTGCACAGCCTTGGACCCCAGATTTCAAATCCTCTAGACCAAAAGATGAACGCTCAATTGACGATGCTGATTATGTCGAATGGAGAAAGAAGGCTGCCTCTTTACCTTTGACTGAGTACGCTGCATGTATTGGTTCTGGTCATCAAATGAGTTCATGTAGAATTTCTGGAAACGGACCTTCCGATGGCGCCGTAGATTTGCGTGGAAGACTTTATGAATGTCAAAACGTGTATGTTGCAGACTCGAGTGTTTTACCCACGGCAACTGGAGTTAACCCAATGATTAGTATCATGGCTGTAGCAAGATTGATTCTGTTGGGTATTGCAAAGGATTTGAAGTCCGACGCTTAAAGTTGTTTTAGAAACGTACGAATACTGAGTGACTATATGTAAATTGTTTGAACTGACGATGATAGTTTATTCTCTATACATGGAAATTTCAAAAAAAAAAAAGAATGTAAATGTTAGAAATGTAGATCTTTAGTCCTCCACGTCTACGGCACAGAATGGGTTGGTTTATTCGCATAAAAGTAACATTTCCTTGTTACACAAAACGATTGACATAAGTTTCCATTTATTCTTCGTCAAAAGTAGCTTTCCAGGCTCAATCACATACCTGAATTTTAAATCAAGTTACTAAATAATATTTCCGTAGTCCGTATGTGCCAATGAAATTAGGCATCTTACCAGTTAAAATTTGTGATTAAAATAGGAAAACAGCTGCTCCATCTGTTATAAAATCCCCCTACAACGAATATAATTTTTGTGTTACTCAATAGTTATTTCTTTGGTATAGAAGAAATTTTGATTATCCTTGGATGTGTATACTTTTTGTGTTATTGAGGGCTATTTCATTAACATAGATTATCTTTTGCAGCCAACATATATTCACACAAGATCACTATCTGCTATTCCTAACCAAACAGAAATCGCCTGTGTAGCGTAATGGTTAACGCGTTTGACTTCTAATCAAAAGATTCCGGGTTCGACTCCCGGCATGGGTTCTTCCGCGGTTTTAGCTCAGTTGGGAGAGCGTCAGACTGAAGAGATTCAGTCACAGTTAATCTGAAGGTCGTGTGTTCGATCCACACAAATCGCATTTTTTTGGTTATTAATTATTTCCAGATCGTGCTGCTTTCGTTAATATATGAGATATTTGAGAAAATTGTGCTTAATTTCTTTACATATCTTTATACAAAATATTTAAAAATATCGCCAACGCTTTCCGTTGGATCTCAATGATGTAGTAATTGCGTCATTTCCATGTTCGGGGTATAAACTGCGCTCATAACATTTTGTTGCAGCCAACGAAATTTCGAAACCCGACACGGAAACGCTCTGTCTATATATATAGAATAAAATTTGTAGCATTGTGCAATGAATATCCTTCCAAACGAGATTATCCATTTAATAGGATCATACTTGAGCCAACAAGATGTTGTAAATTTAAGCGAAACAAGCTGGACAATGTTTAATCTCTTTCAACCTACGCTATATCAAAAAGTAGTGATAAATTCAGAAAAGAAGATATACAGCACAGAACCAGAATATAGATTGCTCAGCGAATACGGAACTCAGATTTCGTCGTTGTATGCACTCAAATTATATTTTAAGCTGGTTTCTAAATTTGTTAAACAGACCAAAGCGATTCGATTTGGAAAATTGATTCCAGATGCTAGTGAATTATATATAGTGGACCAATTAAGAATTCTTTTACCAGGCTGTACCAACTTGGAGGAATTTGGATGGCTGAATGAAAACTTCAAGTTAGATGGAAATATTCTTATAAAGAATAACAGACTAAAAGTATTGCTAGGCAATATAAGCTTAACTTGTAAATTGAAAGTTCCAGATTTGCAGAAATTAACAGTGGTCAACAATGATGAGGATACTATGTTAAATATAGATTATGGGAAGCTGGTTACCAAGTTAGGAATCTTCAACAGTAATTTGGTTATTGACGAGGTACCAAGAAACTTTGTTTTACCACGTAAATTCCGACTCTCGGAATTACATTTGAAAAACCTCACCTTGTGTTCTGCACATGTAATTGAGCTAGAGCGAAGCATATACATTGAATCTTTAGAACAATTAACCATTGATAACTGCGTGGAACTTATTTTCGAAAATGAGAATGGAATGAAGAGAGTTAAAAGTCATTTCCTCTGGGATGCATTAGGACCAAAGCTCACCAAGTTGAAAAAACTAGAGATTAAAAATTTCCTTAACGAAATAGGAAATGGTACAATGGTAATGGATAGAATGATTGCATGGATCCATCAGTTACCTATTGAGTCGTTTATCATGGAAACAGAAGATGGAAAACACTTGAAAGATATTCTCACCAGATTGAAAACCAAACCTCTTAAGATATTCTCCATAAAAGCTCCCGAACTGTACTTGAAATTGATCTGTTCCAAGATTTATAACATGGTCAACTTACAAACCTTGCAAATGAATGTAACTAACATTCACGGGCTTTTATATAACTTCAAGAGGTATAAGTGTGGGATAAATAAACTTATACTAGAGACAAATCAACTCACACACCACAGTTCACGCGATAGCCTTATTCACGAAGACTTTGTTAAATATTATGACGCAATTCATGCAAAGCAAATATCATTTGACAACTACTCAAGGGAATTTTCCAAAGTTTTACTTAATTTACAAGAGTTCATTGTAGTGCATGATGAACAGCATTACAAATATAGAGGAATATCGACCAGTAAAATAGTCCCGACTTGATAAAGAAGTTGCTCTCAAGGAGCACCAAGACAGGGTGGAAATGATCTTTTTGATATCCCGAAGCAAAAGTGTTCCCCTAAACCAAGTTTACTGAAAATAAACGAATATAATCAGGGTAGATGAGAAGGCATTAAGCTTCGGTAAAGTATAAAATTTTCGTTGGCTCGAAAATTTATGTTGGAGGGAATGTCCGGGTAACACCCATGGTATATATAGGGCTATAACTAAGTATACAGATCTACAAAGTAACGTTACATAAATGGAATAGAATCACATAAACAATGCTAAACGACTACTAACAGTTTCATTTTTGTATAAAAAATGTTTCTTGGGATCATTTCTACCCAACATAGCACAAATGACACATTTTTGGTGAGTGCACAACAGAAGAATATAAAGGGTTCTTCTTTTTTGTGTACTTGCATGGGTGCAAAATTTAGGCGAGCGTATGGTGCAAGCGTACACTAGTCGGAATCACCTCAACTTGCAGTACTCTACTGTCTATTTAGGAAAGGTTTAGATCTTTGAAATGATATTACAATCTTTTTCTGGTAACTTCGAATTTTTGAACATTAAGACGTAATAAGTTGTATGTAGCTCATATACATTAAACCTACAATACATATGATACAATCCAACATACTTACGATCTTCCAATCTACATTTATTCCCACGAGCAACAAATTTCGTGCCAACAATTTTCAAGGATTTTGTTGGTCTTTTTTTCCGTTTACAGTTTGTGTACACCTTTGCAGTTTAGTTTACACAACATTTACGAATCAGTATATATATATATTCAGACGCATGTACGAATAAAAGATTATAATCAATGAGACCTGAAATTCAACAACAGTTATCACACACATTATTGACTGAGTTATTAGCATACCAGTTTGCATCTCCAGTTAGATGGATCGAGACCCAGGATGTATTTTTAAAAGACTACAAGACGGAAAGGGTTGTCGAAATCGGACCTTCGCCTACATTGGCTGGTATGGCATCAAGAACCATTAAAGCTAAGTATGAGAGTTATGATGCTGCTTTGTCTTTGCAACGTCAAGTGTTGTGCTATTCCAAGGATCCAAAGGAAATCTACTATACCCCAGATCCAGAAGTTAAGGAGGCTGCTCCTCAAGAGACCAAAGCTGAAGCCGTAGCTGCACCAGCCGCAGTAGCTGCGCCAGTGACGGCAGTAACTCCGGTCGCATCCGCCCCAGCTGTAGCTGCAGCATCAGTAGCGGATGAACCACCAACTGCAGCTTTGATCCTCCACGTTTTGGTTGCACAAAAGCTTAAGAAACCACTTGAAAGCATCCCTATGAGTAAGGCTATTAAGGATCTTGTCAATGGTAAATCGACTGTTCAAAATGAAATCTTGGGTGATTTGGGTAAAGAATTTGGTGCTACTCCAGAAAAACCAGAAGACACCCCATTGACGGAATTGGCTGAACTGTTCCAAGATAATTTTACCGGACAATTGGGTAAAACATCCACCTCTTTGATTGGTCGTTTGATTTCTTCCAAGATGCCAGGTGGATTCTCCATCACAAGCGCAAGAAAATACTTGGAAACCAAATTCGGTTTGGGCTCTGGCAGACAAGATTCCGTGTTATTGGTTGCCTTGGCTAATGAGCCTGCTTCTCGTTTGGCCGGAGAGGCTGACGCTAAGGAATACTTTGATTCGATGGCAAACAAGTACGCATCCACTGCAGGAATTACCCTTAATGCTCCTGCCGCTGGAGCCGCTGGAGCCGCAGGTGCCGCCGGAGGTGCTGTGATTGATTCCGCTGCTTTGGATGCATTGAGTGCTGAAAATAGAATTTTAGCTAAACAACAACTTGAAGTTTTAGCAAGATACTTACAACTTGACTTGAATAAAGGTGCTAAGGCTCACATCAAGGAGAGGGAAGCTACCGCAGTCTTGCAAAAGGAATTGGATTTGTGGGAAGCAGAACACGGAGAATTCTATGCCAAGGGTATTAAACCAACTTTCAGTGCAAAGAAATCTAGAACTTATGATTCTTACTGGAATTGGGCCAGACAAGATGTTTTATCCATGTGGTATGATATTATCTTTGGCAAGTTAACTTCTGTTGACAGAGAAACTATTAAACAATGTATCCAAATTATGAACAGATCCAACCCAACATTGATCAGATTTATGCAATACCACATTGATCACTGTCCAACCGAAAAAGGTGAAACCTATAAGTTGGCCAAGAAGTTGGGTGAAATGTTGATTGAAAACTGTAAACAAGTTTTGGGTGTGGACCCTGTTTACAAGGATGTCTCCAAGATTACTGGACCAAAGACAAAGGTTGATGCCAAGGGTAAGATTGTTTACGAAGAAGTTAACAAGGATTCTGTCAGAAAATTTGAGCAGTATGTTTACGAAATGGCACAAGGTGGTGAAATGTCTACTATTAAGCAACCAACCATTCAAGAAGATTTGGCTAGAGTCTATAAGGCTATCTCCAAGCAAGCTTCTAAGAACAACAAGTTGGAGTTACAAAAGGTTTATGACCAGTTAATTAATTTGGTTTCTTCATCCTCAGAAATTGAGACCAAGCAGTCAACGAAGTCGGTTTTGGATTCCAAGACAAACACTTCTTCACCTTCGGACGATGAAAGTGATTTAGCAACCGCTTCGGATGACGATGAAATTGCTTCTTTACCTGACAAGACTTCTATTTTGCAACCAGTTTCACTGACCATCCCTAATGAAACAATTCCATTCTTGAACATTCAACGTAAGTCGAAGGATGGATGGAGCTACGACAAGAAGTTGTCTTCCATCTACTTAGATGGTTTGGAAAGTGCAGCAATTAACGGGTTGACTTTTAAGGATAAATATGTCTTGATTACCGGTGCTGGTATTGGCTCCATTGGTGCTGAAATCTTGCAAGGTTTGATCAGTGGGGGTGCTAAGGTTATTGTTACCACCTCGCGTTTTTCCAAGAAGGTTACAGAATACTACCAAACCATGTATTCTAGATATGGTTCTGCTGGTTCTACTTTGATTGTTGTTCCATTCAACCAAGGTTCCAAGATGGACGTTGAAGCTTTGGTCAAATACATCTACGATGATCCTAAACAAGGTGGTTTGGGATGGGATTTGGATGTTGTCATCCCTTTTGCAGCTATTCCAGAAAATGGTAATGGTATTGACAACATTGATTCTAAGTCTGAATTTGCTCACAGAATCATGTTGACCAACTTGTTGCGTTTATTGGGTTCTATCAAGATTAGAAAGACTACTGACACCAGACCTGCTCAATGTATTTTGCCATTGTCTCCAAACCATGGTACTTTTGGTTTTGACGGTTTGTACTCGGAATCCAAGATTTCTTTAGAAACCCTATCTAACAGATGGTACTCCGAAGATTGGGGAACCAAGTTGACTGTCTGTGGTGCTATTATTGGTTGGACCAGAGGTACTGGGTTGATGGGTGGAAATAACATCATTGCAGAAGGAATTGAAAAGTTGGGTGTTAGAACGTTCTCTCAAAAGGAAATGGCTTTCAACATTTTAGGTTTAATGACCCCACAAATTGTTCAATTGTGTCAAGAAGAACCCATCCAAGCCGATTTGAATGGTGGTTTGCAATTCATTGAAAACTTGAAGGAGTTCACTTCTAAATTGAGAAATGACTTGGTCGAGTCTTCAGATATCAGAAGAGCCGTTTCCATTGAAACTGCTATTGAAGAAAAGGTGGTCAACGGTGACAACATTGATAACTTCAACAAGGTTACTGTTCAACCTAGATCTAACATGAAGTTTGACTTCCCAAGCATGAAATCTTATGATGAAATCAAGAAGTTATCTCCAAACATCGAAGGAATGTTAGACTTGGAATCTGTCATTGTTGTTACTGGTTTCGCTGAAGTTGGCCCATGGGGTAATGCAAGAACAAGATGGGAAATGGAAGCCCACGGGGAATTTTCCTTGGAAGGTGCCATTGAAATGGCTTGGATCATGGGATTAATTAAATACCACAATGGTAACCTCAAGGGTAAACCTTACTCCGGATGGATCGATGCTAAGACTCAAACTCCTGTTGAAGACAAGGAAATCAAATCCAAGTATGAGGAACAAATCTTGGATCACTCTGGTATCAGATTGGTGGAACCAGAGTTGTTCCATGGATATGATCCAAAGAACAAGCATTTCATCCAAGAAGTGGTTATTCAACATGACTTGGAACCTTTTGAGACTTCTAAGGAAACTGCCGAACAATACAAGCAAGAACACGGTGAAAAGTGTGAAATCTTTGAGATTGAAGGATCTGGTGAATTCACTGTGCGTATTCTTAAGGGGGCCACTTTGTACATTCCAAAGGCATTGAGATTTGACAGATTGGTTGCTGGTCAAATTCCAACTGGTTGGGATGCTCGTACTTATGGTATTCCTGAAGACACCATCAACCAAGTTGATCCAATCACTTTGTACGTTTTGGTTTCTACTGTCGAGGCCTTACTTTCTTCGGGTATTACTGATCCATACGAATTCTACAAGTATGTTCACGTTTCTGAAGTTGGTAACTGTTCTGGTTCTGGTATGGGTGGTGTTAGCGCATTGAAGGGTATGTTCAAGGACAGATTCTCCGATAAGCCAGTGCAAAATGACATTTTACAAGAGTCTTTCATCAATACCATGTCTGCTTGGGTCAACATGTTGTTGCTTTCTTCTTCAGGACCTATTAAGACACCTGTCGGAGCTTGTGCTACTGCAGTTGAATCTGTTGATATTGGTATCGACACCATCATGACTGGTAAGGCCAAAATCTGTATTGTTGGTGGTTATGATGATTTCCAAGAAGAAGGTTCGTATGAATTCGGTAACATGAACGCCACTTCTAACTCCAACACTGAGTTTGAAAATGGTAGAACTCCAAGAGATATGTCCAGACCAACCACCACAACCAGAGCCGGTTTTATGGAAGCACAAGGTTCTGGTATCCAAGTTATTATGCCTGCTGATTTGGCCATTAGAATGGGTGTTCCTATCCAAGCTGTCTTGGCCATGACTGCCACTGCAACTGACAAGATCGGAAGATCTATTCCTGCTCCAGGTAAGGGTATTTTAACCACTGCTAGAGAACACCATGGTGATCTCAAGTTCCCATCTCAAATGTTGAACATCAAGTACAGAAAGAGACAATTGGACCAAAGATTACAACAAATCAAGAACTGGGAAGAATCTGAAATCAGTTTCTTGACTGAAGAAGCTGAATTGGCCAAGGAAGAATACACCAACTTTTCTGTTGAAGACTTCTTGAAGGAAAGAACCGAAGAGATTACACGTGAAACCAAGCGTCAAACGGCTGATGCTAAGAAGCAATGGGGTAACCAATTCTACAAGGCCGACCCTAGAATCGCACCATTGAGAGGAGCATTGTCCACCTTTGACTTGACCATCGATGACTTGGGAGTTGCTTCCTTCCACGGTACATCTACTGTTGCTAACGATAAGAATGAAACCTTGACACTCAATTCGATGATGAAGCACTTGGGACGTAGTGACGGTAACCCAATCTTTGGTGTTTTCCAAAAGTACTTGACTGGTCACCCTAAAGGTGCTGCTGGTGCTTGGATGTTGAATGGTGCCATTCAAATATTACACTCTGGTCTTGTTCCAGGTAACAGAAATGCTGATAACGTTGACAAGATCTTGGAAGACTACGAGCACGTTTTGTTCCCATCGCGTTCCATCCAGACCGATGGTATTAAGGCTGTTTCTGTCACTTCGTTCGGTTTTGGTCAAAAGGGTGCACAAGCTATTATTGTCCATCCAGACTACTTATTTGCTGCTTTGAACAAGAAGACTTACGAGGATTATGCTGTAAGAGTTACTGCGAGAAACAAGAGAACTTACCGTTACATGCACAATGCCATCACTCGTAACACCATGTTTGTTGCTAAGGACAAGGCTCCTTACTCTGATGAATTGGAGAAGGATGTCTACTTGGATCCATTGGCTCGTTTAACCTCTTCTAAGGCTGCCTACCTGACCAAGCTGGTTCAAGCAAAGAGCACCTATGTTGGTGACGCTGCTACCCAAACTGCAAAGGCTTTGGCTGGCTTGAACAAGTCTTCTAAGGGTGTTGGTGTCGACGTTGAATTGCTATCATCTGTTAACATTGATAATGAAACTTTTGTCAAAAGAAACTTCACCTCTGGAGAAATAGCTTACTGTACCAAGTCTGCCTTCCCTCAAGCATCTTTCACTGGTACGTGGTCTGCCAAGGAAGCTGTCTTTAAGGCTTTGGGTGTCAAATCAAAGGGTGCT
This sequence comes from [Candida] smagusa, assembly GCA_030566775.1. Lineage (NCBI taxonomy): Eukaryota > Fungi > Ascomycota > Pichiomycetes > Serinales > Debaryomycetaceae > Kodamaea > [Candida] smagusa. Next base: position 1,158,249 of record JAKUAW010000002.1, on the reverse strand, counting down.
GGTGCTGCATTGTTGGATATCGAAATTATTCGTGACGCCAATGGCGCTCCAAAGGTTGTTTTAGCTGGTGATGCCAAGGATGCTGCTACCAAGGCTGGTGTCAAAGGTGTTTCTGTTTCTATTTCCCATGATGATTTGCAAGCTACTGCTGTAGCTTTAGCTGAATTTTAATTTTTAACTTTTATTTTAATCATCAAGAGTATTTATTAGAACTGTAGAATTTTCAGTGCTTTTGTGGAGAATAAGGGTTTATTAACCTTTATTTGATTACTATTTTGGTTTTGATGGTAAACATTCGTTTCTCCTGTAGTTGGCTGATTTCGTGAGCACTTTATAAAGTGGTCATGTGTTATACAATATAATATTGTAATCTCTGTTGTACACTATTTTTGACATTCTGCAATTTCTTCCTTGGTCATTCTGCCCATGTCTCTTAGAGCCTACCAACTGCATTCCGGAGAACGTGACCATGAATATTATGTAATATATTTACTCATTCAAACCTTCAGTAACACATTTCCTCACCAATTCATCATAACTCAATTTCTTACTCTTTTATCAATTACTTAATCAATTACTTATTTATGTACCTGCTCACTTACTTCGTTTGTTCGTTCTTTCTGATTTCGCTTAATCGCGTCACTTATCCTCTTCCGGTAGCGCCACTAACCAGTGAACAGCAGAAAAATAATTGATTTGATACGTATCAACAGATTGTAGACTGAAAATGTCCACAGAGAATGAAGGCTCTAATCTGGAGGAACAATTCGAGCAAATTGAGTTGGCGCCTCCCACAATCACGGTCGATAGTGCTAGCGACGTAGCCGAAGACAGTTCAGAAGAAGAAATAACGATAGAAGAAAATGGAGCTTCTGAAGGCCAAGCCACCGATGGTCATGCCATCAATGGTACTGATGGTCAAGTGGATCTGGGATCTACAAATCATATTGTTCAGAGCCAAGACGACTCTGTACTCGAAGAGAGTAATGAAACCAAATCCAATGGATCCGAGAAACCGCTTCCAGAAATAAAAACAGATGATCCTTTGGTGACTTCAACACCAATCGGAACCCCCCAGATTCCGCAAGAGTCTCAGGTTCCTTCAGTTAATACTAGGGTTTTCAAGAAAACATTTGAAACTTTATTATCCCATAAGGCAAATAAAAAGAATGAAAAGGTGAAAAGTGCTATTCAAAAGGCATTGGATGCTATCAACAATCACCTGGCAGATAGACAGCAGGTTATCTTTGATACATTAAAAACCACCTGCGAAAGCTCAACCAATAGCGAGGTTAGATCCAGCGCCATTGATTTATTTGCCAAGCTTTTTGATTATAGTCACTTTGAAAGCGAGGAAGAGAAGATCGACCTTACTGATAGATCGGTAGATGTGATTCTGGCTTGTTTTGATGGTGAAGGTACTGATCCTGAGGTGGAATTGCAAGTTGTACGCGCATTAATGCACAGTATATTATTGATGCCGTGTCATGGCGCTGCACTTTTGAAGGCTGTGAGACAGATTTATAACGTCTTTATCTTTTCATTAACTGCTAGAAACCAAGCAGTTGCTCAAGGGATTTTGACTCAGATCATTACAGCAATTTTCCAAAGAATCACTGATAGTGCATTTTTCAAGAAGGGTCCTAAGACGCCAAATGTACGTGGGTCCAGGGCTTTGAGCAGAGATGACTTCGAGTCACCAGTCACCGAAGAAAAGCTTACTTTGGAGAAGATGAACGATGATAACTACGACGATGAAAGAAATGAAGCTAATTATTCTACAGACACCGAAGAAGACTTGGCTGTCAAGGATGCATTTTTGATTTTCAGAGCAATGTGTAAGCTTTCTATTAAGTCGTTAGAAACAGAATCATTGGATATGCGTTCGCACTCGGTACGTTCAAAGTTGTTATCCTTACACATCATCCACACTATTTTGAAAGGTCACATTGACATTTTCTTGAGTCATGAAGTGGTGATGACAACCGCAAACACGCACGAACAAACTAGATTGGTCACTGCTGTAAGGCAGTACTTGTGCCTTACGTTATCTAGAAATGCCGCAAGTCCTATTGCACCTGTATTTGAACTTTCACTTGAGATTTTCTGGTTGATTATTCTGAACTTGCGTTCTGAGTTCAAGCGTGAGATTCCAGTGTTCTTTGATGAAATTTATTTCCCAGTTGCAGAAATGAAAACATCTACTCCTCACCAAAAGAGATACTTTTTGTCTATCATCGAACGTTTGTGCAATGATTCCAGATGTATCATTGAGTTCTACTTGAATTATGATTGTGACTCAGTCATGCCAAGTATTTGTGAGAATATTGTAGACTATTTGACGAGGTTGTCGTTGGTTCTCGTTGAAACCACCATTCAACAAAGAATATCATATACTGAGAACAAACGTAATGGTATTTCAGTTTATGATATCAACAAAATAGCAAATCTCACTAGCAGTACAATGTCATCTAAACCTCCTGAACCTGAAATTTACAGTTTATTCCCGTTGGAGTATGCGTTGAAGATTACATCCATCGGTTGTAATGTTGCATTCTTGCGTTCATTATACCTGTGGGGTCATAAGGGTTTAAACACAAAGTTATCTAACGCTCCAAGAACAAGATCAGATACAGTTGGTTCCACCAGCTCAACAAATATTTCACGCAATGAATCGTTCAACACGTCGGATGCAGCCATCAATGCAGACATCGATGATCCAGAGCAATTTGAAAACTTGAAACAACGTAAAAAGATTCTTTTGGAAGGTTTTAAACAATTTAACCAAAAGCCTAAAAAGGGTATTAAGTTTTTCATTGATAATAACTTTATTGCCAATGATGAACCCATCACAATTGCTATTTTCTTATTAAACACAGAGGGATTAGATAAAGCCATGATCGGAGACTACTTGGGTGAAGGTGACGAGAAGAACGTGGCTATCATGCATGCTTTCGTGGAGCAAATGGAGTTTTCCAACAAAAAATTCGTCGAGGCCATGAGACAATTCTTACAAGCCTTTAGATTACCTGGTGAATCTCAGAAGATTGATAGATTTATGTTGAAGTTTGCAGAGCGTTATGTTTTGGGTAACCCAGAAGTGTTTTCCAACGCAGATGCCGCTTATGTTTTGGCATACTCTGTGATCATGTTGAACACCGATTTACATTCTCCTCAAATCAAACGTAGAATGACCCCAGAAAGTTTTATTATGAACAATGCCGGAATTGATGATGGAAGGGATTTACCTCAGGAATTTTTGATAAATATCTATGAAGAAATCAGAGATAATGAAATCAAATTAAAATCTGAACAGCATGCTGCTCTTTTAGCTGGGGACCCTAATGTTATGATTCCACAACAATCTTCTGGGTTCTTTGCATCTAGAGACTTCAACCGTGAAGCGTACAATCATGCGTCGAAAGAAATGTCTTCCAAAACAGAAAAATTGATGAGAGACTTGGGCCGCAAAATGAAAAGTGATGAAGTGAACGATACGTTCTTCGCTGCTTACAGTATTCTTCATGTCAAGTCTATTTTCCAGACTGTTTGGATGTCGATCTTAGCCAGTTTGTTTACTCCGTTTATGGAGTACGATGACGAGATTTCTAAAACATGCCTTGAAGGTATCAAATTGTCGATTAGAATCTCGTGTATGTTTGACTTGGAAGACCCAAAAACTGGTTTTATTGATGTTTTGGTGAAACTGCAACAACTTAACAATTATGGTCAGATGAAACCAAAGAATGTTGACGCTATCTATGTGTTCTTAGAAGTTGCAGTTCTTGAAGCTGACAAGTTAGGCTCCTCATGGGGCCAGGTTCTTACATCGATCTCCCAATTGGAACGGTTAATTTTAATTGCGCAAGGTATCGATCAAGACTCCATTCCAGATGTTGCAGTTGCCAAATTAGTCACCAGATCATCTAGTGATAGTTCCCGAGTGTCGTCATCTTTCTTCCTGTTCAGCAGTAACCAACCAACTGCATCTCAAGCTGCGCTGAACAAATTCCACAACCAACATTTACCTCCATTTGTTGCACAGTTGTTGAGTCAAACTGAATTGGAAGTTGCTATTGATAAGGTGTTCACCAACTCAGCCAACTTAAGCGGCGAGGGCATTGTTGCATTTGTCAAAGCATTGTCTGTTGTTGCATCAGAAGAAATAGAATCACTGGGACAAAGCGCCAATCCAAGAACGTTTTCTCTTCAAAAGGTGGTTGATATCTGTTACTACAATATGAACCGTATTCGTCTTGAATGGTCTCAACTTTGGGCTGTGATGGGAGAAATCTTCAACACCGTTGGGTGTCATCTGAACCTGGCCATTTCATTCCTTGCGCTTGATTCTTTAAGACAGTTGTCCATGAGATTCTTGGAGATTGAAGAATTGGCACACTTCAAGTTTCAAAAGGAATTCTTGAAACCTTTTGAGTATGTTATTTTACATAACGATTCACTTGAAGTCAAGGATATGGTATTGGAATGTATCAATAACATGATTCTTGCTAGAGCCAGCAACATCCGTTCTGGATGGAAAACCATTTTCGGGGTGTTGACGGCTGCAGCCAAAGGAAATAAAGAAAGTATGGTGATGAAAGCTTACAAAATGGGGAACTGGATTAACCGTGAATATATTGACGAAGTTAGAACACAAGAATCGTTTGCCGACTTGGTGGTGTGTTTCACAGAGCTTGCTAAGAACGAGAGATTCCAAAAGGTGAGTTTACTTTCATTAGATGTTTTACTGAGATTACTCAATGATGTGGCTAGTCTGACCTTAACCAAGGGAGTCCAGCAAAATGACGTCTTGGTCAAGTTGTGGTTCCCTGTTTTGTTTGGTTTACACGATATCATCATGACCGGAGAAGAATTAGAGGTGAGATCAAGAGCTTTAAATTATTTATTCACTTCCTTACTGCAATATGGAGAGTACTTCCAGGATGATTTCTGGGATATGATCTGTAATCAATTGTTGTTCCCAATCTTTAGTATTTTGAACAACCACTGGGAATTAAGTGTTAATGACACCAGTGACAAGGTTTCTGTGTGGTTATCCACCACCTTGATCCAAGCCATCAAGAGTATGATTACATTATTCACCCAATTCTTTGACCTGTTGAGCCGGTTGTTGGACGGATACTTGAAGTTGATCATCTCGTGTATTTGCCAGGAAAACGACACCATAGCGAGTATCGGACGCGAGTGCTTATCAATGTTGTTGGTTGACAACGCAACCAAGTTCAAGGACGCCCAGTGGGTAATGATTGTTGAGGCGGTCGGTAACTTGTTTGATTTAACTACCGCCAAAGAGTTATTCACAAGAGACCCATTGTTGAACCGCCCAACACAAGATGATGAGAATGGCGATTTCGGAACTCAGAACTCCCATGACGAACCGAACCCTCCTCAATCCCCAAGATCAAACTTCATCCTCGACAACGAAGCTCGCTTGCGCCATTCCAAAGAAAAATCCCTGATTGTCTTGAAAAGTGTTTTACAATTGTTGTTGATTCAAACATTATCTGAATTATTTGAGAATGATACATTCTACGAAGCCGTTCCACAAAAGCATTTACTTGAGTTGGCAGACTTCCTCCACAAAAGCTACGAATTTGCCAAGAAGTTCAACGATGATTATGACTTGCGTGTAAGGTTATGGAATGCTCGTGTGATTGAAAGATTGCCTAACTTGCTTAAACAAGAACTGGCTTCTCTGGCTGTTCTCATCAATATAATGTTCCGTATGTATTGTGATGATGAAAAGACAGATGAATCTTCGAAGCAAACAATTATGGAAACAATCATGCCTTTATGTAACACCATCACAAAAAGATATGGTGAATTTGATGAAGCAAACCAACAAAGAAATATCACCACTTGGAAACCGGTTATAGTTGAAATTTTCCAAGGTTATGTGGAATTGGATGATGGAGATTTCACCAAATATGGTCCTGAAATGTATCAATTGACTTTAGGATTATTTAGCAAGAGTCTCAGTGCTGATTTACGGAGTGCAATCCGTATATTTTTGCTGAGGATTGGAGAGGAGTTTATAAGTAAGTAATATATAAAGAGATTATAAGAGAATATAAGAGAATATAAGCAGAGAACATAAGAAAAATTAATTATAAGAAAAACTTAATTATAAGAAAAACATAATTATACGTAAAATAACTTCTCATACTCATGGTAACATCGAACTCACTTAGTTCGTTTGTTGGTTGTTGTTCGTTGCTCAACGACATTTGACATTCCCACAGTGTCGCGCGAGCAAAGCAAAAAATTTTCAGCGAACATCACCAGAAAATCCCTGTCGACATTTAAAAAATTTTTCTCTTTGGAAAAGAATACTAGAAAGAACAAAAGATGTCATTCCAAAACAAAGTAAGTTGCGAGGGGAATTGAATCAAGTACGGAAAGCAAGATCAATTCCTGGTAATTTTTCACTTGAAAATACTAACAAGCAGAACTTGTACCATTTGTTAGGTAACGACGTTGAAGACGACTCCATCGTCTCCTTGCCACCTAAGGAAATTGTCAAGAAGAGCACCACCTCCAAGAAGGCTGATGCTGCTCCAGCTTCTGCTGACCCAACCAAGGCAAAGAAGAAGACCAAGTCCAGCGGTAACGAGGGTGCTTTGAAGAGCAAGAACGACAACAAGTCCACTGCTGGCCCAACCTCCACTCCTTCTAAGCACACCAAGAAGCCATTTGACCGTCACTCCAGATCCAACAAGACCGACTCCAAGAAGAAGGTTAAGCAAGGATGGGGTAACTCCACCGACAGACAAGTTGATGGTGAAGAAGAAGGTGCCGCCGATGCTTCTTCCGAACAAGTTGACGAAGAAGAAGCCGCTTCTGAGCCAGTTGAATCCGGTCCACCAAAGCAATCTTTGGCCGACTACTTTGCTGGTTTGGAAAACAAGGGTCTCTCTGCTGTCGCAACCAGAGAAGCCAACGCTGGTTCCTCCAAGTGGTCCAACGCTGAAACCATTGTCAAGGAAGAAGAAACCTTCTTCGCTGCCACCAAGGAAAAGAAGACCAGAGTTAAGGCCGTCAAGGAAAAGAAGTTGTTGGACTTTGAAGGTACTTTCGCTGAACCAGCTTCTGAAGAAAGAAAGCCAAGAGAATCTACCAGAGGTAGAGGTAACTTCAAGGGTAAGCCATCTAGAGGTGGTAAGGCCCCAAGAGCCGCCAAGGCCCCTGCTGCTAAGAAGGCTGAAGTTAACGACGTCAACTTCCCATCTTTGTAATCCCGTTCTAACAAATGGTGCAAGCTTTTCTGATATCTTTTGGTTGTTCTGTGAGTATATTGAATGTATAATGATAATGCCAATGAACTTCTTGAATGACAAACGCTAGTTTGTTGTTCTAAACAGACGAATGACTGTAGCGCGAACGAAGTGAGTGAGTGATGGTCCTACAAGTTTATATTGTAACGTAGCGTGTGTACAATGTGTTTAAACAATAGAATTGCTAGTAACAATTCGGTACCTATTAATTCTTACGATATGAAGTTCCAGCAATTTTTCAAACAGTAAATGAAAACATTAAGAAAATGATTAACATCACTAAATGATAAACAAAGAATCACTAAATGATAGACAAGAAATCACTAAATGATAAACAAATGACAATCAAATCATATACATACGATATACTTATGAAACAAATAAACAACAAATAAACAGCTTCTCTACACTAAATAAACAATAATCGAACCATAAAATATAAACGAGTAAACGTACTAAAACATCATATCCAGTTCGTTTATTGATAAATCTTCATCAACATGAATCAACGAATAACCTGAAAACGGCAAGTTCTCACATCGTTACTTGCGTTTTCCTTTTTAAGGTTACCCCAGAATCATGTGACAAAAATAAAATCATGTCTAGGAAATCACGCAGCTCATCAGACTCAAGCTTCTCAATGCTGTCTACCCTAGGCTATATTCTGAAGTTGCCAGCTCTGGCTGAAGCTTTTCGTAAAGATAAAAGACACTTCTCCGACAAGGTTCTTGACAAATTGTTGTATCTGGGACTATCAGAAGAATCCGAGGATCGAGAAGTACTCGAGAAACGAAAGAACGACCCCTCCAAAAAGAACATGCCTGCGTTATCAGTCCGAGTGCTCTTGTCGAATCTTAGAAGACTCAGCAAGAAGGTTGGAGGATACTTTGAAGTGCAATTCGGGTTGATCCACATTCTCACATGGAAGAAGCCGTCCAAGACTCTTTCGTTGTTGGTGTTGTACACATGCGTGTGTCTCTGGCCACACCTTGTTCTTGCGTTTCCGCTTCTCTTCTTTTTGTTTGGGATAGTGATTCCCGGGTACCTCCACAGACATCCGATGCCGCACCGCAACCAAGTGTTGAAGGTGAAGAAGCGGGGCCAGTCGCTTTTCTCGTACTTGTTTGAGTCGGATGAAAGCAGTCTCTTGGAGGACTTTCTCGAGGAGAACGACGCCATGCCGCACGAACACACGCCGGAGTCGTCCGAGGTGTCGACCGTGCGCCGGTCCAGCGTGGATTTGGAAGTCCCCGACGAAAAGGAAAAGGGAAAGCACATTAAGCAACAGGCCGCGCTCCTCATCAACATCCGTGACATCCAAAACCTCACCACAGACATCTTGAAGACCATCGCCAAGGCAGAAGTATTTTGGTTCGAGACCGCCGGCTTCAAGGACGAGAAGTTGTCCACCTTGATTTTCTTTGGCGTGATTGTAGCCACGTACGTGGTGATCTTCTTGGGCCTGTTCATTCCATGGAGAGCTGTGTTTATCCAGTCCGGCTGGGGTGTTTTTCTCTTGGCCCACCCATACACCAAGAAGGTGTTGGCTGAGAGAAAGAAAAGGGCTGCAGAGGCCCCTAAGGCCCCAAAAATGAAGGTCATCGAAGAGGTCCACCAAGAGCATAAAAACATTGAGCGCCTTGATATCATCGTCGATGACCTGCCTGAGGTTAGAATCGTCGAGATCTACGAGGTCAATACAAAAAGTGCCTTGCATACCCAATGGTCCTTCTTTTCCTACACAACTACCTTATTTGACCGCACTGATGCTACTAGATTAGCAGGAAAGTTACCAAAAGGTGTAGATCATTTGTCCAAGGTTCAAGCTCAAGATGGTTGGAAGTTTGACCTTGGGTTTGCAAATAGTTGGCATATTGATAAGGATCCGGAATCTTTCTTGAAGGGAAGATCCATTGATGTTTCCAATTTGGTTCTTTTGGACGGAGAGTCTGAAGGTTGGATTTATGATGTTCCTAAGGATAGTGGTGATTTTACTCCGGAATTTAGGAGGAGAAGATTATATCGTGAGACTTATAGATATGCTCGTCCTGTGAGGAAGCCAAAGACTATTTAGTTTAACAATCGAGATGAGAATGTGGAATATGTAGATTGTATGATACTATTGGGTATTATAAGCGATTGATCTTGATAAATTGTAAGATAGGTAAAGTTCAGATGATCAGGAACGAGTAACAGTACTAAGTAAAGTTTATAGTACGATCACTTACTTGTAAAGTCTACTTTAATCTTCGTGATAATTCAGCTTTAGGATAAGTCACTAGTAAACTTTATGATAACTCACTTAAAAGATCACTCACTCGTAATAGAAAAAAAACACGTAATGGAATCAATCGGAAATAGAGTACGAACGTTCGATGCGTTCCCCAAAGTAGACTCCCAACACACAGTCCGGTCTCAAAGAGGAGGGTTCTCTACCCTAGTAACCATCTTCTGTGGACTCCTCGTGTTATGGGTGGAACTAGGAGGTTACATGGGAGGTTACGTAGAACGTCAATATGCAGTGGACGATCAAATACGGAGTGAATTAACCCTCAACATGGACTTGATTGTGGCAATGCCATGCGAGTACATCCACACCAACGTGCGGGACATCTCAAGAGATCGCTACTTGGCTGGGGAAACACTCAACTTCCAAGGCTTCAACTTTTTCGTTCCCCAAGGTTTCAACCTTAACAATGCTAACGATCATCACGATCTCACCAAGCTTGGGGAGGTCATGCAAGAGTCCATGCGTGCCGAGTTCCGTGTGGAGGGAATGCACGTGGACGAAGGTGCACCTGCGTGTCATATCTTTGGATCGATCCCCGTCAACCAACTCAAGGGTGATTTCCACATTACAGCCAAGGGTATTGGCTACCGTGACAGCATGCTCACTCCAATGGACCAGCTCAACTTTACCCACGCCATCCAAGAGTTCTCTTTTGGGGACTTCTACCCATTCATCAACAACCCGTTGGATGCCACCGCTAAGATCACCGACGAGGGATTATACGCCTACCAGTACCACGCCCGTGTGGTTCCTACCCTGTATGAACAGTTGGGATTGTTGATTGACTTGAACCAATACTCCATCACAGAAAACCACAAGCCTATCACTTCGGATAGACACGGCCAATTAAACGGTATTCCTGGTATCTACATTAAATATGACTTTGAGCCAATTAAGTTGATTGTTAAAGAAAAGAGATTGTCTTTCTTACTGTTTATCTCTAGGTTGGCCACTATTTTGGGCGGTTTGCTTGTTGCTGCTGGTTATTTGTTCAAGTTGTATGAAAAGGTTTTATCTATTTTGTATGGTAAGAAGTATGTTGAGAAGGATACTGAGAAGAAGGATGGTGGACTTTTGAACAATTAGCTACGAACACTACGAACACTATGAACGAAGTGAGTAGTGAGTAATTAGAGTAAAGCAAATAGAATCAGTATATAGAATCAATATATGCGAATGAATCATGCAAATAGTATGCCAGTGCAATGCTTGAACATAATAATATAAAATAAAACTCACACTACTCACTTTGTTCGTCGTGTGGTGTTTATTCATATTTTTTTCTCACACTACTCACTTCGTTCGTAGTGTTCGTAGTGTATTCGTAAAAATATATCACGTGTATGGAAGGGAAGAAGAAGATAAAACGAAGCAGGAACGGCTGCCACAACTGTAAACGACTCAAGATTAAATGTGATGAAAATAAACCCCAATGCCTGTACTGTATTAAAAGCCATGCACACTGTGACTATTCGCTCAAGCTAACCTGGGGAGGACGACCATTCAAAGACGTTTCCAAGCGGAAGGCACTGATTCTCTTTGTGGACCCAACACCCAAGAAACAGAAGACGTACGATGCTGTTGTGAGTGGAATCAAAATCGAAGAAACAGAGAGCCTTCCAATTAACGAAGAAGAGACTCTCGATGAAATGTTCGCCATCCCAAGTAGCCTCCTCAAACTAGAAGAAACCGTTTCGGACGGGATTGTCAACTTACAGGACTCAGAGATAATAACCAGCTTCTTTTCCGGAACGCCCAAGATGGATTTGAACGATGATACACAGTTGGATACGTTTCTTAACGATTACTCCCAAGATTTGGCCCGTGTGGAGGAGTATATTCCTTCAAGACAGTCCAACTTTACAGGCAACCACCTTCTTACGCATCATGCAGAAGAGATCGTTACACCCAGTGAGTTGTTTGACTCGATCCCTGCACAAATCCTCCCGCTTCCGTCTCTTCTTTTGGAGGTGCCATTCTACCGGAACCTCATGCATTTCTGGGTGCACAAGGCATCGCACCAGTTGGTGCCTGCGCCTGCAGAGATCTACCAGGAGAACCCATTCCGGGTGCTTTTGCCGCAAATGGCGATGCATTACCCATCCATTTTAACCACCCTTTTGGCATTTTCCGCAATGGTTCGTTCACAATACATGGGCACAAACGAAACTCCCAAAACAGTTACAGACCAACTCTTATCGAGATCGTGTACCGAACTCTTGAAGATGTTAAAGAATAAACAGGAAGCCACTTCGGATGCCACCTTAGCGACCGTGCTTCTTCTCTCGTGTTACGAGGTTATTATGTCCAAAGAGGACTTTTCAATGCATAGGGCTCACAACATCGGTGCCAGGCAGATTGTGCTAGCGCGGTCTAACAAATCGTTGCGCCAGATTGCCTCCACCGTGGTTCATGAGGGGAACAAGGAGAGCGATGTTTCTTTCTTCCTCATGCGGTGGTTTGTGTATGTGGATGTGCTCGGTGCGCTTTCCAGCACGCTTAACTCCGAAAAGTACCATAAAGATAGCTCCACAGATATTGAGATGGCTGCGTCCACAGATATCTCCGAGTCTGTGCATTCGCTCGATCGCATTGAGTTGGAGTTTGACCCTAAGCGTGACATCGACCATATCATTGGCTTCGAACTTAAGTTCTTCCCGAGCTTCTCCAAGATCGCCTTGTTGATTCGCCAGACTGATCTGTACTTTGCCCAGAATCCTGATGCCGTTTCCATTCCCATTGAAAATATCGCCTTGGCCATGGAAGTTAAAGACCTGTTGACCCGCATCTATGAGGAAGGTGAACGTAGAAGAGAATTAAAGGAAAGAGAACTGAAGGAAGATGCGGATTCCCCTACCCTGCGTGCACGCAGAAACCTCCAGGATGCGGTATTGCGTAAAACCAATGAATTGTTCTTTAAAATGGGTCTCATTAATTTATATCGCAGGGTCTTGAAGGTTCCCAGAAACCTGAAAATAATTCAAAAACTTGCCCTGGATATGGCGTTTACTTCAATGGGTCTTGATTCTACTCTGCCTGCTGATATATGTACTATTTTTTGTTCTTTTACAGCAGGTTGCGAGACGTTAGATCCCGCGTTACAGGATTTTTATAGAGATAGGATGGAGAAGTTGAGTGAATCGGGTCATAATGGGGCTAGAAAGGGTCTTGAGATCATGATAAAGTGTTGGGAGACTGGTATGGATTGGATAAATATATCGAAGGTTTGGAATTTAGATTTGACTTTGTTGTGATGAACAAAAAACAAAATGAACGAACGAAGTGAGTTTGTTAGTTTATCAAGTGTTAAGATTTGTGAAGCAATAATAGTGAGTTGACAATTCTAAAAGTATCATTAATATCCAAACTACTCTAGGTAAAGTTAAATAAATCATTCATAAAAACAGTATTCTATGTTTTGTTGAAATGCAGTCATACTTTTGACAGTTTGTAAAATAAGTCAGCTCCAAATTAACGGACCATGGAATGCGTTAAATGTAGAGAAAACCTGTGATCCGAGAAAATTAACACATTCGAGCAATTCGTTTCACAATCAAATCCTTTGATCTTATGATCAAGTCCAGAGAATAAAACATGTTAAATCACTTAGTATCCTATAATTCTACCTAATTTCGTAACTCTCCTTTACTTCAATTCCCTTTCTGGATAAAGGAAACAGATGTAATGATCCAAGAACAATCCACAATGGTCCAATAACCATTTTAAACCGTTCTAATAAATATTCCTTTTAAACCTACTACATAAATCATTAGCTTATGTACAACAATCATCCCTCTACTTCCCAACGTCAACTTTGAAATCATCACAAACAGTTTGTGACCGCAAAAAAAATCAAGATGGAACCAAGTACATACGGAGAACTCTCTCGAGACATCCTGAAGAGTTATCTCCAGAAGGGTAGCAATGAGCTACATATGGCGTTGGTCAAACGATGTATGGACTATATGGATCAAAACTATCAAGAAAGGCATTGGTTCTGCGACAAGTACATGTATGTGATAGCCGAGTACTGCTTGATGTTGTTTTCCTTCAATTCCCTGCGATGGCTTGAGAAGTACAAGCCGGAGATGGCCAAGTGGTTGAAACAATGTCCACGGTGTGTGGCTAAGTTTGGAGTTTCCATGGCTAATTGGCGTATGCTGGTGTCGGTGCTGATGGGAATCACCGCTAAGATGTTCGTCGCATTTGAAAAGGTTATCAATGATTGGCAGTTACAGGATGTGGTCCTTCCGGTGATAGATTCAGATGATCCGTCTATGGCGATTTACGCGTGTTTGACGAGACCTAATCTTGTCCGTCAAGAAAAGGAATTACGAGAAAAGTACCAAAGGTTATTGCCTGTGTTGTTACGAGATGGCAGGCTTACGAATATGATAGAAGCCAACTCTGTAGTCTACATCTTATCGGGACTCATATATTCTATTTTTGAAGGAGTATCGGAACATAAAGTGTGGGCCGAGAAGGTGTTGAGCCTGGTTCCTACGATCACGCAACAAACCATAACGCCTAATTTGGTTAACGAGTGGTCGGTGCATTTCTACAAGATCCAGGACGGTAGACACTATAGTGGTGCTGCTGGTTTGAAGTTCTGGTCTAACACCAGTCTCGTGCTAGAGAAGGTTGACAATGATGTTTTTATCAACCACATGAATATCCCATCAGATATCACTTCTATGAGTGAGTTTACCAAACTCCACTTCTACCCATTGGTTCGGGTGATGATTAATAGTGTATTATCGATGGTTCCAGAACCATTTCCGGTTCTCATGGTGCTCCTAAATAAATTACTCTTACGGTTGGGGGCCAAGTTTTGGGAACTCGCCATTCCTTTCACATTTGCGAATGTTTTGGATCTTGTATCGAATCCGGCATACTCCAAGTTCTTAGCCAGAACACCGTTGGAGACCGGACCACTCCACGACTGGTCCTTTGATGAAGTCACGTCCTGGATGGTACCCTTCTTGCAACTGTTGGGAGAACTGCAAAGTCAAACCGCAGGTACAAGGTTAGCCAATTTCCTCATCCAATTAGGGACCACCTTCAAGGACCTGGACTCAACCAAGGCAGTTGCGTTCATCACGCTTGCATTCAAAATATTTCTTCTTACATTTAATCTCCCTGATATGGACCCTTCGGAGTCCCTCTACATTTCTCTCATCAAGAAAACTTCTCTACGTGCAATGCTCGAGCAGAATGCTGAAACTCTAGTCAATCATGCTTTTGAAAATGAAAATGGTGTCGAGCTAATTGCAAGAGCTCTCAAATATGACCTCGCTCTTCTCACCCATAACTCTAAAGTCTTGCTTGAAAACAAGGAACCCACTTCTTACGACACTTACCCTCTTCTCTGGAAAGTTCTCTCTTCCAAACCAATCTACTCAAATCGCCATTTGAGTGAATCCATCTTAAACCTGTTAACTCATGTTCTGCGAAGCATCAAGTTCCATGCTCAAAAAATAGACCAAAATAGACCAAAGAGACTTGCTGATGCTCGTAAACAGCACAATGCAAACGTTTCTCTTATTTTCGACCAATTGGCCGCTCTTCTTGAAAAGGTTTCTTTGGCTGACCCCGCCATTCTTCGTGGCATCTTTACCCTGGAAAAAGGTTTATGCAATATTTGGTCTTGTATCTTTTCTCCTTTGGTAGGTCAAGCTGCTTTGGATGTCATGTATCAAGTGTTTGATATTGGTGATGGTGGTCGTTTCGAAGCTATCCAAGGTCTCTTTAGTGGCGAACATTTAGGCTCTACATTATCCGCCATCAACTCAAACTTACGTGATTTGGTTGACCTTGGTGCTTATGAACCATGCCCAAAAGTCATTAGATTGCTTATGGATATAACAAGAGCTTTATTTGATCCTCTCAAGGGTGTGATCAACCCTGAAAAGTATAAATTGGTTAAACCCCAACTTGATACTTTCTGGAAGGATGCTTGGTCTTTTGTACAAATGGTTTTTGATAAAACTTTGGTGTGGGCCACTCTTTTCCATCTTGAAGAATTGATTGAATTTGCAAGAGATACTTTAGATCTCGGTCATGTTTTGGTAGATTCTTACCGTATTATCATTCAATTAGAAACTACAGATCCTATTGATGTCGATAACGAGTTGAGTGATTCGGAATTGAATAAACTTAAAACTTTTATGGATGCCTTCAAGCTGGTTATAGTGTGGTTGCGTCTTGGTGAAACCTCCTTGCTTAACCTGTGTGTGGACTTGGTCTTCAAAGGATTAGACTTGGCTGTGAGTTTCAACTTCGATGTGGATGCTGATTTTATCGACTCATTTGCTAGGTTTGGTGCAAAGGCTAAGAAGTTCAATAACAAGTTGAGTGAAAATCAACGATTACAAATTCTTGCCAAAGCAAGAGAATTCGATGATGATATGGTTGAGAAAATTCTTGCTGAAGCTCAACAAGCAAAGCAAAAGAAACTGATTTCTCCTGTCGAACCTCAATCTTTCAAAGTTGGCAAACAGCAAACTTTATCTCGGTTTGGTGTGGTTACAAAGGAAGCTCCAGTGGCTCCTCCTCCCGCCCAAATCAAGGCCCTGAGTCTTGATGCCATACGTAATGAGCTCAAGAACTCAAGAGTCAAGCCTGCTGTTCCATCTGCGCCTCCTGCCCCTCCAAGACCTGCAGGTTTCAATAGAAAGACTCCTGCTGTTGGACGTTCTCTTAACGGACTCAAAAAGAAGAAGGATGATTCTGACTCGGAAGACGAAGATGACGATGAAAATGTGGATCTTTCAGACTTGTTTGTGGATAAGAAAAAGAAGGCCAAGATCACAGAGGTGGATATCAACGGCCGTCCAATCATTAGATCTGGTGCTGGCCGGGACTCGAAACTTAGCGATCAACGTCGTGAAGAAGAAAGAATGCGTAACCGTTTAAATGTCAGCTTAAAGCCTTTGTATAGTAACATTCTTAAATGGAACTATAACTCCTCCGACGAGTTCCCAAGCAAGGACAGAGATATCTACCAGGAAATCAAAAGTACATTCACAGACTATAAGGACTATATCAAGGTTACAGAACCGCTTTTGATGTTAGAATGTTGGCAAGGTATCCAATCGGCAAAGAACACGATCGAGGAAGATCCATTCGAGTTGATGGTGGGCAGTAGAACAAGTGTAGATGGCTTTTTTGATGTTTACGCAAGTATCAAGAAAAGTGTGTTGCAAGAACGAAAAATCGGGGATTCCGATTTACTCGTGTTGGGTTTTGTTGATGAATCCTTGCGTCAAGCATTATCTCCAAAAGAATTATCCAGAGAACTTAAAGCATCTCAAGCAAACACCTGTTTGGCCAAAGTGCGTGAAGTCAAACTGGCCAATGCTGATTTTAGTGACATCACATTAAGAGTGTATCCTACCGGTTCGATGATGGGTGTATTAACCCCTAAACTGATTGTTGTGGGGATGCGTGTTATTCAGATGGTTACCATCGAAAGAGAATACACTTCCTTGAAGGGTCTTCAATATTACGATTTAAGTGATCAGATTCTTCTGGCTACTCCAAACGTTCCTGTTGAATTGGATGAACAAGAAGCACAATCCATGATGAAGTTGTATAATGTCAACCGTTCCCAAGCAACAGCAATTGCTGGTTCTTTCAGCTCCGAAGGGTTCTCGTTAATTCAAGGTCCTCCAGGTACTGGTAAAACCAAAACCATTTTGGGTGTCGTTGGTTATTCTTTATCCCAACAAATGCAATCAAATGCAATTGTAGTTGAAGACAAACCTGACACTGCTCCAAAGGCCAAGATATTGATCTGTGCTCCGAGTAACGCAGCTGTCGATGAATTGGTGATTAGATTGCGTGAAGGTGTGCGTAATTCCAAGGGTGAAATGATGCCATTGAAGGTTATTCGGTTGGGCAGAAGTGACGCAGTCAATGCTGCTGTTAGAGATTTGACTTTGGAAGAATTGGTGGAGAAAGAACTCTCCGCCAACAAAAAAGTAAACACTGTCATTGATCCATCCCTTCGTACAGAACATACCAAACTTGTTGCTGAAAGAGACAACCTCAGAAAACAACTTGAGAACCCTAACCTTAAAGCTGACCAAATGATGGAATTGGAAACAAAACTCCGTGAAACCAACAAAAAGCGTAATGAGCTTGCTAGACAATTGGATGACCAGCGTGAAAAGGCATCTATTGCCTACAGAACAAGGGAAATTGACCGTCGTAACGTCCAAGCACGTATTTTGAATGGTGCCCAAGTTATTTGTGCAACACTCTCGGGTTCTGCGCATGATTTCTTGGTCAAGCTTCTGTTGAAGTTCGACCAGGTGGTTATTGACGAAGCATGTCAGAGTGTAGAGTTACTGGCTATTATCCCCTTAAGATATGGCTGTAAAAAGTGTGTTATGGTTGGAGATCCTAATCAATTACCACCCACGGTTCTTTCTCAGGCTGCTGCTCGTTACAACTACGAGCAGTCTTTGTTTGTTCGTATGCAACGCAACAACCCCAATTCTGTGTACTTGTTGGATGTTCAATACCGTATGCATCCATTCATTTCTCGTTTCCCTAGTGCAGAGTTCTACAAACTGCGTTTACTGGATGGTCCTAACATGCGTGAAAAAACAGAAAGACCATGGCATACAATGGCACCTCTTACGCCGTACCGTTTCTTCGATATTGTCAGTAGACATGAACGTAACGATTTAACTAGATCTCTCTACAATGTTGGTGAAGCTAAAGTGGCTCTTGAATTAGTGGAAAAAATCATCAGTGTTCTTCCTTCAGCTGAGTTTGCAGGAAAGATTGGTATTATTTCTCCTTATAAAGAACAAATTCGTACATTAAAGGATACTTTTGCTAGAAAGTACGGTAGAAGTATTTGGTCTGAAATTGATTTTAACACTGTGGATGGTTTCCAAGGTCAAGAAAAAGAAATTATCATCATGTCTTGTGTACGTGCCAGTGAAACTGGAAACGTTGGTTTCTTGAGTGATATCCGTCGTATGAATGTGGCGTTAACAAGAGCTAAATCTTCGTTATGGATATTGGGTAACAAAGATCTGTTGTCAAGAAATAAAGTTTGGAAGAGACTTTTGGAAGATGCTGACCAAAGACATTTTATTACAAAGGCATACCCTGGATTCTTGAAGGGGTTTGAGCAGAGAGCTAATAACTACGAAAAGTATAGTGAAAAGACTGAAATGAAACTTGAAACAGTTGAAGATCTGAAAAATGATTTTAAAGATGAACCAATTTCTGAAACAAAAGTACAAGATAAAGTACCTTTAAAAAATGATCAAAAGCCTGGAAGGAAGAGATCGCTTGATCATACTGATGAGTCGTTTGAAGTCAAAGAAAATAAGAGGACTGAGAAAAGTTCAATCTTTAAAGGGCAGCAAGCTTCTAGTAGTGGTTTTGTGAAAAAGCCCAATAAGAAAAAGCCATATATTGCGAATGTTTCATCTGGTTATGAGGGTAATAACGCCAACTCTCATAGTGGCTATGTTAATTCTAATGCCAACTCTGGATATAATTCTGGCCATTCTGGACAATCCGGATACAATTCTGGGCACTTGGGATATAACTCTGGTAACTCTGGTTATAACTCCGGTAACTCTGGTTATAATAATCGTTCTGGTCAATCTTATAACCCAGGATACAACTCTGGCCACAACGGATATAATGGATCAACTAACAATACAACTAGTAACGAAAGTGGAAAAAATATACCGCCAAACAATAATGCTTACAATACGGATTCGCGGGTTACCAAAACAGGCTACATTCCCCCAAGAAAACCAAACACGAGTAGTATGTTCATCAAACCAAAAAGACCTAATAAAAGGCCATAGTTGAAAACTTGATATGCATTCCTATAATAATAGCTTGGATTAAGAGAATCCTTTAATTTATAATTGTAATTAATCATCCTTTTTTATACTGGAGAAGCTCGTTGATTTATTCCAAGACGATTCCAAACTGGAACTACTGAGAAATGAGGTGCTTGTAGTGGCGCCAGTTTTTGATGGGCGACGAAATGAACCAAGACGGGGAATATCTTCCTTTGAATTGTTTAAATCTGACTTTAAAATTTTAGAAGTGTTTAAATCTGACTTCAAAAGTTTTGGATTGTTGAAGTCTGTCCCCAAATTCATTGAATTGTTTAAATCTGATTTTGAATTTTGTAAATTCGAATCCCTTGGATCCCTGTATATATCAGACTCTGTAAATCCCATTTCAACAAATTCAGATAATATCGGAACCAGCAAACGAACCAGAACACCGGCCAGAAACATCGCTAAAGCAGAAACAACACCAGATATTTCGTTAACCAAAGAATAATAGAGCGGGTTCTTACTAAACAAAAACTCTTTGGAAATGGAAGAGTTATAAAGAAGAATGTTGTCAATACATGCTTTGATGTGTTTGAGAGTGTTAGTAAGAACCAGAACCACCGGCAGCAGCAATTGATCACTCAAAGCCGGGCGGGACTCGGTCATGAGGTTGAGGAGTTGGTTTTCCTGAGCCTTCAATGCATTGGTCACATCCCTCCATAACGAGCCGTACTCGTGGTAAACAGACGCATTTGTGGAAGCGTGCAAAACCAAGTCACTCAAGGCACTAATCTTGTTGTCCAAGAGCTGGACCACTGGCTCCAAGTCCACTTTATCATGAATTGTGTTTGAATCATCATCCACACGTTGTTCGCGTATCACCGGTTTATTCTGCTGTGCAAATGACTCTTTGAAACGTTGGATCATCTCACGGATCCGATGCACCACTTTCTCAGACAGCTCAGCACCGCGCTCAAAGCCTTTTTCGTATGCAGTGGGCCCATGCCCATGGTTGTAGTTTTCATTATCCTCCGGTAGTACGAATGGTTGCATGCCAATGTTCTCTGGTTTTACACTTTCCTGTTTCATCTGAATAGGCTGGTTGTTCTTTTGGTCATCTACATCTCCTCGGTATCCAGCCATAAATGTAACATCTACAGGAACAGTATCAACAAACCGACTCACATCCACAGTTTCATTAGTCTTGAGATACCGTACTATCGACTCCTTCCCATGCTCTTCCAAAGTCTTAAACATCTCCACATACCTGGCAGTCTTACTCTCTAAAACAGAACTTGTAGTTTCAATCTCCTTATTCAATACATGCTTTTTCGAATTCAATTGCTCAAGCCGTGCTTGCAAGTCTGCAATCTCAACATCCACTGTGCGCGACTCATCCAAAAGGCTGCCCAACTTGGCTGCATGCTTGTTCTTCTTTGCATCCTTAACAGCGCGGATCTTCTCGAGAAGAAGATTTCTACGCTGTTCCCATCTGTCAAAAGTGTGGAAAAGCTCCTCTGTCACCGTTATCTCCTTAGAATACACCTCATTCAAAGCATAGTAGTTTTCTGAAACCTGTTCATAGTTCTGAGCTATCATCTGGCGCACACGGGCCACTCGTTCATCGCCATCCCCTATGAATTGGGAGTGTGCCTGGATATTGTGGTTGAGCTCCTTGAAGAGCACTGTACTTTTGTTTGTTAGAAACTCTAATGGACTCACCTGTGGTTTCTGTTGTTGAGGGAACCGTATCGTTTCGTATAACGATTGCTTAACCTCATGTACGTCCTCATGTACATCCTCGTTCACCTCCTCTCCAATAATCGACTCTTCATCTTCAAGAATCTTGGATGGATTCAGAAAGAACTCATTTTCAGGGAGTTTATTGCGTGGTTTATTGTAAAGAAGAAGCTCCGAAGGGTCTTCTAGTTCTTCTTCTACGTCTGAGAATGATTTCTGTGACTGTTCATCTACAAACACTGTTGATTGGAGATTGATTGATTCAAATCCCCCATTCATTTTCTTTTTTCTTATCTATTATTTAACTCTTTACTCTTCATAACACTCTTCACTCTTAATAACAATCTTCACTCTTTATAATACACCTCTCACACTCCTTATATATTCCTATTCTATCCAACAATCATAACATGGTTGAAATACCCACCCATACATCGCATCAGCCCCATATAGAGGAATCTCACTAGTATCATCATCCCTAACCAATTGAGCAGCAGACCCATAAATCCCAACAGGAGATGGAGCAAAAGAAACCAACTCGGAAAACCCAATCTTAGAAGATGTTAACCATTCAACCATGATTTTGGAAAAAGCTTGTATGGTTTTAACAGGATCTGATTTCGCAGCCAAAAAATGATGGGGACGGTAGTTCCATAAATCAGAATAGGCATCTGTAGGGGAATCGGACTCCAACAATGAGTCCGGGAGGATTTCGTCGTTTGCACCCCATTGAGGAATATTGACGATCTTCTCCATGTCCAAGAGTGAGTAGTAACAGCCGATGTGGATCCATTCCCGACACAATTCCACGGCATCCGCAATGCAAAAGTCGCCATAAACGGTGGAAAACTTGCCTATGATGGAGAGCGCCTGCGCTACAGAAGCAGGAATCTGTGTTTGATCCATGAATATCGGCATGTATGCAGACAATTGGAGTTTTTCCGACTCGTCCAAGGTGAAGTAGAGTTTACGAGCAGCCTTGAAAAACACCACCTTTGCTAGATGCTCACGCATTCGGAAGGTTGTTTTGGAGTGTTTGTTTCTGGAAACAAACTCACCATCATAGATTGTTTTAACTATATTGAAAGGTAGCTGTAGGTTTAATGTTATGGAATTGGGCATGAAAATGACAAGAAGGTGGGGCGGTATATATACCGACAAACGGCAGGGTGTGCGTGCATGAGGTGCAATGAGGTGCGATATGTGAAATAAAAAACGCGCCATGAGAATCCTATGCGTTGCGGAGAAACCATCGATAGCGAAAGAAGTATCGAATATCTTGAGTGGAGGGCGAGTGACCACGCGAAAAGGTCCTTCCAAGTATAACTTGAACTTTGACTTTACCTTTAACTTTCCAGGTCAGGGTGTGTGCGACGTCACCATGACCTCTGTGTTGGGGCACTTGATGGGCATTGAGTATCCTCCAAATGGGTATAAATGGGGCCAGTGTCCGGCAGGTAGGCTTCTCGACGCTCCCCTTGTTGATATAGTGGTGCAACACGAAGTAACCAAGAACATTGCAGCAGAAGCCCGCACTGCAGACCAGATCTTTATCTGGACTGATTGTGATCGCGAAGGAGAGTACATTGGTTATGAGATCTTTCAAGCTGCTAGTAAAAGTAATACCAATCTTCAAGTAGAACGAGTCTGGCGTGCCAAATTCTCGCACTTGGAGCGAGCCCATGTGCTCCAGGCTGCACGTAACCCTGCCAGACTTGATATGCGTGCAGTCAAGGCGGTGGGATGTCGGATCGCCATAGACTTTAAAGTTGGTACTAGTTTCACAAGATTATTCACGGATATGTTGAAGCAGCTGCAGATCGTAGGACCCAAGGATGTGGTTTCTTATGGAACTTGTCAGTTCCCAACGCTTGGGTTTATTGTGGATCGTTACAAAAGAGTCAAGAATTTTGTGCCAGAGCCATTTTGGACAATCAACTTGGATATTAAGGCAGACAAAAAGGTTGCATTTGCATGGGTCAAGGGCTCATTTTTCGATCGTCTCTACGTGATGATACTATATCAAAAGTGTCTACAGAATGATCATGCCAAAGTTCACAATTTAGAGAGTAAACGCACATCCAACTATAAACCATTGCCTCTTACCACAGTCGAGCTACAGAAGGACTGTTCACGGATCTTTAAAATGAGTGCAAAAAGGACTTTGGATGCTGCTGAGAAGTTGTATAACAAAGGGTTTATTTCGTATCCTAGAACGGAAACAAACAAGTTTCCGCACACTATGGATTTCCAAGGTACCATAGCCAAGCATGCAGGGGACTCACGGTGGGGGACTTATGCGGCGGCGCTCTCAGCCCCTTCCTCTGCCATGTTTTCACGGCCCCGTGATGGGAAGAATGATGATAAGGCGCACCCCGCCATTCATCCTGTCAACTACGCAGATGTCAACGCTTTGGATACGGCAGATATGAAAAAAGTGTACGAGTATGTGGTTCGGCGGTTTTTGGCGTGTTGCTCGAAGGATGCTGTGGGTGAGCAAACCACCGCCACGTTGATATGGGGGGACGAGCTTTTCGTGGCTTCGGGTCTTGTGGTTTTGGAACGCAACTATCTTGACGTGTATCCGTATAGAAAATGGGAATCCACCAAACAACTTCCACATTTTACTCCGGGCGAATTGGTTAAAGTGGCCTCCAGTCAAATGAAGGAGGGTAAAACGTCGGGTCCGTCCCATATGACGGAAACGGAGTTGATTGCATTGATGGATGCTAATGGAATCGGTACTGATGCTACGATTGCTGAGCATATTGAAAAGGTGAGTCTGCGTAATTATATAGCAAAACTGAAGCAGGCTTCAGTGGAGTATCTTCTTCCGACTCCGTTGGGAATGGGGTTGATCGATGGTCTTGATCTGCTTGATTTTAATAATGTTTCTTTGTCGAAGCCCTTTTTGAGAAGACAGTTAGATCTGAGGTTACAGGATATTATTGATGGGCAAGCACTGGAGGGGGATGTTTTGACTGAGATGATTCTGTTGTATAAGCATGCTTTTTCGGTTACTGCTCGTGAGTCGGTAAAGTTGCGGAGGATATGTGGGGATTTGATAAGGAGTTATGGATGACGACGGAATAACGAAGGAAGGAAGAACGAGCGAAGTGAGGTATTCTTTGTTTGTGAGTGAAATTGTGTTTCAAACGAACAGAAAACAAACAATATTAACATGTTCTCATGTTCTCATTAGACTGATTCATGAAATGAACTTTCATTTACAACGCACTTACAGATTACTTGTAGATCACACAACTGCCACGACTACCACAGCTCGCTCATTTACTCACTTACAGCTCACTTACTCGCTCACTCCGCTCTTTCGTTCACTTCTTTCGTTCATTCATTCATTAGCACTAAAAATTAGCATTCATAATTAATCGACCATTATCAATATACGGTCTAAGTCTCTCAAAATCAGTAATCTGTATAATATTCCCACCAATATCCTCCTTAAACTGATCGAAATTCGAAGAATTATCAATAACCTGTAACTGGTCCCAAGAAACCCTAGGAAGCTGATCAGTTGAAGGGCCCATGATACTCATCACAAACTTATGGTCCAATCTACTATTCGAGCTAAAGTCAAGGAAAATGGGGTCTACAAGTAAAATACCAGCCATTGTGGTAAGACGGTTGGAACTCAAGTCTAAACGCATCAAAGTTTCTGGAAAGGTGACAATGGTCTCAGAAAAGTACTCTCCAAGGTTGTTCTTGGCAAGACAGAGGTTCTCGAGCCGGTCCAAGCGCAAGATGTCCCCAGAGATGTCTGAGGAAGAAGTTCGCAGGAACGAAACGGATTTGAGTTGGGATGGAAGCAAGTCCCAGTCGATTTCGACAAGCCGTGTGTTGGAGATGGAGAGATAGGTGAGATTCTCAAAGGCTATTAGTGGGGTATCCATTAGAAGTTTACTTGCGCAAAGTAATTCGATGGACTTGGGGATCCGCAGTAGTGGGATTTCATATCCTCTAAAGACAAACTTGCGGAGTGGTAACTTTGTGGATTCCGTTTGTTCGCCATTTGGTACCTTTGGCGGTTTCTGTACTGTGGATATTTTAGGTGGGATCAGTACTTTTAATGGCAATTTCAGTATCAGTTCGTTCAGTACTTTCAGTGGCATTTCCAGTAATACTTCCAGTAGTACCTCCAGTAATACCTCCAGTCCATTTGTGTCTAACCTCTGAATATCAAATAAACTAACCAGGTCATAACAATCCAGAGTTGAAGCCTGCGAAATATTCACCTCTATGATATTCTTAGGTAACGGAGGAAATCCAACTCTCTTCCACTTGTGATATGTGAGCTTGCGTAGAAACGGGAGATTGTGTATGGGAGGAAGGGATGTTTCGTTGAAATCGATTTCAATGACAGACAAAGGAAGAGGCACCTCAGTTATGACATCCTTAAAGCTAACGGACTCGACGGTTTCTGGAATGGTGACATAAAGAGAGCACCTTTCCAAACACAAACGCCGGAGAACTGGCGGTAAAGGCTTGTTAACCAAATAACCATGCAAAACAAGACACTCCAAGCGAGCGGGAAACTCGATGTCAAGTAAAACTTTTTCACTCCAGTACTGACACTCGAAACTCAACAATGTCTTGGGGAGCCTGACGCAGTTGATGTTTCCACTGATTTTCAACGAGCGGAGCGGGAGGTTGGCCACATCGATCACGTCCAAGCTGTCACATCCACACACCACCAACTCACGGACAGAAGATGGAATATTGAGCTGTGAGAGGGAGGTGATTTCCACCAGGATTAACTCCAACTTTGTTAGCACATGGAGCCCAGAAAGGTCCCCTGCAGTGTCTCTTAAAGTCAAAGTTCGAAGTTCTGGAAATACATACCTGTATATACCCACTGTTCCAATATTCAAGGCACGCAACAGATTCGGAAGTGTTGCAAATATAGCCAAATCGATATCACTCAACCACAAACTACTAAACTGGCCCTGCTCATTCAAGGTAAACTTTTGAGTGTTACGTAGAAAACCATGCTCTGCGGCCATTCTAGACTCCCCCACGTCATACGACCACATCTCCACCTGTGAGATGGCATACGGCAACCGTGCCACCCGCTTCATCGCTACATCCACTAACTCCCCGCGGCAGTTGACCCGCACTCCGATCCTTTGCGCTCGCCGCAACACCGATGGGCTCTGCTCGTGCATCGCAAAGAGATCTTTGTGCAGATCAAAATCGATGCTTCGAGGTACCCACTCAGGATACTCCTCCGCAAAGTAGATCAAAGCATGAATACTATCAAAGTGGTTGGGATTTGCTCCTGCTCCCCGCGGTACAAGCTCTTTATACTTGTAACTCGTATATGTCCCCACCTTTACATGTTCATAACACAGATTAAATGCAAACTCTCGTAACTCTTCACAGCCCAAACATCCATACGCATCTTCCACCAGAAGATACTTGAAGATTTGCTGGATGATTTCTGCGGGAAAGATCATATGTCATAATCACTTTTTTTGTGATAAAATGCCGTTTTTAAATTTCATCCATCGCAATGTCCAAACCGTGTGCCTTCTACCCTAAGGGAACTTGCAAGAATGGTAATAAGTGTAAGTTCTCACACGCTGACCCTGGCCAGGGCTCTGGCTTTGGTAATTCTGGCTTTGGTAATTCTGGCTTTGGTAATTCTGGTTTTGGAAATAAGCCTGTAGGTCAAGGTGCTTTTGGAGGTCTGTCTGGTGCTTTTGGGGGGGTTGGTAATCAATCTTCTGGTGGTGCGTTTGGTAATAAATCAGGTGCTTTTGGTGCTTCTTCTGCTTTTGGTGCTAATACTTCTAATGCTTTTGGTGCTTCTACTACTACTAATGCTTTTGGTAGTTCTGGTTTTGGAAATAGTGGTTTTGGTGGTTCTGGTAACTCTGGTAACTCTTCCGGTGCCTTTGGAAATCAATCTAGTAACTCGGGTGCCTTTGGGAATTCTGGAAACTCTGGAGCCTTTGGAAATTCGGGTAATTCTGGTGCCTTTGGAAATTCGGGGACCTCTTCAATTGCCTTTGGTAATCAATCTGCCTTTGGTAGTTCGGGGTTTGGTTCAAACCAAGGTGCAGCAAAACCATCAAGTGGATTTGGTAATTCGGGTTTCGGTAATAGTGGTTTCGGAAACTCAAGTTTTGGGAATTCGGAACTGCAAAATTCAGGACTGAATTCAAGTGCTTTTGGTACCCAGAACACTTCCACTGGTTCTGGAAGCGCAGGCGCTTTTGGGTCCTCTGGGTTTGGTAATACTTCAGCTGGTACATCTGGAAATTCTGGTTCTGCTTTTGGTAAATCTGCATTTGGTAATTCTGGTACATCTGCATTTGGCAATACTGCTTCCTCTGGAAATCCATTTTCCTCTAATTCATCTACAAATGCCAATCCTTTTGGAGGTTCTACAAACGCTAGTAGTCCATTTGGGACTTCTACTGGAAGTAATTCTACTGGAAATAATGCATTTGGTACGTCCACTGGAAGTGCCTTTGGTTCGTCCACTGGAAAGAATGCATTTGGTACGTCCACTGGAAGTGCCTTTGGTTCGTCCACTGGAAAGAATGCATTTGGTACGTCCACTGGAAGTGCCTTTGGTTCGTCCACTGCAAATGCCTTTGGTACGTCCACTGGAAGTGCCTTTGGTTCGTCCACTGCAAATGCCTTTGGTTCGTCTACTGGAAATGCCTTTGGTTCGTCCACTGCAAATGCCTTTGGTTCAAGTAACTCAACCCCATTCGGTACCTCATCAGGTAACACACTCGGAGCCGTTCCAAACATAAACAAAAATGACCCAGAAGTGGCCAAACTAGATACTACACTTTTGGAACAGTTCAGCGCAGCTGATTTCGAATTAGGTAAGGTGCCGGAGATACCTCCACCTCGTTCACTCTGTACATAAAATTGATCGCATCGAAAATCAAAATCATGATTTGCATAGAATGTTGTAGCACTGGTCTCGAACGTCTCCACTCGCAACACAAGGAGTATATCCAGCTTGCAGTGTGTGCCCAATGTGGACGTGTGGCCGATAAATACATTGAGTTCGACAATGTAATACTCACCCTCGATATCCTCCTCTTGAAAGGTAAGGCTTACAGGCACTTGGCATACAACATGACTGAAACTGAAATGGCAGAGCCATTTGAGGTTCCGAAACTGCTTATAGCAAGGTATAGACTGTTGGTGCGGCTTTGCATACTCATGATTCTTTTCGACGTGTATCTTACATGGGCTCATGAAGAAACTCATTTCTTCCACACAACTACTTTGGCATATATACTTGAGAAATCCCTTCTTTCTCAGTACACTTTCTTTCTTTTCAAACTGGTGATTGAACATGTCATCTATAATGTATCGATCCAGTGTATGTTCAGACTGTTTCTTAGTTGGGGCTCAATCCCCAACAAAAACTTAGCTGCAAACTTCCAGTTTGGGTATCATACGGCGGTTCTTATAGCCACGGTGCTTGTTTCATCTGCTATTAAACTTTTTCCTATTCTTATGAATATCTGGCCTCATGATTTTCCCGCTACATCTGCATGGTTGATTAATTTAGTGGCTACTCTTTCTACTATAGAGGCTTTAAGGTTGGTTACTTTTAAGCCTTGGTTTGTTATTTCGTTAATAGTGCTGGCGCTGATTGTGGTTCAACTAGTTTTACTGAGGTTGGTGATAAGTGTGGTGATATCTCTGATATCTTCTTTTTCTTTGGATGAGTTGTTGGTGAATGAGTGGATGAGTTTTCATCATGAGATTGGGCAGGTTAAGGATGGGTTATGTGGTTTGTGGGATTCTCTTGATTAAATAACTCTCAAACGAACGACTTCCAATCGAAACTTCCAAACTGACGACTTTCAAACTAACGACTTCCAAACTCACTTCGTTCGTTTGGGAGTGGTTTATTGTGAACGGTATTTCAATATTATGAAGTGACATGTTCAAGAGCGGAGTAGTTCTTCGTTATTGTGACCGGTACGTGTATTTCCACATTAACGAAGTAAATGAGTATGTTATAAAACGGAGTGAACCCAAATGTTATATAAGTGAATTTGTAAGTGATTCGCATATTCTATAAAATGTACTCTATTCACATGTTTATCACTTCATTTGTGATATCATCATCCATAATGTCATATTTAGCAAAAATTTTAATTAAATGTCTAATTACATATTTAATAATCCCACTTATCAAAAGAATCAGCCTTTCGTATGGTGATTCCATCCTTTCCAACCATCACTACATCATCCCCATCAATAGCAATCAAAGGACCCTCCAAAGGCTCAACTAAATAAGGAAAATCATAAGTCTTATTCAATTCCCTTCTCTCATCTAAAGTTTGCTCTTCATCAATTTCTACTCTGTCATTTTCAATGGAACGGAGAGCTATGAAAATGGATAAAGGAATATAGTTTTGCTGGAAAATCCACAATAATACCAAAGTGATTAAAGGTAAAGGAGCAAGGAAAGAAGCGCAAATATAAGCCTTCTGAAGAACCAAAGTACCAACCATGGTTAATTGGAAAATCCATAAACCAAGCACAATACGTCTAAAGACCAAAGGCCATACCTTACCAGTGGAGTGAGGAGGGTGCACACATGCATAAAGCAATTGATATTTACACACAAAGAAACCAATGATGAAGTAGGCCAAGCCAGCACTAAGGATTTTTGTGGACATGACGGAATACACCAACGTGATGATGAAGATTAAGATTGGCTGCGGGAGCTGGAGGCCAAAGTTGAAGACAGGAGGTTTGCATAGGTGAAGCTGGTCACGCGGTGTCTTGCAATAGAACCAGGAAGTAAGAGGGAACATGATAAGGTTGCCTAACAATAGAAGTTTGTAGGGGAAGATACCCAAACCTTGGAGAATGATCAAGTCGACATAAAATAAGGAAAGGTCGCGGAGAGATTTTGCTAGCTGTGCAGCAATCTTTGTAGTTTCACTCAACAGGGCAGTTCCAAATAGGGTGAAGACCAAGAACAAGTTAACAAAGAGGTAGAAGAAGTTTTTCAGCACCAGAGAGAGCTCCTCGTCGCTGTGGGAGGTGAAGCCCTGTTTCTTGGAGATCCAGACGTAAAAGAAAGGAACAATGATATTAAGAATGGTGAACAAGTAAGTGGGAAGAAGTCTTGTGATGAGAGCCTCAGCCCATTTGTTAGTTTTGAGAAAGTCACCCAAGCGAGGCCACACAACCAGAATCAGTTTAAGATCCAAGAAGGAAGCCATGTATCCAACAGGAATCACCAAAAGTAAACTGGAAACGGCAATCAAGGTGGTGACGAGCATAATGCGCATGTTACGTTCTGGGCGTGAGAGGCACAAGTTCTCCCAACGCACGTCGTGGGGCGCCGGCGCAAGCGTGGTGATGAGATGGTTAACCTTGGGGTCGAGCACGGCCTGCGCGATCATCTGCGCCTGCGCGACGGACTTCATTGTGATGAATGCCGTTGACGTCGCGGGATACTCTCTGCGCCGAGCACGCACAATGTCTGCGTCGATGGCGTCTAGCTGCTCTGTGAGGTAGGTGATGGCGTTCACGCGTGGTCCAAACCATCCAAAGAGCCCTGTACGCATCTCACACCCTTTGGCAATGTCTCGGTCATCACTGATGAACTCCGTGATTTGACTTGCAATGCTTCGATCGGCCTCGTCACTATCCGTCTCTTCATCACGATACCGCCCAATTCCAAGCGTCTCTCCACGTTCAACCAGAACCAGAAGTAACTCCTTCTTACTGAGAATCCCATTTCTCGTTAAGTACTCTACCCAATACACCTCAAGTTTACGAAGAACCCGTTTCCGAACTGCAAACATCTCATGCAACGCAGACCACTCCTTCACAATCACTATCCGGTCCACTTGCCCAATCCCAAGACTGTTGATATGCCGCTTCAAATCCTCTTCGTCTCTTAACACAGGCGGAATCCCAGAAAGCTTGATTGTGCGGTCTGTAATTGAGTTCTGTCTCCCCAAAAACCTCTGACGCATCCCAATGATCTTTATCGTCTGTTTGAATAAAAAGTACCCTGCTGCAAATGTAAAAACATAGGTGAACACCGTATATATCCACAAATAACTCTGGAATTCACTTCCTGTAAATTTATCTATCATCTTCCAGAATCTTTTCTCGTTTTCGTCATCTCCTTCATCGTCACTAGGGTAATCCTGATCAACCCGTCCCGTGAACTTATACCGAATCGGCAGAATCACCGTAATGGTAAATAGCAAAAACACGCTCAACGTCTTGATGCACATTTTAAAAAACCCAAGAAACACTGCTGCATCCAACCCAGCGTAATCAAGCACCTGCTGCTCACTAATCCCATACACGACAGGTATCCACCCGAAAAACGACCGCGATGGAATCCTTGGAAGCTTCTGCCGCAGACTAGAATGTAGATAATTTTGGTTGGCATAGTTGAAGTTGGCGACATAGATCTTTGGGTACTTTACTCGAAGAAATGAGAAGGTTAGGAATGCTGATAACCCTAGAAACAATGCAATACCTATCTGGACTCGTGCCACTCGTACTGGTGGCGGTTTATATTGTCCATTATCGAGGGAATCCATTCGCGATTCTTATCAATAATTTAATTTTGTGATTAAATATGATTATTGATAATTTGTATGTTTGATAGAATATTTGTTTAGAAATTGATAGTGGAGGAGTAGAGGATATTATTATGATATTTTGATTATTTATATGCTTAGTGATATGACTATTGCATGCTTATTGATATGATTATTAACATGATTATTAACATGATTATAGATTATATCGACATTATTATCGACATGATTATTGATTATATCGACATGATTATTGATTATATTGATAACATGAATAAATTGCAGACACTATCATCACTGATTAATATTATAATCAAAACTTCAGAATTTACAAAATCATTTTTATCTAGATGCAATTTTTAACATGAAATAATATATTATGACCTCATACACATATACCAAACGTTTCATCGATTCACAAATAAAAACACTATCTACACCACTTAAAATCAATCATGAGATTCGACAGGCAATCCATGGAACTGAGATCACCGAAGAACAGATGAAACGCATCCTCACGCGTATAAACATCAAGGTGCGTAGACACAACACCAACGTGTTTGGGTCACAGGTGACCAACCAGATCGTACAGCAGGTGCTTAGACTCGAGGCAGATCGACTCGCCAGCATTAATGAACAATTGGAGCGCGTCACAAAGGTCATGGTGCCGTTGCTTCTTCCGGACTTTACACAGCGTCAGGGCATCAATAGAAAACAGCAGTTGGCACAATTCGAGGAATTGGTGGTCAATCTCCCCGAGCTGAAGTACTTGCTCGGATTGGATGAAGATGTGAATGAAGACTTGGCTGATGTGGTTGCAACTAGTCAGGAATTGCTTGGAAAGTATGATACATTAAAGTCGCAGCTTGTGCAGCTTAACAAAGAGCTACAGTATAAAAGTGACAAAGTCGAATACTTGGATTCTTTATCACTACAGATTAAAACTGCATTTGATCTCAAGGTAAAGGATCTGGTTGGTGCCGATAGTGATGTGGAGGATGAAGAAAACGATTCTTTGCGTGCCATTCAATCCAATCTTCTTACCAATGCCGGTAGAACGGATGGTGATTTGGTTGGTGAGATCAATAGGTTTAGAGTTTTAGTTGAGAAGGTTGGATTAGAGGGGAATTTACGAGAGGTGCTTCATGATATTAACAAAGGGAGGTGAGTATGTACTTCGTATCTTCAATAAATCACTTCGCATCTTGTCAGTACGCTCGTCTACAATTTAACAAGTTCATTATTAAGATTAATTAATCTAGTCGAACAAACCCATACCCATGTCATCATCGGATTCTTCAGCTTCAGCTTCAGCTTCGGCTTCTTCTTCGACAGCAGCACCACCGGCAGCAGCACCAGAAGAGGCAGCAGCAGCACCACCAGTTGGGACGGAAGCCAACTTGGTGTTACCTTCAGCAATCAATTCTTCGATGGTCTTACCTTCCAATTCAGCCAACAAGGTGGAGACTCTGGAAGCATCGACATCGACACCAGCAACAGCCAACAATTCGGTGATGTCAGCAGCAGAAGGAGAGGCGTTACCACCTTGGACCAACAACAAGTAAGCAGCTAAGTATTTCATTTTAGATGTAGAATAATCACTTTTAAGCTATAAGAGGCAGACTATCCTTTGATATCAAAAAAATTAGATGTGAATTTTTTTCACCAGGTGAAAATTTTGGGCATCGTGTGAACCTGCAAAACGCAACATGTAAAATATAAAAAGCAGTCACATGTGTGTGCAGGAAAGAAAACAGGATTGTTCTGTCCTGCAGGTAGGTGCGCGCTTGGGGTGAGCGGTGGATGTAGCGAGAGTCCTCGCGAGATCACCGCTGCGCACCGCACCACGTTGCCGCTACTTCCACCGCTCCCTCGCTACCCACACCGCGCTTTTTTTTGGACACACTTTTTTCTACACACACCTGAAAATTTTCATGTCCAGAGCGTTTGGATTAAAAAAAATTTTCATTTAAGTTTCCTTTTTTTTTGTTAACGTTAATCACACATTCAATATGGCTGAAACTAGTATGTACTATAGATGGCCTAGGATTGCCACAGCATAACCAAAGACAAGTATTAACATATCTAGCTGAAAGAAAGAAGAGAGTCTTTAAGACCTTCTCCTACAAGGGTGTCGACTTGAAGGAATTGGTTGAAATGTCCACCGAAGACTTCACCAAGTTGTGTGGTGCCAGAGTCAGAAGAAGATTCTCCAGAGGTTTGGGTAACAAGCCAATGGGTTTGATGAAGAAGTTGAGAGCCGCTAAGTTGGCTGCTGGTCCTAACGAAAAGCCAGCTACTGTCAAGACCCACTTGAGAAACATGATTGTCGTTCCAGAAATGATTGGTTCCGTCGTTGGTGTCTACAACGGTAAGGTTTTCAACACTGTTGAAATTAAGCCAGAAATGGTTGGTCTCTACTTGGGTGAATTCTCCATCTCTTACACCCCAGTCAGACACGGTAGAGCAGGTAACGCTTCTTCCAGATTCATGCCATTGAGATAAGTCTCTCTTATATACGTATTGTAATTTAAAATGGTTTAATCATAAAATGTTATTTCGAGTGTAGGATTTCTTTAAAAAATTTATGACTAGCGATCCAGTGAAGGAGATTACCATTGGAGCAGTCTCAGGCATGTTTGGTAAGTTGGTGGAGTTTCCGTTCGATACCGTCAAGGTGCGGCTTCAGTCCATCTCTCCAAAACCTACTCTGACGCTCGCCATGATCCGTTCCATCTACCGCAACGAAGGTTTCATTAACGGCTTCTACAAAGGCTTGAAGACTCCTATGGTCGGCGCCTGTTTGGAAACTTCCATTCTTTTCACCACATACAACTGGTCCTTGTCTGCCATCTCTGCTCACGCCTCATCACATGCCTTGTGGATGAACTGTGTGTCGGGTGGTATCGCGGGCTTTGCCGTATCCTTCGCTTTGACGCCAGTAGAACTTCTCAAATGTCAATTGCAGGTCTCCAACTTGACCACAAAATCATCAATCAGCTACTTTGGCTTAATAAAGTCCATAATGAGAAGAGATGGTGTTGCAGGTTTTTGGAACGGTCTTTCTAGTACTATTTTAAGAGAATTCTTTGGTTCTGCCATTTGGTTTGGCACTTATGAATATTTATCCAATCGTTTAAAGTCCTCTTCTTTACCTTCCGATTTACAGTTGCTTATTAGTGGTGCTGCAAGTGGTGCTTCTTTTAATTTAATAATGTTTCCTGTGGACACCATAAAACTGAATATTCAAACCCATGGCATGTTGCATGGTGATTCGAAGGTTTCATTTTTGCATGTTACTAGACAACTTATTAAGAGGGGAGGGATTTCCAGTTTATATAATGGATTGGGGATAACTTTGGTTAGGGCTATACCTGCGAACGCTTTGATATTTTATGTTTATGAGACTTTGAAGGGTTATTATGAACATTACGAACATTACGAACACTACGAACGAAGTGAGTAGTGATAAACATTACACATGCTACGAAAGAAATGAGTAGTGATAAACATTACAACTAGTAAACTAGAAAACTAATACTAGACTACTAGAACTCTAGATTACTACAGCACTAGATTACTACAACACAGATTACTAGATCTCTAGATCTCTAGATCTCTAATCTCTCAATCACTAATCACTAGATCACTAGATCACTAGATCACTAGATAACTAGATCACTTCGTTCGTAGAATACCCTACAAAATAGCATAACACTCATAATAAAACTATAAACGATTAATCAATAATCAAAACCACCCAGTAGCACTTTTAACATCATCAACATTAACAAAATCCGAACCCAATTGAAAAAAATCAAAAGCATGGGATTTGACCAAGTTAATTGGCCATGTAATATCACCCCAAACTCTGGTCTTCACGCCATATTTATGGGCAAGATCAACGTACGATTGAATCTTATCTTTTTGAGTAGCGGTAAAGTGCGATTTTTTTGCAGCCGTGTGATCCTGGTCACCAAGCAATTTACGCAAAGATGTACTGGCCACTTTGCTGTACTTACTCAAGGTCTTCAAATCAGCATCTGAAGTATCGGAGGTGAACTTTTCCAAGGCACCGTCCAAAAACCAGTATACTTTTTCCTCCTCGAGAACCTTTTCTGTAGGCAAGTTTCCGGTGATGGTGACTACAACGGGTCCAGGAACAAACTTATCTTCCTTAACGTCATAGTAGGCCAAGTAGCCCTTATCTATGAACTCCTTGAACAAAGGTTTAATTGTTTCGTAGGTAATGTTTGGATCTGTTTTGAAATCCATCCAAAAATACAAAGGGTCCTCTGGGGAGTTGTAGAAGATGCCGTTTGTCTTTTGGCGCTCTCCGTCAAATTTGGGATTGGCGTAGTCAAGAAACTGCAAAATCGGGTTCAAATACAAGTTCGGCAATGTGTTGATTGGCTCGAGGTAGATGTGACTGTGACCCACGTAGACCTCACTCTTTTTGAAATACAAAGACTCGGTTTTTGCCGTGGTGCTGGTGACGGTCCGCTCTAAGGAATGATCCTCAGGAAATGCCCACACATCACTCTCGATACTTTGGCATCCAGCACCAAATGCATCAAAAAATGGTTCTTTTCTCCAATAGTCATTATGTGAGTGTAATGGTTTCACATACACGTCACGAGTAAGACTTTCTATGGTATGGTTGAATGGTAGGTATGGAGTTGCTCCAAGGCCATCATATTCCGTAGTGAACTTCATGGATGGTTTGAATATACTGATCATTTTGTTTTGAAAAATCGGCACGTGGTTATAAATAAGAATTTATGATTTTTATATTCCATTCATATTCTATTTCTATTCTATTTTTATTAATTATTAATCATTCTAGTGAATTCTGAATCTAATATTCTTGATATTTTTGATATTTTTAAAATTCTTTCTTAATTGTTTTATTCTTAATGAATATTTAATCTTCTTAACCATTCTTACTCATTTTTATACTCTTATTACATTCCTCCACGTTTAGTCGTCTATTGTTGAGCCTTCTTGACTCTCAATAATCTAATAATATGAAGCAACTTAACAGAACCATTCAACAATTCTTCCTTAAAGTAAAACAAGAAAGCAGCAGTACTGATAGATTGAATCAACTTGACAGTCAAACCACCATATAAACCTTCTAAACCTTCTTCCTTGATAATCTTCTTAATTTCTTGAATCATAGATAATTCCTTTTCCTTGTCTTCCTTGTCCAAAGCCTTCTTCTTTATGTGCATTCTAGACTTCAAGGTGATGTATGGATAAGTCAAGGAAGTGGCAATCAACTTACCAAAGGCACCAATGAAAAAGGCATTGATGGCGGTGAAAGACTTCTTACCACGGTTGGCAATGATCACATTCTTGATCTGCTCGAAAATGGTATATTGGATGATTGGGTTGATCACAAGAACCAAAGCTGGGAGAACACCAGCAAACAAGGTACCAACTCCATCCTTCTCGATGATCTCAAGAATGGTTCTGAAGGTATTGGAGCTCTTACCACCCAGCTTCTCTTGGGTCATCATACGTGTGTTTGCAACCCAGAATGGGTTAGAGCCGACACACGTGATCAGACCGGCAATAGCACCAGTGATGATCGATTGAACCGTGGTTAAACCCTTTTTTTTACCAGCAAGTTTATTAGCACGGTTGAAAACATTAGATGTCATTTCATAGAAGTAGTAATAAATAAAGTTGGTCAAGGTGATCCCGTACAACGCACTCTCCAATCCCGAGTACAACCCCAATGGGCCCTTTTGGTCAATGATCTCCTTGGCTGCAAGGTAAGTCGAATTGCTTTGGATCGCAGCTAAGATCTTGTTCTGCGTGGTGGGGCTTACACTGGCCTTTGGCTCTTCCACACTCTCACCATCCTTCTTCTTTGACTTGGTTTGCGCAATCGTAGATAATGTCACCAATGGGTATGTGACAATCATAGACAACGCTCCTCCTCCGGCTCCCGCAAGAGCGTGTGCAAGTTCTTCGATATCAGCCATGTTTTTGTTTTTCAAGTGTTGCGGGAAAACTTTTTGTTATATACTTTTTGGACCGTGGATGAAGGAATTCACATGTTATGTTTGTGGGGAACGCGATAATCAATATTTCCAAATCTGGTGATTATGTAATGCTGTCTTGTATGATCTTAAATTCTACTTAATCTTACATATCTACTTTATTTTGAATAACATACTTTATCTTAGATTTTATGGATTCTATATGCGATGATTTAAGTATTTGATAATTTTTATGGATAAAAGGAAAATATTTGAAAAATGTCAAACTTGTATAATTTCATTGAGATAGTTTCTATAATAGTTTGTTAATAGAGATTAGAATAGAAGAAGATTTCAGTAGGATATTATTGATCTTGTTGATAATTGAATAATCAGACTTCACTCATCAGAATTTTCTTGTTTCATTAATTATATACTAATTATCATCTTAGACGATTTATTCATACTTATTATACTAAATATTCATACTTATTATACTAAATATTCATACTTATTATACTGAATATTCATACTTATTATACTGAATATTCATATTTATTACACTAATTATTCATACTTATTATTATTCATTATTCATAATCAGTATATTTAATAACATTTATTTTTACACACTCATAATCACACCATTTGTTAACTTAACAGATTTTTTTCGTAAAATAAAATGGTGGTGGAAACAAGAAAAGGACTTGCAACTAAACTAGGCATCTTCGCAGTAATAGCTATCGGGTGTACAGTGATAGGCAAAAGACAGATTGCAGAATCTAGAGACAAGAGACATAGAAACGAGACCGATGCACGGATTGATTCACTGAACAATGAGTTCGATGTAAGTGTGACCAAACCAGGGATGCCATTGGAAGAAAACTCGCAATACAAGAGAAAGTCACAATACGAAGGAAGCGGAAACTCATACTCAAGTAGAGTATCAGGAGATAGATTTTCATTATTTCTGTTTTTCAGTGGAAGATGATTAAATCTCTATAACTATGAATTACATACTCCTATAATACACCTATCTACCAAGTAAATCATTAAAAGCAAATTCGTATATCATGTTGCTCTTGATATACTTTTGTAAACACCAACCACATAAAAAGTTATCACGAAGTTCCTGTAAAATCAACATGACATTTTGCTTGATTTGATCATCGCGATTAAATAGATTTAGAAGTAAGAGTTCAATTCCCTTATTTTTGTCGAAAACAGCCGAGTTTCCTCCGTTCAAAGATGAGCTTTGCAACAGGGTGGAGGAGTTTGGAGGTATCAAGTAGGTGACCAACAAAAACACTTCCAAGGACTTGCTACTCACCAAGTATTTTAGCATATTGTACCAGATTTCATGTTCCAGAAGACGGTTGTGGCTAGCAGCCGCAGACGAGTAGCTAAGCGATTGCAAGTGGTATTGTAAATCGACCATCAAGTTGAGTTCGTTGGAGAGAGACGGGAGCATCAAGCTGTAATTAAAGGTGCCCTCATAGAGCAAGTCCTGGAACTTGGAGGAGATTAACTGGTAGCACGACACCTCTAAAAGTTTGTTTGTGTCCGAGGCCCAGCAGTAGCCAATGCCATCCATAAGTAACGTCAACTCGGTGGCCTTTGGCGACAAGGAGGCGTTGAAGTTCTTGGAGGAAAGCATGATACGGATGATTTCGTTGATGTGACGGCGGAAAATCAACTGAATGGTGGTCAAGTCGTCGTTGTGTGTGAATAACGACAACTGCAAGTTCAGCAAGAAACGTGCATCCTCCGAGATGATGGAATTCTTGTATTGGTCGTACATCGACGGAGACTGCTGCTGGGGCGACAGGTACTCCAGCGCCAAGAACAACTCATTGGAATCCAAATCGTACATGACATCCCACAACTTGTCGTGGTTTTTAAAAAATGGATTGATTGTACCAGCAATGTAGGAATCACATTCTTCCAACAAGTCTATTTTCGAGACATCTATAATCGGAAAGAGGTTGTAGCTAGTGAGGAGTCCGCTCAAGAGCCCGCCTCCGCTGACAATCTTGAGCAAAAGTAAAATATGGTCGATGATATACCCAGATGAATTATCGTAACTCAACACAATCACCTTTTTCCCGGTGAGAATGGCGTTGATCAATATTATTATGGGCGGCGTCGACTGTCCGTAGATGGTGAGCTCGTTGTTTTTGTAGTTTGCAGGCGTGCCGAAGATCGTGGACGACGAGAGCTTCAGGTTGAGGATGTTGATTAAGTTAGGTTTGAAATTAATGTCTGTAGGGTTGATGTAGTCACCAATGGTGTCAGGTAACTCGATCATGGGGATTTTGATGGGGATCTTCATACCGTTAAACAGCACAATCAGATTGAAACTGAGATCCTTCCGAATAAATAAATCTTCGTTGAGACTATTATACTTGTGGATCCCAAGGAGCTTGTTACGGAAGGTCTCATCGTAGTAGATCTTATCATTGATCGGAAGATCCAAGATCGACGTGATCAAAAGCTTTTTTATCACCAGCATTGGCGCAGCCCTTTCTCCATTGGACATCACCACGCTAAAGCTCTTTTCATTCACAGAGTCATACAACTCTTGTAATGGACCCACCCCAGTATCCTTAAAGTATTTGTCAAGACAAATAAGCATCAATGGCTTGAGATTCTTGAAATATGAGAGCCTCGTAATGATAGAGAGCGATTTAATAATAGATCCTCTTTTCACACTGGAATCCTTCAAGTTATTCACTATCGTATAAAGAAAGTAAGGCTGCTTTTCACATGTCTTCTTGTTGTAGAGATATTGGAATTCACCTGTCGTGGTGTTCCGGTGAAGTAAAAACAATGTGAAGTCTTCATCTCTCTTATGAATCTGGTCAGGTAACATCAATTCCGGCAAAAACGCAAGGTTCTTGGCCCCAGGCACTTTGCTGGGGTATTGGTGCACCAACGACGGGCCCTTGTCAACGTGGAACTCCGCTGTTAGTA
Source organism: [Candida] smagusa (assembly GCA_030566775.1). Taxonomy (NCBI): domain Eukaryota; kingdom Fungi; phylum Ascomycota; class Pichiomycetes; order Serinales; family Debaryomycetaceae; genus Kodamaea; species [Candida] smagusa. The sequence goes on along the minus strand of JAKUAW010000002.1, from coordinate 1,117,557 downwards.
TGTATTCAATATTACGACTCTTGTCCATTAAAGGGGGAGAAGAAAAAAAATAGACGATTTTTTTCGCTCCGCATTTCTCGAGACTGGCTGCGACAATGTTCCCAAGTTTACATATCGTTCTATTGTTGTCTTTATATTTATATATATATATATATACACGTACATTTATAGTGATTTTTGCATTTCGGGGCTTGTAACCTGATTGGGTCGCCCCGATTTATTTTTATGTTTCATTCTTAAAGTTTAGTTAGTTTTAGATGAAGAATTCTTGGAAGAAAACCAACAAAGTGTGGGTTGAGAATTTGCAAGTATCACTAAGTTGTGTATTTTTATATTGTAAGAGAATAACAGAATAATAGAATGATTTTAAGTTTCTGTACATCTTCTATACATATGGAAAGATAAGAATTACATAATGTATGAGCCAGCTCTTTATTTCCCCACTCTACCACTTATTTACCATTCACTACAGGTCAATTAACCATCATCTGAACAATTGACCACCTACTAAACATTTAACTATTTATTCACTCACTCACTTTGTTCGTTCGTTCGTTCGTCATTTATTACCACCTAAGTCTGAAAATACTCAGTCATCTCTTGATCCAATTCTTCAACAGTCTTCTTCTTTTGGACCTGCTTCTTTGGCTTTTGAGCCTTCTTAACAGGCTTGACAGGTTGCTTAACCTTGGCTTGCTTCTTGGCAATGGCTATTTTTTGGGAAACTACAGGATTAGCAACAATTCTAGAAGCCAAAGTCTTTTTGGAAGGATCAACAATCAATTCCAACTTTAACTTGGTGGAACCACCATCGATGGCAGCGCCATTGTACTTTTCAACAGCAATATTGGCGAATTTATGAGATTTGAAGTTGATGGTGGCAACACCTTTGAATTGTCCCTTTTCATTGTAGTTTAAAACAATGTTTGAAACACCACCGACTTGGGATTGGAAAAAGTCCTATATATGTTAGTACCGTCATAATATGAGCCCGCTCATAAAAAAAGATATAAGGTGCGTTCCGCGATGCGCGTACTAACCACCTATCAACATACCTTAATGTGTTCTTGCTTCAAGTCCCTTGGTAAGTTGTGAACAACCACCTTGGTGACAGCATTAAAGTCCACGCTAGCCTTTTTCTTAGCAGCAGCCAAAGCTTTTTGAGCAGCAGCAGCGTTTTGGACCTTTTTGAAGGAAACGAGTGGTTTTCTTTGAGTACCACCGACCTTCTTACCGACCTTGTTGGCAGCAGCCTTGGCGCCGCCGAGTCTTCTGGGTTTCCTCTGGGAGGAGATGATTTCGTCTAAGGATTGGTCTAAGGAGGACATGTTGTTGAGATTTGTTTTTTTGGTGAAAAAAAAAAGATGAGTGGCGCGCGTCCACACGTGTGTTTCGTGTGACGATCAACACGTGATGTTATCTGCAAAAGGGCAGGTCGGGATCTTCCTGAAGTAATGATCTCATGCGACACCGCGCCCCAATAATACCGCAAGTTCTATTGGCCAAAAAATGTGGCATGCCGCGGTGGGTGGAGCGGGATAAGCTTAACCCTGTGTGTCCAAAACATGTCCATTTGAGCAACATATCAAAATGTGCGGTCCGGCCAGACACAAACACCCGATTTCCCCGCAATCATATTTTTATACAAATTTACCCACTACCCTCCTTCAACAGCCGTAGCCCACTTGCTCTGTTCCCTTACCTACATTCTACATACCATTTGCTTATCTTCGAATTTCTTTTTTTCTTATTTTTTTTTTCTGTTGATTGCAACAATGTTACGGTCATGATACGGCGTTTAGTAAAAATCGGCCCTGTCATTTCCACAGATGTGGGTTCCACACAATACACCATAGAACTCATTTAAGCTTCTTCCATTCTCATGTATTTCACTGTTTTTTTTTTATTATTGTGGAGCAGACCACAAAACTAATATTGATAGATGATTAATTAATTGTTTCTTTTTCCGCAGAATTGAATAAAATACACGCCTTTTTCTCTCATCCAATTCGAACAAAAAAAAATCTTTACGGGGATTCATCATGATATTTGTAAATGATGATATAAATGAAACCATGAATGACGATGAGTCTGTGCTTGGGGTAGTGAGACCCATAGGTATGGGGACCTTGGGGCTCGGGTCTGCAGGGCTCGTCAACAAGAGCAAAAACGACGTATCTGTATTCAAAGTGTTGACCAAACTATTGTATAAAAAGGAGGAATCAAACAGCCTTTTCCCTTCACTCGTCAACTCCACTATCGCCAACATCACCAATAAAAGTGCGCTTTTCCCAAAGGTTTGTGCTGCGGACGATCTCGAAATAACCCTTGGTGATAACAATGATCATATTGAGTTCTTTAACAACTTTGCTATTTCGAACGTCCCACAGCCTGATATTACTAGAGAAACTACTCCGCCCAAGCCTCAAGTGTCGATCTCAGCCACGTCCGCAGCGATTCCAATATACCATGACATGTCTCTTCCAAATCAAAACAATGAATTCAGTATCTCGGAAGATATGTTTCTGAGCTTAAATTCTTATGCCCAACAACCATTTTTTGATACTATGGCTAGCGCACCACCAGCATATCAACCACAGCAGTCTCTTCCTGAGGGACAGTACTCGCATTACTACTTGAACATGATAGGGATGCAAAACCCTCAAGTCAACACAACGCCGTACTTTAACGACTTTTCGGAAAACATCATGAACCAAAATGAATCGTCGTCGATTTCTTCCAACGACTCGCACATCTCTCCGTTGGACGATGAGTTTTTCCAAAAAATATCGAGCGAATTTAACGAATCGGATTTATTGTTCTTTAATAAACCCATCGCAAACTCGGCTCCTACCGATTTCTCTAAAAAGAGGTCTTTCAATTCTATGTCCGTACACACGCAAGATGATTCATTATCTCCAACTGTATCGGATGTTTCTGATTTTACATCTTCAAAACTAACTTTTGTCAAGAGAGAACCAACTCCCATGAAACTTAAACGGTCGAAAACTGACGAGTTTATTCGCCAAAGCCCTGTAGCAAGCTCAGAACAACTTTATGAGTGTACGTTTTGTGATGCAACTTTCAAAGTAAAGGGTTACTTGAGTCGACATTTGAAAAAACACAGCATTGCTAAGGCTTTTTGCTGTCCATTTTATGAAGAACCAACTGGTTCTACTTCTGGAACTAAATGTCATCCAACTGGTGGCTTCTCAAGAAGAGATACTTATAAAACTCATTTGAAGGCTTTGCATTTCATATATCCTCCGGGAACGAAGCTGAGTGACAGAAATCATACAAATGGAAGATGTGCTGGCTGCTTCCATTACTTTGAAAGTAACTTGGAATGGTTGGAAAAGCATATTGAGAATGGTGCATGTAAGGGTACTGTGCTTCATAAGAAATCAGATGAATGATCTTGTATTTAATGCGACAGTGTCGTTGGGTAATAAATTGTATTTTTGATGGTGTAGAATGAATGAACGAACGAACGAACGAAGTGAGTTCGTTCATGAGTCGTTCATGAGCGTTTCGTTCGTTCATGAGTTTGTTCGTTCACGTCGCGTGAGCGTTAATTTTCTGATCACAGTTGTCTTGGATTCTTCTAACAATCGGTAATCCCAATTCTGAATTTTTCATGGGAGCTTTAAACCTTAACGGATATTCTTTATATTGAATGTTGATCATTAATCTTAAAGAGTTTTTTTGAAAGACCAGTTTGTTGGAACAATTACTCTTTAAGTTTGTTGATAGTGACTGAGCATTAATCTTGAAAATTTTGAAGGAACAGTTCATCGGAACATTTACTCCTTAAATTATAAGAATAGTCGGAGCAATTACCCTTTAAGAGTTTTATGACAGTCAGTTTGTCAAAAAATTACTCATTAAAGTTTTCAACAGTTTGAAGCGCTAACATTAATTTTTAATTGGTAACACTCTTGCAACACTTGCGATTGAATTAATCACAAAGTTTCATTTCTTTAATGGGTCTCAAATCTATTTTCAGTCATATTGTCCATCCATCAAATTTTCAATTACATCGTATTTCATAAATTGTTGAGTTAATTTCATCCTTTTAACATATGAAATATGAGCCTCCATCAATAACAATCTCATGTCAAGATATTTTATTTAGGACCAATTTCTAAGATGGACAGAAAATTCTGCTCTATTCATTTAGTTTCCATTCGGATATGCATTAAGAAATCCCGAACTCAAAAACACCATTCCTGTCCGTTAATAACCCAATATTGCAATGGCCAAAATTTTCATGATATTTCAAATTTAAAGACACATTTTGATGCCTCCTTTGATTCTATTAAATGGACTCTTTCATATTTTCATTATGTTTCGCTTTCTTTGCTTGAAAAGTTTATCCTCTTGAATTAACTTTCGACAGAACAGATTTACTTCAAACTTTATAGCATGAAAAGGTTTAATTAAAAATTTTAACATATATAGCTCATTATATATCGGCTTATCACGGCAATACCTAATATCCGGAAAATCTTGCAACGTTCCAAAAAACAAAAGATCCTTTAGGTCGTTTGCCGTGCAAATCAAAGGCACCGCCAAGTTGTAGTACTCTGCCAAGGCATACGGCTAGACAATCCAACTACATAACATACGGCACCAACCGCACAGAAAAAATGCTGCGAAATGGTAGTCATTATCCGAGTGATCACGAGATTTCCGTATTCGGATATAACAGGTAGAGTATAGAGTTGAACGGGTTTGTGAAGAAGATCCTACGGACATTCCCAACCTGTACACAGGGCCCATGTCTCAAACAGACGAGAGGGAACCTCAAACTTGTTACAAAAACCCCATCTGCTGCAACGGTAAGCCTTAGAAACTCACAGATCGAAAAATTGCACACAATATTATTATTATTAGAAACGACGACAACGAATTAACGAGAAAAAACAAAAAAAAAATTAGGAAAAAGTAAACAGCCAGCACTTTGTTATATTGTCCTGTCAAAGAGAAGTAACCAGCAATTTCAAGTTTACTAGATATATCTATTCAAAGGGTGGATTTTGTACACTCCTGTCGATTTTTTATTAGAAGGTATTAGGGAACATGAATGAGAAACTGGACGCTTATCAGAGCGATTATCCTAATTCACATTACTTGAGCAACATCAACAACCTTAACAAGACGAACCAGAGTGTTCACCTTAACCGGTTGCCCACGCTAGGGGAGATCTTGGCGAACAAGACCAAGTCGCCGGTCGATTTGCATACATTCTACTCGTTTATGAGGGATGTCGAGAACAAGGTTGATTATCTTGACTTTTGGTTCGATTTGATTGACCATTTGAACCTTTGTAAGCATTATATCCGTGGGTTACGTGAATCCATCAACAGACACAGTCAGTTTGTCGAGGATGCCGGAGAGGAGTCACCCAAAGTGAAGCACAAGTCGTTGTCGCTGTCAATCTTGTTGGACATGATCATCAATGATCAGATCTTGGAAGATAATGACAGCAATCGGTTGTCACAATTCTTAAGAGGAGACATCAACATGGATAACATCGATCCTAAACTTAAGGATTTAATTGAGCATTACAACACAAGCGACGAAGCAAACCGTCTGCTGGAGGTCAACCGCACATCCTACATGAACACCCCAGCAGCAAACTTTCCCCCCGAGTCCCCACAGTTGGGCGACAGAAGAGTCACCTCTAACCTGAGGTTACTCGATGACGACAGCTATGACTTGACGGGGCAGAGAAAAAATAACAACCCCTTTTCCGATGAAAAGCGGGCCCTGAACATCAGCCCAAGTCTTTTGGAGCGTCTTATCAAGGACTCCCCCATCTCCAGGGATTCCTTTGTCACCAGAGAAAACTTGAAGGACTCGTCGCATAATTTACTCCTTAAGTACTTTGTTGAAGACTCCGAAAAGAACTTGTACCTTCCACAGAACCTCAATGACTTCATCATCCACGCCATAGAGGTCGATGGTAGAGACGACCCAGACGCCTTTAACGACGTCAAGCTCTACGTCTTCAACAAAATCGAAAATGACCATCTCCCAAAGTTCCTCAACTTTGTTGCAATCAGAAACATCAATCACCTGAACATGCTCCGTATCATAACAGGTTTCTTCTTCTTGTTCATCGGGTTTTGGATCTCCTACATTCTAATCTTTTTGGATATCAGAAAGGGCGTTCGTCCCGTAATCATCGTCCCTTTCTTAATCGCAATGTACTGCTTGATATCTCTGATATACTTAATCGATCCTATATTGGTGTGGCTCGGTTACCTGGAGCTGTTCCTGAGAGACTCCCGAACTGGTAATCAAAGGCGATCTTTACGAAGAGTCCATGAACGTTTTATCTACAGATTATTACTTAAGAGACTGATGTGGGTTTTATTCTTAATCCTTTTGTTTACTGCAGTCTTGTCGGTATTGTTTTGTTTGGTTCCGGGTCATAGGTTGTAGGTTAATTGCATGTTATAAAATTTATTGTAAAACAGGAAAACCAGTGTAGCGCTGAAAGAGCATTTATCAAATCAAATACTATGTTGGCGAGTATGATAAGCGAGATCTACCCCTAATCACTGTTAATTCCTGTATGTAATTAGTTATTTTAGGTAGTCGGCACATGCTTTTAAACAGGTTATGAGAATTGTCATACCATGAGGTTATAAAACATGTGAATATATTTTAGAGCTTTGCATTTGTTATTGGAGTTTAATGTAACTAGAGAAACGTTTCTGTTGTCTTAGTAAAAAGTGAGAAAACTGTTGTAATTCAGTGGTCGATAATTTGTGGTTGTGGATGTATCTGTGGTGTTAGTTAGTGTGGTGTGGTTTTTGGCGGGAAGCATATTTAAGTAGTAGTATCTCTAATTAGATAGTTCTCTTGTTAAATCCCTACTTATCATGTTTCAATTAAACTATCGATTATTCTTTAAATCCTGAAACCTGTATCACAATTCCTAAACCATTTAAATAACATAGTTAAGATTTCGTTTATATTCCTTCTTTAGTTGATTGCAAAATTGGAATGCAATTCCTGCCAAGATAGTCTGCATTTGACATATGGAGATGAAAGAGGATTGGATGATTTCTTTAGAAACTCCATTTAACCAAATACTTACCGTTTTAAGGTGACACCGTTTTGTAATTAATTTGAAGAGATTTCTAGCAATATTTCCAAATGGTTCGCCTGAGACAATTATTGTCAGTAATCTACAAAATATATACCAACGAACATGATAATAGATACTACTGACAAATATTTTGATTCGGTTGTTTTTTTCTTTAGTTATCTTTATTGTTTTAAGTTCACTTTTACTCAATTATAAATTCTTATTTGCACTTCAAATTTTTGGTAATCTATTATATGCATTCCTTTTGAATAATAATCCTCATATTTACTACTATTCTCCATTTCATGTTATATACATCCATAGAGATGCCCGCTAAAAGTATAGTACAAAGAAAACTCTCAAAAATTTTCATTTCAATCAAAGACGAACAATTGTAATCTGACATTAAATCTTCCATTTCTACTAAAGACAAACTATTGTAATCTAATATTAAATTCGAATACTTATAAAACCATTCACACTTCACGAAATCGAGTACACAAACTTCATCTGCAGTACTGCGATGTGATTGGTTGACAAAATTTTCAACCCCTAAGTTATTATACTCACAAGATATTAAACTACATAAACACTACAAATCATCTAGCTATTGTAGATTTCTTTACATGTACCATATTATTCAAGATAACTACAGATGAGCAATAAACAAACTGCCAACCAATTAGTTGTCAGCCAACAAAGCTTGTCTCTTTTCCTCAACTCTTTGAGCTCTTCTTTCTCTGGCAGCTCTGTTCTTTTGTCTTCTAGCTTCGGCTTCGTCCTTGAGGGACTTTTCACGCAAAGCTTCAGCCTTGGCTTGGATAATGTGTTCAACCAAAGATCTCTTGTGCTTGAAAGTGTTACCCTTGGCAGACTTGTACAAACCGTGGTACAAGTGTCTGTCAATCTTACCAGCATCTCTGTACTTGGCAAGTAATCTTCTCAAGACTCTCAATCTTCTCATCCACAAGACTTGGGAAGACATACGGGCATCCTTGGTACCCTTTCTCTTACCGTAACCCATGTGTCTACCAGATCTCTTGGATTCCAACAAAGCTCTAGCTCTGGATCTGGAGTGGACAGTGTCTGGCTTCTTGACAATAGTACCGTTCTTGTATAACTTTCTGATGGCCTGACGGGAGTTGGCAGAAGCAATCTCGGTGGTCTCATTTGGGTCCAACCAGATCTTTCTCTTACCAACACCAACAACACTGGCAGCAAGTCTCTTTTGGGTTCTGAGGTTAGCCCTATTACTAGTTAGTATATCATTCACACAATTGACAACGAATCTTGACTTACATTTCTGATATGAGTGACACTTAAAAGAAGAATAAAAAAGATTTTATAAACGGCAAGCGAAAAATTTTTTTGTTAGGAAAATTTTCTCGAAAAAGAAAGCGACATCGCTCTGTGGCGATGGGATTGTGGATACGACATCGAAAAAGTCGCCGCACATATAAACACGAGTGTATGCAGGATGGAACACCAACAAGAGGTCTGAGCCCTAGTCAGGAACATGTGACCATGAGACCACCCCTTGGGGTACTTGAAATTTTCAGCTCATCTCAAATCTCATCTCATACTAAATGGCAAAATCATTAAGATCCAAGTCGAAATTGAGAGCCAAGAGCGTCAAACGTAAAGATGAATTCTCCAAGTTTGTTGACGGTAGAAACAAACGTCTTTCAGAAAAGATGGAGGCTCATTTGAAAGAGCAAAAGGCCGCTGCTATTGAAGAGAAGAAGAAGTTGATCGAAGCCGGTGAGATCGAAGAAGACAAAGTAGAGGAAGAAAAGACTGATAAGAAGGTTAGTACTTCTGGATGGAGAAAGTCTAACGCCATGAAATTTAAGAAGAGTAAGGGTAAGAAGAATAAGACCATGAGATTTTAATTGCATTAATATGGGCATTGTATATTAGATGAATAAATAAAAGGAGTAAGACTTGTAGAAAGGATTTAGAATGTTTAAACGGGGTTACTCTATTCATCTATAAAGAGGTTTATAAAGATGAGCATGAGGATACTATAAAGAGGCCTATATAGAAGATACTATGATAAATATGCCATTAAAATAAAGAATATTCCATTGAAAATATATCTAATTAAGGATATACCCCTAATATATCTAATCTATCTAATTAATCTAATGTCTCTAACATACCTCTAATCTATCTAATCTATCTAATATCTCTAATAATCAGGAATCATATTTTTCATTCAATAATTATAATCATCACTGATTTCCAAATTGGGATTTGTGTTATTACATTTGTACCAAGAATTTGTATCTACATTTCTTATAACATCTATCATTACAAACGCCGTATCAATAATAAGTTCAAACAAAATACATTCCAATATAAATTATTTCTTCAATCTATCGGTTAAGTAAGACTCGAAACCAATATTTTCCAAGACTTCAGCTTTACCCAAAACTTCTTGTTCCATTTTGTTCATGTACAGAATCATTTTATCCAAATAATTACCATCATGAGCAGCCAAAATACGAATGGCCAATAAAGCAGCGTTTGTACTGTTGTTTATAGCGACAGTTGCTACAGGAATACCCCTTGGCATCTGTACGATAGAGTGTAAAGAATCGACACCGTCAAGAACCGAGCCTTTAACTGGAACACCAATTACTGGTAAAGGAGTTGCGGCAGCAACCATGCCAGGCAAATGCGCGGCACCACCTGCACCAGCGATAATACACTTGATGCCTCTCTGATGTGCCTCCATTGCATATTGCGTCATTCTGTGTGGGGTGCGGTGTGCCAGGACGATTGTGAGTTCGAAAGGAACTCCGAACTCTTTAAGAATCCGTGCACCGGCGCTCATCACTGGAAGATCCGAATCAGAACCCATGATCACCCCAACAAGCGGGGCCTCAGTTTCGGCAACCGTTTCGGGGATATTTGAGGATTCGCCCAATATGTATTGTAATCTGTTTTCCACGTCATACATTGAACTACCAACAATGTTGATGTGACCCATTTTTCTTTCTGGTCTAGTAGTCTTTCCATATAAGTATACCGAAGCATGAGGCATTTCCAAGGCTCTACGACAAGCTTCCAATTCACCATTAGGAGTGTCAGCTCCTAAAACATTTAACATTATGGCATTGGTCGCAGCAGTCAGAAATTCAGTGAACCCCTTTGGCATAGGTAATCCTACAACGGCACGCACATGAGCCTCGAATTGGGATGTGACACAGGCATCAATCGTGTAGTGACCTGAGTTGTGGGGTCTTGGAGCAATCTCATTGATCAACAATTCTCCCAGTGGGAGCAAGAACATCTCAACCCCAAAAATCCCACATCCTGGGAACGATTGCACCGCCTTCTTGGCCAAAAGTGATGCTCTAATACGTTCGGTGTCGGTCACACGTGCAGGTGCATACACCAAGTGACAGATGTTATTTTGGTGGATGGTTTCAACAGTTGGATATGCGTACACTTGCCCATCGATACTTCTAACCACCATCACAGCCAACTCCTTGGTGAATGGACACCACTTCTCAGCATACAATGGTCTATCCTTTAAGAATTCTAAAGCTGCCTCACACTTGGACTTGTCCTTAACAACATAATTACCCCGTCCATCGTAAGCCAAAGTACGCAGCTTCAACATGAATGGATAACCAAACTTGTCACCAATCTGGTGTAACTCCTCAAGTGGGGAGCCGTTACCAGTTTCAGTACTTTCCACAGCTATAGAATCCACAACAGAAACATTGCTCTTTATCAAATGCAACTTTTGCAAGTACTTATCTTGAATCAACTTGATAGTATCAGGAAGAGGATAAATCTCCAACTTTGGGTTTTCACTCTGTACCTTCTTAAGGGCATCGACGTCGATATGTTCAATTTCAACGGTGATAACATCTACTTTCTTTGCTAAAGCAGAGATGGCCTCGTATTCGGTGAATGATCCATCGACATGGTCACCCACGGCGTTAATCTGTTTAGCTGGTCCGTCTGTACCTTTATCAAGTACCACGGTGTTAATGTTTAACCTTTGGGCTGCCTCGACGATCATACGACCGAGCTGGCCTCCTCCCAAGATACCGACTGTCTTCTTGTCCATATTGTTTGACTCTTTTTTGACTGCGAAAATTAATCAATTGATTGCGCGAACAAATGAATGAGAAAATGAGACAAACGAGTATGGATAAGAAAATGAAAATGAATGAGAGAATGAGAAAATGAGAGAATAAGAGACAAAACGAATAATGTGTCTAAAACAAAGCGTCTTAGAGAAAACAAGATAAACCAAATGTAGAAAATAAACGTAAATAAAACAAAAACAAAGTATAAGTCATACTAAACAAAATTGACAATAGACGACCACGCATTAGAAAGGTGAAGTCAATGGTGCACATATTAAAGAGTTATTACACGCAATAAAGCAAAATATACAACCCAATATCATAATAGCAATATAAACTACCCCATAGATACACGCAGTATCATAACAAATAGCCAAATGATTTAAACAACCCCCATAGATACACGCAGTAGAAAGTCACGCAAAAAAACATCAAGTACGGATTACACACAAAATAAGTATACACCTGGTAACCTAGGAAGATTAAAATTTCGCAGCCAAGCCGAAAAATAAAAGACGGCGTGCTAGATCAGACCATGTCAATGAAAACAAGACATCAGAGATGAATAAAGAGGATGTGATAGAGTGATTTTAGGTTGACAGATATAGTTAATAGAGGAAATTTGAGCCGGGAAGGAGAAATAAAGTTTAGTTTATAGGTTAACAGTCAAAAAAAAAGTTGAGGACGAAGAGGTTTCAAGATGCATATGCACCATTTGGGAGATCGATCTAGGCTTAGACGTTATGCACTGATTCTACGAAATGATATGTTAAATAGCATATTGCAAGATACATGATACACCAGGTTTCGTGGTCTTCGTTAATTGGGAAGCTTACTGATACTGGTATGGATACTCCTCTTCCACAGGGTACTCCAAGACTTCGTTGAACTTGCGTCCGTCAAAGTGAACACCCAGATCACTATAGCTTCTTCTTTGTTGGTAGTCGACGATTTGAGGAACCGTTTCCTCGTCGTTTCTACCAAAAATCAATCTGCTAGTTGTCATAGAAGCGTCTTTAAAGTCATCGACCCTAGCGAATTCCCATAGTAAGACTCCCTTGATGCGCAGTCTAGGAACTTGTGTTTCTTTATCGGAATCAGATAAAGTTTCATAAATAATTTGGTTTATAGTCAATCCTTTCAATGCCATGGCCACCTCTGAGTTATCTTTGCCCACCAACTTGCCCAAGAAAAAGCGCCAGAATTTGACAAAGAAAGCTTGGTTTTCATTAAACTTGAAGCCATCTTCCTTGAATTTCAAAACTTCTTTACCATATGAGTAAATGGTTGCAAAACTTGTGTACAGGGCATGGCTGATGATGTCATTTTTCAACATAAAGTTACTTTTAAAGCCAGTGTCCAAGGTGTGAGTAGGAGGTAAGACAGGAAATACAATGCGAACCATGTTGTGAAGGGTGGGGACGCCCTGTAAGTCAGCCAAACCAGGAAATCTGGAAGCGATATTTGCATTGTCCTTAAGTCTTAAATTCCTCAATTCGGTGGTGTTTTGAATTGACAATATGATTGGATTTTGCGAATATTCATCACAAACCAGCATGAAGAAGTTTTCAAGGTAGCCATTTATAAATGGATTGGGGCGGTAATGGTAAGGATGGAAGGAATTGACTTTTCTTCTTGCACGCTTGGCAATGTGAGCCAGCGGGGACTTCCGTTTTGACTCGTCATAACTATCACTAAAGCCCATACTTTTGTTGAGGTTGATTTTGGAAAAGATTTCCTCGAAGCGTTTGGTATTTCGCTGCTGTTCCTCCTCCAGATCAAAAGTTGGACCTTCGTTAATTAACTTAATAATATCGAGTTTTTGGCCGAGGTTTTTTATAACTTGGATATGGGAGGAAACTTGTTTGCGAGTTCTAAACTTCCCAGTTTTGGTGAAGATATAATCTGAAATGAGCTCGTTGCGCCCGCACAGCCGACCTGATATTTTGATTTTATTTAAACCATTTTTTGGTATTATCGAGAGTACTTCCTCGAATGCTTGTTCGACATCTTCTGACCAGATATCATTATCCTGCCTAAAAGGGCTCACGGATGGGGTAGCTGGCGAAGGAGATTCGAATAATGGAATACCCAAGGCTCTATGAGGCATGGGCATTGGGGGGATTGGGGTGGTCATTGGGATTGGCATAGACGAGCCTAATGAAGCTCCCAATTGAGGGTTCAACGTATTCATAGAGTTCATTGACGAGCTCATTGAGTTCATCGGCGTGGCCATCGACGACCCCAATGCAGTTGGCATCCCCATGGCCATTGTATTCCCCATCATCATTGTGGATGATGGCGTCATATGCCCCTGGAGATGATACAATTGTTCTGCCAGATAATATACATCCTTACGGATAGGTTCATATTCTTCTTCTTCGTCATCCTTCTTTTGATTAAGCGTGCTAGGCAGAATTGTTCCCAATACACGACGAATCGGTGTTCTTTCCTCCTCATAAAAGTGGCCAATAGGACCAGTGGCACTTCCAATACTGCTGCCTCCTCCAACCAGTCCAACAGATCCATCGTACTCATACCGCCCAATAGATCCAGCAGATCGTGGCATTTCATTCCTAACTAATTTCAGATCGTGTACCTGATACATCTGCTTACCATTATTATCAATGGCTATATCAACTATAAGTGGAAGTTTCTTGTCCTTCTCACTATCATTATATTCATTATACTCATATTCTTCCTCATATCGGGGAGTAGTCATGGTTTGAATTTCCTCTCGTTTTTGGAGCGGATACTGATAGTTATCAATAGGTTTCGAACTCTGTGTGTTGATCGAAAAATCAAATTTTCAAACTCGGTATTTTTTATCCTGCAGGAAGTCTGTATGATCAAGAAAAAATAATTAAAGAAAACGTAATGGCAACGTTATATTGTGCAGTCTGTTACTAAGTACAATTAAAAGGAGTGACAGGGTCAACTTATTTTTATTAAAAAATGGATTTCACGATCTTATATACCATTTCTTCTCAAGACTAAGACGAGCAGTTTGTTATTGTTTTTTAAAACAGCTTAAATAATAAAACCGTATTGATTCATGCAGTATGCGTCGTCCACAAAAAAGAAATGCCTTGCAAGATTGCATCTCAGCATCAACTCCAACCGGTACGTTTGTATGGCCCTTAACTACAATTGACCCCTACTTTCTTTCACACTGTTGTCTATCGACTATGCCAATTGATCTAACCCGTCTGTGTACATATCTTTTCGTAATATTTTGTTCCCCTTGCACTAACCTTGTTCACCAACGGGGCACAAACACATGCAGACACCAGCATTTATAAAACGCGTATCCTCTTATTGTTGAAGTGCCTGAAACACAACTTGAATAGCTTCAGGTACAAGGGTTCTCCGATACTATATTGTTCAATTTGCCCGTCTTATTGTGGTCAAACCTTACCTTAAAACTTTATATCCAACCCCATTACTCTTCAACACACCCTCTATTCGCATATGGTCTGGTCCCCCTACATTATTTTCTTGCCGGCTATAATCCAATTACTAATTGCGAGAAAATATTTTTTTGTGTACGGAGATGCCGATGGACATATCGAGGTCTCGAAGTCTTATGAAACATGTTTATGTTTGTATACTTAGCTTTTTTTTTTTTTTTTGCATCTTGATTTGTGTCCTGGAAATCAGCTGATTGTCGATCCGATTTTTTTCAGACGTCCTTGCATTAAGCGATCATAATGCCATTGCATGCACCAAATCCAATCTGATTCAAATGCTCACCCTTTAGCTTTCGGATCTTGCCCGTACTTAAGTATCATTGCGTAATGCACGGAATATATAGTGTGCCGTGAGTATTTAAGGTTTGACCGGGTGCAGATAAAATATCTAAAAGTGTTGGCCTTTTGAGTAATCAGTTATAGGAGGTTGTATTGATGTTTTGAGTAATTAATATGAAACTTGAATATTGTGTATACCTTTTTTTTTTTGGAAGCGAAAACAGATCTAATCTTGTTTGATGACACTTTAAGGTGTCATTCGATGGTTCGGGTTTCTGCACTTACTTCACTCTTCCAAATTCATTTCAACAATACTTCTGAAACAATAATATTCATCTCCTAAAGCCTTTGATACCCCCAACAATAGTATAAATTTCATCTAGTGTAACAATCCTTCAGATGCGCAAAAAATACCCACTTTCCGTGCTTATCATTGCTATGATACTCCCCCAATATACTCCGGTATGCACTTCCACTTTTATTGACACAATCTATGGTTGTCAATTGATATGATATAATTCAATATTAACCATGAAATTTCATTTACAGTATCTTAATAAGGTGATCTACTCATCTAAAAAATTCATCAATTCTTCACCTCCATCATCGTCAACCTCACTTAAGCCTTCCTCCTCCAACATCTCACAAACACTTAATCTCTTCATCTTAACATCAGTTCCATTCATCACCAATGCTCGTGCAACACCAACAACCTCACCTTTCCAATTCTCCATCCATCGAGTCAGAAATCTAACCAATCCACTGGATTTCTTGTTGTTTTCAAGAATATATCCATGTAACTTTTTAAGATCATCAGTAACTTCATTAGCATCTAAATAACCATATGATGCATTCTTTTGGAAAATTTCATTTAGTCCCATGATATCTTTGGGTTTATAGTTCTGGAACACTTTAGCGGTATCATAGCGCTTGTTTAACCTTTGGATTTCTTCGTGCACCTGACTTTTGACTGGAAAGTAAGTTGCATCGACAAGGTCAAACAGTGCCTTATGGTGCTCTAGTACTGTTTTCTGGCGTTCAATCACGATTTTGTTCATTCCAATCATCTTTTCAATATCCACTGCCAAATCAGAGGCAAAACTCACCTTACCCTCCTCGTCTCCTCTCTCAATTCGACTACTACGCTTGCGTATTAACGGTGCGCCTCTTTTCAATTCTCGTTTGAGACACCACACCCGGCACACCTGATCACAGATCTTGCGCATTTCAGCCTCGGTCTCTGCCTTGCTACTGCGCGGCTGCGAAACTTTGCCGATTTTAGTTAAAACAGCATAGAGTTTATCGCTGAATATTTGAGGAGCAACGGGAGTTTGGTTTTCTGTTTTCCACTTGAAGATGTTCAATTTATTAGCCGTCCTGCGGTCTTTGGAAAGTTTTTGATTCTCTGCATGTAACAACTTTACATCCCTAAAGAATCTTCGCGTACGACTAATTCCTTCGGTAACATCCCACGAAGTATGTTTATCACAGTAAGAAATCAAACTTAATTTGTTTGTAATGGCCCCGGCGATTCCTTGCGTATGATTCATCTCCAAGCCTGCCCTTCTGGCGCAGGTCACATGATACGCCTGGAAGCACGACCGGTTCAGACATTGAATGCAGGCCCCAACCCGCTGTCTGCATATGAAGCACAATAATTTCCATCTCGACCGTGGAATCAGATCGAGCCCCTCGATTGGTTCCATATACACAGGATTTGCGAAGTAAAGTTCGTTAATCCACATCCCACAAATTACATGACTCCAAAGTGAATTGTCTAATTGTTTGAATGCTCCTGTCGTACTAGGACAAAATACACAGCACGTGTGACTTTGACTGATCATACACCGTCGGCATAACCACTGTCCCTCGGGTATAAACGCTATCCCGTAGCACTCCTGGTGTACGGCTATATCGCACCCATCACAAAATACAATTGCATTGGAGTTATCACAATCACTATCAGCACAAACGGCACATCTTTGGTCATAGATCGACCCGGTGACAATTCCATCGTCATTCCCGTATTTGTGATCATTGGTGATTAATGTTAATGGTGTATCGTCGTGTGATGCACCTCCTCCTCCTCCTCCTCCTCCTCCTCCTCCTCCCAGAAGATTCATTTGTGACTCAAGTTCCATCCATTCATTCTCCAATTCAGTCACTAAAATCTCAAATACCTCTGGGGTTAATACATATTTATTGTTTTCGTTCCAATCTTTTAATATGAGCCAATCTTGTTCATCCATATCATATTCCACCTGCTTTCTTTGTGGATCGACTTGATGGTCAAATGGACGTATTAATGCACTGGTACCATTACTCTGACCAGCAATACTACTCTTAAAGCCATATTCAGCCAATACCTTGGAGAACTTCACCTGCAGAGCATCGCTCTTAAGGCGCTTGAAAGTGGGTGTTTTTGTATGAATCGGCGCCTGCACTGACTCGCCCGTCTCCTCAGAATCCTCGAAAAACAAACGGAGTGGCTCTGCCGCATCGAGATCTGGATAAAGCTCCTGGAGATCGAGTTCTTCTCGCGGCTTGTCCATGCTTATGTTTTTTTGGCTGGTTCGCACAAAATCTCGTGATGCCCTCGATTTCCTACGCACCAACTCTTAACTTTGATAGGTATTGTTTTAACCTACCGGGCATTCCTCTACGAGGTTTCTCTGGTAACATCACATTACTAACATTTACTAATCTATTGTTGAGATCCAACCCGCTAGTTGTTTCCCACATTCCATCACGTCATCTGATCTCTCAACTTTAACACTCACCCCAAATGACAACGACCCAATTATCCAGACGCTCACATCACACGGCCAACCTTTTGTGTTCGTCTGCCGTCGTGAAGGTTACCTCGGCTTTTATTCTCTTAACTTCCTGCCACCTCTCGGCCGAGACCCTCCTCTATCGCTTTAGCGGCGCTAGCCTAAAAATCTCGTCCTCCCACAATTTAGTAACACCTCTTTTGCAGTATTTACATGATGTTTCTTAAACCTTATCCTCCTCGGGGTTTATGCTTGTGATTGTGCTGATTATTATTTAAATTCGGGGGGTGTTTGACATCTATTAGGTCAAACACGCCTTGGTTTAATATATTAGTATTATATCTAATTTCCAGTTGTTTTTTTTTGTGTCCCCCTTTCATGTGCAATTAGTGGCTGCAAATTAAAATTATTGAATAAAAAACTGAACATTTTCTCTTGAATTCTGCAGATTTCTTCTTGAAAGATGGGTATTTGGTGATATCCACATATCATTCTGCAGATGCTGTCTAGATACCCCTGTTGAACTCAATGGTGAGGTGAATTGAGACACTTGCTCTGGAGTCAAACACACCGCTCCCTTTAAAGTTACCCCTTCCGTCATTGCATTGCTTCTCGACTTTTCCACCAATGAAAGACGCAGCGAAAGCATCAAGCTTGCGTTGGTCAGATTCATATTTTTAAGGTTGGTGACAGATTGGCTGTTTGAATGGTGACTTGTGAAGTTTTGAAGATTATTACTTGAGAAGTTTCGAAGGTTATGACTTGAATAATTCATTCTTTGAAGGTTTTGATTGGAATTGTTCCTTTGGAGGTTTTGGTTGGAATGGTTTCTTTGGGAATGATTCATTCTTTGAAGGTTCGGATTGGAATTATTTTGAAGGTTTTGATTCGAGTTATTCTTTCTGTGGATTTTTGGGTTTAAGCTATCTTGCCCACTGTAATGATGTCCAGAATGATGCCCAGAATGATTGGAATGATTTAACTTTTGAAGGTTTTGACTCGAATGATTCACCCTTGGTAGGGTTTGATTGGAAGTTGAAAGCCCAAATATACTTTGAAGGTTGGTGTCACACTTTTTATGAATCCCCTTTAAAAATGGATGGCCCGTTAATGTTCTCGCCTCCGGTCTATCCTCTGGATCGACTGTAAAACATAAAGTCAAAAAATCCTTCGCATCCTTCGATATATGATCCCAGTATTCCGGAGGTGAAAACGGAAAATCTCCTTCTCTAATCGCATTCTTGGTTTGCTCATCGGTCTCACAATCAAAAGGCATGTACCCACACAACATAAAGTATACAATCACTCCAATCGACCAGATATCAACTGCAAAATCATGGATGTGTGGCTGGAAAAGTTGCTCTGGCGCCATATAGCTGAGTGTTCCTGTAACATCATCCAATTTCTCACCCTTCTTCAACACCCTTGCACACCCAAAATCTGCTATCATGGGATTCATCCGAGATAAGAAAAGTATATTTTCGGCCTTCAAGTCTCGATGAACTATGTTATTGCTATGCAAGTAATCAACGGTTGATACCAATATAGTCGCTATTTCCTTAGAAACCTGCTCACTTAAAAGCGACTCGCTCACTATTTTATCAAACAAATCTCCACCTCGACAGAGATCTGTTATTAAATATAAACTATTGGTGGTCTCAAAGTGATCTACCAACGTTAATATATTTGGATGCATCATAGATACCTTTTCAAGTACTTTAAATTCATGTTGGAGCATTTCTTCGGATCCATATATAAGTCGTTTGGAATACCGCTTCGCGGCATAATGCGACCCAGTATGCTTGTTCTTACACTCATATACCGTAGAGTATGACCCATCCCCGAGTTTACTTTTACTAAACACATATTTGCACTCCTCCCTAATAAAACTGGTATGTATAAGTGTGTGTTTCCTTGCTGGCCACAACTCCAACTCTTCAATAGTCATATCTTTCGGAGTCTCGAGAATTAAACTTTTATCTAATGTTGTCACGTGAACGTAAGTTGATCTTTCGCTAACGGTATTATGTAAGATACGAAAGAAGAGTAAAGGAATAATAAAAGAGTAAAGGAATAATACAAGGGTAAAGGAATAATAAAAGAATAGCAATAGTATAAGGGAATAGTAATAGTATAGTAATAGTACAAAGGAAATACAAAGGGGTAGTGCATGAAATGTTGATATTCTAACTCTGGTGGCTTATTTGAATACACTATTTTACACAAATGCATATTATCATCCTCTATTCATATTTTTCAAACAATGATCTCCAACCCTTTGTTTCATAAAACTCACAGATGCAAGTTATATCCGGGATGATAACCAAAGATCTAAAACCACTCAAATGCGCCTTTCCAAACTTAAATTACTGCCTGGCTGCGGGCATAAAAATACATGCGGCCATGGAGATTGATTGAAATCTCCCCATTATGCAGCATCTTATCGTCCAGCACTCCTATAACAATCTCTTTATGCAAAATCACGCAGCGTAAAACAATTAGATACGTGTCTTGGATATAATACTTGTACCATGGTTGGCAATTCCCACTGTGACAATTCGTATCTTTGTGGATATGATCATTATATTATCTTATTTTTGTGGATACCTATTCACATACATCGCTTCCAACTTACATCTTCTAGAATGTTTTCCAAGGTTCTGGTAGAGCATTATTTCCGTACGTATGAAATTTTACCTTTTAAGCAGAACACAAACTACCTGATTTCACATATTAATAGCCGGTCTTATTTCTCATTCGGCTTTCTTATGTAGTTAGGGGTGTATTATGTCATCATCCGGCAATTCTGCACTGTGTTTGCCGATCTGTACCACAATCCCGGAATTCTTATAAGTTCAATTGCCTAAAGATGTGCTTCTTTGGGAACTGGACCTTCAAATGCTCTTTTCGGAAATGCTAGACCTTCTCACGTTGATATTTTTAACTTTTGTCCATTAATGATTAATTTTTAACACTTATTTCCAATTGTTATTAAACTATTTCCTGTGTTCTTTGAATGGAGAATACTCATTTGTTAGCTCCCATTACACGCTTTATATTGTTGTAGAGTTAGTCCTCTTCATGTGTTCTCAGGCACATGTGTCAACACATGACATATCAATATCCTTGATGACCTAATATACACGTGATCATGTGGTGCTTGGTTATTAGAAGTATTGGAATACTATATTATTTATCTTTATCCATATCTTCAGATATACCTTTATATATTTTCCTAGCAGAGAACTACAGATAGTTATCTGCTTTGGAACCGAATTACAAGTTACTATCCTGATTATCTGATAAGAAAGATATTCACTGGATATTTACTTTCTAGTGCTTACATTCTAGTACTACAACACATCTATGAGGTCACCAACCTCCATTAACTAGTAGAATTCGTCCAAGTTACCTCCAGTTATTAACATAGGTATTTCTTGGGCTGGCCTGAAAGAGATCTACAACGTATGTTTATTTTGATATTGGCATAAATGCTGCAAAAATACTTGTGCTTTGGGATGTAATTTGAAGAAATGGTCAGTTCCGGCTTTATCAATCAAAAATTTATACTACAATGTGTTAACATTACCAATGAGACTATTACATTACACTATTTATATATGTAAAAAGCTTAGGCAGTCTTAGCAGCAGCCAAAGCCTTAGCAGTACCGTGCAAAGCGTATCTGTGGTTTCTCTTGAACTTGGCGTCAACACCCTTTAAAGAAGGGTATCTGTGAGACTTAGGCTTCTTGATACCGTTTCTGTGAGCCTTTCTGGTCTGGTTGTGGGCGGTGTGGTTCTTAGACTTAGACATTTTTAATGTTCTAAAGATGTTAGTAAAGCGTTCATCTATAATTCATTGGTCTTATTCATTCATGAGTTCCCCATTCTACGACTGTAGATCATCATATCAACATACCCTTAACAAGAATTGCTTAGTACAATAAAGTGGTAAAAAATTGTTTAAAATTGGCGGTCGATGCGCACGCTGGCAACCGACATTTTTCGCTGTCACACACCAAAATGAAAATTTTTCGTTCTCATACAAATCACGTGAACACGTGAATTCAAGGGCGCATGCCCTATAATTTCTTATTGAAACAATTATATAGTAACTACTATTGAAGGATTTTTATTAATATAATACTTTCTCATTCCCTATAGTATTGATACAAATTAATTCTCTACAGTCTTGAAACTATCTTAAGATCTGTTTGGTTTTAGATTCTCTTTGGTGAAGAAGATTTCATTTTGCTACATTCTGATATATTTACCCAATTTTACATCGCTTAACAAGCACTACTAAAAGTAATAACTTAAAAGGAAATAGAAGACCAGCCAATTTCAAATTCATGTTGGTCGTTACCAAACATTCTAAACATAGGCAAAGGACCAACCGAGTCACTAGGTTCTCCAGCACTCAAGGCTGCTTTATTGTCAAGCAACTCTGGTATTGGAACATAAATTTTTGTATTTGGAAATCTTTTTGCACCCACTAAACACGCAGTTTCAAATAAAGTCTTGATGGGATTTTGACTTACTGGGATTTCAAAGTCCCCATCGATTGAAACATTACCCATCCAGCGGAAATAAAGAGCAGGACCAATGGCAAGCCAAACAGCATAATGGACAGTTCCATGTCTGTCTTTCACTATACAGCCCTGGCGTCTTGCCCAAAGTATTTGTTCTTGATCTCCATCAAGCTCAGCAGTGAGAACATCATTCTCCCAAAACAACCTAAATATAACCAGAGAATCAGAAAAGCCAAAATAGGTTCCAACAGAATTCTCCGAATAGGCTCGATGTCTGTTTTGAATATCTTGTAAAATGTTGGTGCAAATTGAATTATCATGTTTATTGTAGGCATCAAGGTAATAAACATTCGATGGGCGTCCAGCTTCAGAAGGAACATTAAAGCCTTTAATCGGATAGGCTTTAAATCCGAATTTTGTATAATATTCTCCAACAGAAGAATAAAGAAACCAGACATACTTCTTCTGTAATTCCTCTTTAGATATGGTCTCTTCATGAATAATTTCCTCTTCGATCTTTGATATCATAAACTTAACCAAGCTTTCAGCCAATCCAATTCTTCTTGAATCTTGTCTTGTAAAGATGTAACGAATTAGCAATATTTGACCTGGGGCTCCTTTCGAACCAATACTTTCTTGATGTTGAACCGTAGCCACACAAACAACTTCATTTGATGAGTTAGTTATATAGAAAGCTCTAGTATACTTGTTTTCAAGCCACGGATCAAGATGTTTTTTATGAAGCTTACAAAAAGTACTGATAGGAAGCTTGTCAACAGTTCCATTTAAAGCAAATACTTTCTCAAAAGCATCTGCCGTGCGACTTTGATGATACTGCATTAACGAAAGTTATCGATTCAAAGTGATTTGAGTCCATTAAGTACCTTTTATTTTTCTATATATAGTCATAATATGCGAGGAACCGATCTTTCAAGATCAGAAACAGCCGCACCATTTTAAAAAGACTTAAGATCCGACCAAACAAGGAGCAAGGCTTAAATACATACCCAACATCCTCTAGGGTGTATTTTTTTAATTCAAATTTGGCTTTCACCGCTCACTACAAATACTCATTAAAGACGTAGATTACTAATATACAGAGAATTTTAGGACAATTACTTGGCGATTTGGACATCCAAAGCCTTAGCCTTCTTGATGGCCTTAGCTTGAGCCTTGGCACCCATGATACCACCACCCCAGTGCTTTCTGGAGTCGTCGTACTTTTCAATGAAGTTGGCATTGATGGTAGAAACTAACTTGGATAATTCAGCTTCATCAGCAGATGCAACTTCAGTCAAAGCAACAACGGCAGCAGTCTTTTGGTGAACCAAAGCACCCAATCTAGCCTTACCCTTGATAATGGCGTATGGGATACCCATCTTCTTACACAAAGCTGGCAAGAATACAACCAATTCAATAGGGTCAACGTCGTTGGCAATTAAAACCAACTTAGCCTTCTTGTTTTCAATCAAAGAGACAACGTGGTTCAAACCATACTTGATCAATACTGGCTTAGGAGAGACATCCTTAGCAGACTTACCTTCAGCAATGGCAGCAGCCTCCTTAGTCAATCTTTCCTTCTTTTCAGCATCGGTTTCTGGTTGGTACTTGTTGAATAATTTGAAAGCTTGTGTGGCAGTGTTCTTATCCAAAGTGGTTTGGAATTGAGCAATTGCTGGAGGAACCTTCAATCTCAAATTCAAAATCTTCTTTTGTCTTTGCAATCTAACGTATTCCGGCCATTTCACAAATCTAGACAAATTTCTCTTTGGTTGAATAGCTTGTCCAATACCAAAGTTCTTCTTAGAAGATTCGAACAATGGGTTGCTTGGAGTAGCAGAGGCTTGAGACTTAGTAGCTAATGGTGCTGGAGCAACTTTCTTGGAGGAAGGCTGTATCATTGGATAGTTAGTTTCAAAAGTGTTCTCACATAGTGGTCAACAAACATAGCTTTTAAAAAACCAAAAACCTACAGTATCTAAAAGATACTCAGCCTGTGCACAAGAAGTGATAAATCACATTCTTAATATATAAAAATTCTCTTCATATTTGAAGGGATAATACAGATAAGAACGTCACATCACTCCTTGCACACGACCTAGTCCTTTGGATTGGTTTATGAGCTTATGGAGGATGTTGTCCAACGTCTTTAATATTAACATACCATATTGAAGTGTATAGTTTTTTAAAAAATTCGAAGCGATGGAAAAAATTTTCTTATAGAAAATTTTTATCTGGTCTACAATATACTAGACTGTAAATTACTATTAGGCACGAATATGGAATGGTTGCAAAAAAAAAAACTAGAAATGTTGGATCTCCTCAAAATATTCTATTCTCTTGGTGTGATTAGATTTCAACGAATTGATGACTGATTCCCGAATATCATCAACCATGACTGGGTGAGAACATGAAACAAAGGCGATAGATGCATTTGCAGTGTTGACCTCTTCGTTAATAATACCAGGAATATCTGGTCTTCCGTATCTAAAGTCAATGTGATCATAATGATCACATAAGAAGTCGTCATCCCGTTGATAAATCAGTTTCTTGTCTAAACTCTCTAGCGCCAATTTCTCCGACGGTGGTCTGGTTACATAAATAACTGGCTGAACCATGGTGCCTTTAAATTTCATTAGTTCTTCTCTGAACCAACAAAGTGATTTGATTTCTCTGATAACCCAATAAAACTTAATATTTCTCTGTGTTTCATCTGTTAATCCATTGGTTAAATCAATAGCTTGATAATACATCCCTGGGATTCCATTTCCACCCCCTAAAAATACGACAGTATCAAACTGATGGAGTGGTCTTTTAACTGAATATGGTCCTTCGACTAGAACATTAATTTCCATAGTTGAGTCAACATGGTGCAAAACGTCCCTGTACAAGCTGTTTGTTATACCACCCTTGATCTTGATATAAAAACTGATTGTATTGACTTCACTGACGGAGTCAACCAAAGTGAAAGGGTGTGATTGCCAAAAGTGAGTTGGTTTGAGGAAATAAATATAGGCAAACGACCCGGCATGGGGTTTCCAAAAGTGTGGTCTTTTGATTGTAACCTTTAATGTTTCGTTAGCTTTTATTTCAATTCTTGCTTTTTGGACTCCAAAAAGACTGACCCGAGTAAGCCTTAATAATTTCTCAACCCCCCAAAGTATAGTGCACGCCATATACATTTGATGAAGGCCAAAGGCTGCAGTGTGACCCCAAGCACCAGCAATAAATAATGCACCTAAAATATTATGCGACAAAACAAATAATTCATAAAAGTTATTTCGTAAGAATCTTAAAGAGTGGAAGCACATCAAACAGCAAGAAACCATAGCAAGAACCCCAAAATACCCGAAAGCTGTAGAAAGGGCTCCCAAGTAGGTGCCAGATTGTACCAAGTTCCAGGTTAGACAACCAACATGGATTAAATATAAACTTGTCACACCTCTTCCTAACCAACGGTGGAAAGTAATGAACCTGGAATACAGCCATCCTGTGAGCCAAATCAAAATGTTATTTCTTCCTGAAAATATAATCAATAAGGGCGTTGAAAACAGACCCAATGCAGCTGCTCTGAGTCCAATCGGAGATACAAGCAGCCCTGAAACCCCTTTTACGTTTGAAATCATAAATATCAAGGTAAGAGAAATCCAGCACACAACAATTAAAGTTTCGAATCTAAGCGGTACTTTAAAGTCAATAATCCCAGACATTCCTTTGTAAGTTTCTGCATGGTGTATTTTTCCGGTGGCTGCTAAAACAAAGTGCCTTCTAAAAAAGTTGATTTTGGTTCCATATGCCAGTTTCATAAATTGGGGAAACATAAAATAACATAGATTTGAAAGAGCAGCAAGCAAAATAATTAGAAACCAATACAGTAGAATAGCAATTCCGTAGTAGATACTCATATTCCTGTTGTTTGTTGTGGACCATAATGAATTATAGTAACTGAGAAGTATTTCTTCTGGAACACTAACAGGGTAGTGTTTATTATTTTCGGAAACATTAGCTGAAGCCTTAATCGCAAAGCTAGAAGCATTCTGATAAGAATTATAGAAATCTTCTATTGATAATTTTCCGGAACAGGATTGAATAAACGGTGAGATATATTGTGGAGACAAATTAAAGTTTTGGGCTAGGCATAAACTCATCGATCCCAACGCCTGTTGAACATCTCTATCACAATAATCCTGAGTTGAATTTAAGAACGGGTTCTTGGGATCACTAAAGATAACGTAGTTACCCAAAACTGTAGCACAAACGGTATATGCAATATCTTCTTTTGCAGCAATATGATAGGCACCAAGAGCCAACTTGGAAAAGAACAAAGGAATAGACAAATAATAGAGGTTCATAGTAATTGTAATTGGTTGCTCTTGCGAAGGAGCTTGTTTATATACGCAAAATAATCAGTTGTGAAACCAATCGTTTACTGACAGAATAAGCAACGTACATAATCATAAAAAATACTATGCAAAGGGAATGTGTGAGAGAATTAAAGTATGTCCCAAACTAGTGCAGGTTTCAAGACAAAACAAGCTTAACGGGCAATCCTGGAAGATTCGGGACATTCATCTTTTTTCTTGCAACCAATTGATTAGAAATAATTGTGGTGTTTATTACTAAATAATTCTTGTAGATACCCCCCCCCTGTCCCTGGCTGTGTTCCTGTAATCGAACAACAGAAAAAGATGTCAAAATTCTTGGTTTCCGCCCCAACGTATTTTCTGCGTTTAGCCTCCTAAAGCGAGCAATTCATGACTGCGTAATCAAGAATCTAGGCCCATTTCTAGGCTATGTCTTTGAAATAGTAATAATATCACTTAGTATCTGTTGGTTTATGCAGCAAGCCTTGGGTTCGATGATGGCTTATCAGAACGATCAGGCTGAGTGTCCCTTACGTAAGCTCTGGTTATTGTCCCCACTTTATGAATTCATATGAAAAAATAATATTGCAAAATGGCACCAACGTACGAAGACAAGTTGTATGCCAAATTCGAGCCTTCGGATGCATCGTTACTTGCCAGTACGTCTAATAACAACTTACTTATCGAGTTTCCCATACTAGCATCTGCTCTCTCGCAGATCTTTCCCTATTTACTATTGGTGGACTATTTTCTCGAGGCCGTTACTTGGACCAATGAAGATCCATATCAGAACTTTTTAATGGTAGTTGTGTATCTGATGGTGGTGATGTACTGGGATATCTGGAGTCACTTTGCATTACCCCTTTCCTTGTCAATTGTCTTCTCGGGAGTTGTATGGACTATCAGCAGCGTCATTTATGATTCTAAATATAACGAGAAGCCCACGGTTGATGAAGTATTACATACTTTGCATAATATTACTTTACGGTTCGAAATGATATTAAGACCCGTCAAGCACATTCAGTTGACTTTACGTAACTACGTGAAATTATTGTTTGTAAGCATGTTGGTTACTCCTCTTCATGTGTTTCTCCTCAAGAATGTCATTGCTCCGAAGAAGTTTGTGTGGTTCTGTGGATTATTCGCTTTGAGCTTCCACTCTCCATGGTCCTACACTGTCAGAAGACTATTGTGGAGATCCGTCTATGTGCGTAAGTTGGCAGTATTGCTCACTGGCTTGGATATCAAATTGAAGGCAAGAAAGGATACAGTCATTGACACTTTACAAAGTCCAGTCTTAACCGATACCGAAACTGAAAAGAGTGCACCTCCTTTGTTGAGTGACTTTAAAATATTAAAGAAGACAATCATCTCTCCGACACAATTAAAACAGGTGGTGGTATTTCTGATTCTAGAAAATGAAAGAAGGTGGATTGGTCTTGGATGGACTAATAAGTTGATGCCTAATGAAAGAACAAACTTTTGTTTTGATGAGTCCTTGAACTATTTGTCTTCTTTGGAAGCGTTTACTTTTCCCGTTTATGAAAATGACTTGCATAAATATCTGTGGACCTGGCTTGATACAACTTGGTCTTTAGATAAGTTTTATAATTCAGACTCCAATAAGGATGGTTGGGTATTTTTTGATAGTTCTTGGAACAAAAAATCATTAACCGATGGTTTCTCAAAATACACTAGATCTAGAAGATGGGTAAGAAAGGCTGTTTTGGTGATTGATAAGAGAGAAACCATTTATGATGAATAGTTTTCTATTTAAATGACTTATGATTATAAATTGTAGAGGTTAGTGTTTTTTGCAATAAAATAAGAAAAGTTGCAAATTATGAGTAGTCATGATTCCATAAATCATTTAAATATATTAATGAAAGAAATTAATACAAATCATTTAATTAAAGCAATCAATACAAATCATTTAAAAAATACAAATCATTTAAAAAATTCAATCTTCATCTCATATAATTTAAAATAAAGATTATGCATTATCTTATTATGATATCCTATTGTTTATTTTTCATGTAATCAACCTCATCTCAAAAAAAAAAAAAACCAATGAGTGCTACAGCAGATTATAGATTAGAAGATATTCCAAAGAAGTATATCGATCCCCTTGCTCCTAAAGAGATTGGAGAGGGATACAGAGTAAATGGAAAAGAATGGAAGATGAAGAAAGATGCTTTCAGAGTGAAAACATTAGGAGTTAGAAAATTAAGTAACTTTAAAGATAGAGAAAGAAAGAAGTTGTTAGAAGATCAATACAAAGCCAAGTTGAAGGACTTAAAGGACGAAAAAGAAAGCATCAGAACCAACCGAATCAACGACATGAAGAAGAAGAGAGAAGCTAAGGAAGAAAAGGAAAGATATGAAAAGATAGCAGCTAAGATGCACGCAAAGAAGGTGGAGAGATTGAAGAGAAAGGAAAAGAGAAACAAGATGTTGAAGGAACGTTAGAATTCCCACCATCATATATTAGAGCATTAGGTATTAGCAGGGTTCATCTCATTCCATGTTCCTGTACACAAGAGTCAGTTACCCGGATTTTTTTATCACGCATTCAATAAATTTTTTACAAAGGCCAGAAAAATTGTTTTTTTTGTCGACGTGTAAGCAAGCAACAGAGCCAGAACGGGATGAAGAGGCAAGTTATAACTCCATGGCAGTGTTGGAGGCGAGCGAAGCATGTACAAATTTTAGATGAAGCATGTATAGTATTACTGTAGTGTGTAGGTGGCAAAAGTAGGTGTGAACACTGGCTGCGCCCGAGTTACCCGGATTTAGGGCCGCGAGTATAAATAGACAGCGGCCCCCCCTAAAATTTGTCAAAGCGCGCCAGAGAATTAAACTGCAATTCTCACCAGTCGTTTCCGAACCAAAAAAAACACACACCAAATTTTGCAGCTTATTGTATAGTCAATAAACTTGGAAATAATATTAACGATTGCATCGAGAGGGACATTTAGTTGTTAATCTCACAGAAACCATGGATTCCTTAAAGTTACCTACCACAGCAGCCAGGGCCAAAGCCTTCACCGAGAAAGATTCGCTTATTTTCCCTCAGGGAATTGAAGCTGAACACGGGATCAATGATATTCAAGAGCACAATATAAAGAAGGAAAATAGTGTTGGAGACTTCATTGAACCAAAGCAAGATGAAGATGACGGTGCCACATCTGGTATTGTTCCAACTTTGCAAAATATTGTTGCCACTGTTAACTTGGATTGTCGTTTGGACTTGAAAACCATTGCATTGCATGCACGTAACGCCGAGTATAATCCAAAGCGTTTCGCTGCCGTCATTATGAGAATCAGAGAACCAAAGACTACCGCTTTGATTTTTGCTTCTGGTAAGATGGTTGTTACTGGTGCCAAGTCTGAAGATGATTCGAAGTTGGCCTCCAGAAAGTATGCCAGAATCATCCAAAAGTTGGGTTTCAATGCTAAGTTTACCGATTTCAAGATTCAAAACATTGTTGGTTCATGTGACGTCAAATTCCCAATCAGATTGGAAGGTTTGGCATTTTCACATGGTACTTTCTCGTCGTATGAACCGGAATTGTTCCCAGGTTTGATCTATAGAATGGTTAAACCTAAAATTGTGTTGTTGATTTTCGTTTCTGGTAAAATTGTTTTGACTGGTGCTAAGCAAAGAGAAGAAATCTATGCGGCTTTCGAGGCCATCTATCCGGTGTTGAGTGAATTCCGTAAATCTTAACCTGTTGTATTATATCATTTTCTTTGCATAAACATTAATAAAGGTGTATTAATTTGGGAGTAATTGTAGGAATGTTGGGCCGGTTTTCGTCAAACATTTTCACTTGAAGAAATTTGTGATTGAAGGCTTAGTTGGTTTTCTACTCACATAGGTTAGAGATGTAGCTTTACCTGATGATTTTTTTGTATCAACCTTTGTAATTTTTCCTGAAGGTTTTCTACTCACGTACGTGATAGTTTTCTTGATATTCTCGTTTTGAGTGTTAACCTTTTCACTGTCCTCTTCATTGTCCCGTTCACTGTTCTTTTTATTCTTTTCACTGTTCTTTTTATTCTTTACACAGTCATTTTTAATCTTGTCACAGTCCTTTTTGCTCTTTTCACTATCATTGTCAAGCCCTCCAATGCCAACCTCTTTATCTTTAGAAGTCTCCCCAGCATTTCCAGATCTTGGCCGCCCGAATAAAGTAGTAATATCTCTATGCTTTATCAACTTGTAAAATACCTTCGCTTCAAAATCTAGCTTCAAAGGTACATCAATCTCATCCAAAAGATCCATCTCTTCAACATTGAAATCAGTAAAAACAGGGCAATGGTCGGAACCAAGAATCAGAGTACTTATATCAGCATTCGAGATACAAGCCATCAACTTTGGATCACTAATGAGAATCAAATCTATACGAGAACCATAATTGACTGCCCTGGAATTGGTCAAGGTGTTCCACACAGTATACATGCTAAGTCTACGACCCTGACAGTATCTCGTGGTGTCATAAAGAAACTGAGATATAAAGTTAAGATCCGGGTTCTCCAAAGTGTCGAAATAAAGAGAAGGAACCACATAAGTATTCAACAAACGCCGTGCAGGAGTCGACGACTTGAACTGCACACAATGGCTATAGTTCGCAGCCTCAAAGTCTGCATCCTGGGAAATTAGCGAGGACTTCCGCAAGTCGTTGATTGTATCTGCATGGTCGATCAAATCTAAAGACACGTTGATGTCACCGATGATCATCACATGTTTCCCTAAATCACGGAGCCGCTGACACCGTTCCAAAAGGACATGTAAGAAGCGTAAACGGAACTTTTCTCCTTCTTCTGTTCCGCCAGAATTGGCGGGACAGTATAATGCAAAAATCACCAAGTTACACGCAAGCTCCACCACCACCGCCCTGCCTTCACTATCCAAGTGTAGTGCTTCCGCGTGCTCCATCTCAGGATACCCCCCTATCTTTTTGTGGGGCGTGAGTGCCCCAGTAATACCTTCCTCTGCATGAACAATCGTGAGGTGCTGTTTGACACGCGCAGTGTCATCCTCCGTTGGGATCCGAATGAACAACCCTACCCCCGAGTATCCCTTTTTCACACTGGGTAACGATATAAACGACCGATAGTTGGCAAGATGTGCTATAGTCGGTATCACCGAGAGGTTGTTTCGCGATAACTTCAACTCTTGTAGGGTGATGATATCTGCATCTAGTAATCTGAATGCCCCATTGAGATCATTAGCTTTTAGTGCATTGAATGGGTTATAGTTGAAGAGTGTATTGATTCCATTTACATTGAATGAAGTGTATCGGATGCCTTTTTTAGTCATATTTTTAATATGAAAACTGTTTGAGTTGAATTTTAGATTGATTAATGATGTGTAATATATGATAAAACTAATATTGTTACGGCGAATACCCAAATGATTAAAGTAGTGAATAGTTAAGTAGTAAAACAGATAATAAATAGTGAAATGGTAAAACAGAGACTGTAATAGTAAAACAGAAATAGCAAAACAGAGAGTGAATAGTGAATAGTAAAATATTAAAACAGTAAATAGTGGTAAAGCAGAGTGAATAGTGAAACATTGATTATTATTCCGAAAATTAAACTTGATATAGTTGAAGTAATACAGTTTACAGTTTATTATAAAACCAAAAACTCACAAACTCATTCGTCGTTTGCGAGTTTGCTGGAATTTCACCAACCTTTGTGTCATAAATCACATCCACGAACTAACCAAGACGATTTAAAGTCCGAACAATACATACACGCAAACACACTCTATTGTAACAATTGTATACCCAATATGTATTGTCAGTTGAAAATACAGTGTACAAATAGTATATAGTGTATAGTGTATAGTGTATAGCGTATAGTATAGTATAGTATGTATTTGTTATTTTATTAGTCAGTATAGCATCCACCAAAACTATAAAAGAAACGCGACAGGGTTAGCATCATTAAACCACGCATCGCTTCACTTGCACCATCTTAACCCCTTTTAGTAAAAAGATCAAAAACAACAAACGGATCTGACGCGGTCGTCATCTTAACCAGGAGTACCAAAAGACACAAAAACAAGAGGATAGAAAAAAAAACCGTCAAGCCAAAAAAAAATTGGTAATCACAACATGAGTTTGATTGATACTGACACCTTTATACGGAGCTCACCCTTTAAGATGAATCATAATGATTCGTTATCCAGCTACAATTTGTCGAATACGACGCCAGATCTTTTGAAGTTCCAATTACAGGAGCAATATAGAAACAAGATGAGTGAAATGAAGAGCATAGAGAAGGAGGAACATATGATGAACACACAATATTTGGAGGACTCGTTCAATTCACATCTCCAATCGAACTTGGATTCGGGGAACATCACGCTTATGAACGACCTGATGCCAAGTTTGAGTTCGACGCCGACGTCAGTTTCGGAGGATTTTGAGATTGATTCGTTTATTCTCAACAACTCCAACAAGCCCACGTATCTTAACTTGAAGGTGCTTATCGAGAACCTGATATTGGACACGCTGAAGATCAACAAGGACCTGATTTTGTCGTTGGGGGTGTTGAAGAGCTTGAAGGACACGATAGATGAGGAGAGAGACATGAAGGAGTACCTTGAGTCCAAGGTAAGTATTTCGCAGCAATTCATCTCGGACATCATATTCAAGTACTCAGAAGACAAGGGCGACGAGCTCTTCGATCCCAACTTGCTTATCCGCATTCTCAAGCTGAACATGCAGTTGCAGGACGAGTTGTTCAAGACCAATGCTAAGTTGGAAGACATGACAACCAAGTTGAATAACCACAACATGGCATGTTTGGTGTTGGGGTACGTGGAGGACGTCAAATTATCGTCGCTGACGTCGTCCAAGCTTCTCCCAAGCTCGCCGCAGACGCAGTCGCCTTACGCATCCCCCAACAAGCCGAGCGTGAAGAAGTATTCGACGGATTCTCTCTTGAAACAGTTTGACGTGCTCTTTTCGCACATTGCGTCCAGCGCTGTGCAGAACAACATTGCGTTGCCTGCGCCACCCTCCCCGTCCGATGGCGAGTCCATCGAACTGAGAACAAAGTGGGCCCAGCAATGCATTGATGCTGTTTTATTAGCAAACCCACAGACTGGCAGCCAAGCCGATACTTCTACCCGGAATGCAACATCGCTGGATCGTCTTTTGGCCGAGTACAAGACTGCATTGAATGATTTGCGGTTCTCCCACCAGTTCCTTACCAAGGAATATGAAATCTCCCGCGACAGTCTGATTAAGGCTATCCATGAGTACCGTAAGAAGATTGCTTCTTTGGAAAAGGAGTTATCCAAGGCTTCGCCTACAAAGGAATCTCATTCCAACAGTAGCAGCATTAGCTTGTTGTCCAACGACTACGATACTGTTGCCTCTAAAGACAAGGAAATCTCTCGTTTGCGCAAGGAGGTGAACTTGCTTCGTATCGACAAGTTGGGCTTGAAGCCCACGCATCCATTGTCTCCATCTTACGAGCCAACCATGGCCCTGAGTTCCCTGACTTCCTTAGTCAACAATTTACAAAACCATGGATTTGCTTCTATAGATGCTACTTATTCTCATATTGCTGATGATTCTGATGATATTCATCTGATAGGTTCTCTGACAAGACCAACCTCGGTGAATGGTACCGTACCGAGTGCATCCCTGGGCTTGAGTACTGGTATCTTACGAAAGGAATTTAAAAAGATTGTTAGTGAAATGCATGATCAATATGAGGTGGAGTTGAGTGAGGAAAGGATAAGAAGGAGAAAGTTACAACTGGAGCTTGAAAGGTTGCGTGGTTTATAGGTATTTATTGTAATATATTGACGAATAAACGAACGAGTGAGTTTGTGAGTTTACGAGTCGTTGTAAGTTTATAATTGTATGAGTTGTGAGTTTATGATTGAATGAGTTGTAAGTTTATGAGATTATTAGATTACGAAATTATGAGATTATGAGATTATGAGATTATGTTTATGAGCTCACTAGTCGTTGTAAGTTTGTAAGATGGGTTTATGAGCGTTGCACGTTTATAAGTTTATGAGTTGAGCTTTATGAGTTTATGAGCGTTGTAATTCATGAGTGGATGAGTTTTAAAAACCAACGTATTTGACGGATGGATTAAAAGGAATAAATGAGTAGAGGGTAGTCTATAAACGTCCTGAACAAACCTAATAACAATTAGTAGACGCAAACCACTAATCCTTTTTATCACTTTTACGCGTGGTTTTTGGCAATACGAAAAACCAATTGATGAATGAATCCCAATAACGAGAATTTGAATGGCAATGGCATGGCTGGTTCAAATAGTTCATTCCAACACATGTTTCAACAAGGGTTTCAAGATGGGATCCGTCAGAAAGAAAGAAGTAAGGGTGTTCCTGATCATATGATAGTGAGAAGAGAGCGAGCTGCTCAACTGTTTGAGCAGACACAACGATATCAGAAGGAGAATAGTTTGGTATTGGAGGGGTTTGAGAGGAGTGTTAATAGTCAGAATGACAATTTGGAGAGACGAGATCAGATGATGAATGAAGGATTTAATGGATTGAATAATGAGTTGAATAATGATGTGAATCAGAATCTTATGAGTCAACAGAATAATCAGATGAATCTGGTGTTCAATCCGGTGAATTCGGTAGATCTTTCGAATTCGACAAATCAACAGAGTAATCAACAGAGTAATCAACAGAATATTCGTATGAATTATCCAGTGAATCCAGTGAATCCAGTGAATCATTTGAACACTCAAATGAATAATCAAAGTTACCAAATCAATCAAAACCTTCCACCAAACAAACCCTTCTACCCAAATCAAATCACTATCCAACCAAATCTTGCATACTCACCAACATTACCAAATTCATTATGCATCTCAAATCTCTTTTATACTAGTGATTTCTTTATATCGGAAGCTCATAAACAAGTTCTACAAATCACACAGAAAGAATACTACAAAATGATTAGTTGCTCTATCAAATCACTTTTGATGCTTTGTAAAAAGCATCAACACTCTATCGATGCATATTCACTTGTTTATGTATATTATCGATTGGCCAAGATATACTTTGAAGAGACAGAAAACATAGAAAGGGCGGATGAGTACGCCAATAAAGCAGCGTCAATAGCATACAGAAACGGGTTCACGCAATTGCGGTTCCAAAGCGAGTTTATAATAGGCCAAATCTTGGATAAAACTGCCCCACATATGGTGGCCAACTATTTGAATGAAAAGATTCAGATATACGCATCGATGGGAATGTATGAATATGCTAATATGATGCAATTATTTCAGATTTCCAACCTCTTTACTTTTGATAGTCAGGCTGCATTGATACTACTCCAGAATTTGACCCGCAGCCCGGTACTTGATCCCCAGACACGGCTTCTTTGTTTGATGTACCAAAGTAACTTGCATTTGAACCGAGGGTCTCCAGATATTTCACTCCAGCTACTTGAGGAGGCGGGGCATATGATCAACGGTGCTCCCGTACAATTGGCGGGAATGTTCTACCTTCTGAAGTACTTGGCGTTTATTCAGACAAACAGACCGAGTAAAGAGTTGATGCAGGCTATAAACAATTTCATAGTCACGCAGCAGAAGGGGTCGTGGTATGGATGGACGGATGACGGGGGCATCACCATCCGGATCAACGCGGAGTTCTCGTACCGTGTGTCGTGGTTAAGCTCTGAGGAGTTTGTCCTCATGTTCTACTTCTTAACAGGCGTGAGTTTGTTGAGCGAGGCAGCCAACGGGAAGAAAAAGGCAAAGAAGGTGTTTGACAAGTGTCTCCAAATAATTGACAAGCAAGCGAAAGACTTGAGTGGGGGTGGACATCGAAGCTTCTCCAAGGACCATGCTTACACCACTGCAGTGAGAATGCAGTACATCAAGCATAATATCAATTATTACCAAGCTTGGGCCGGCTTTTTGAACAACGACTTTAAGGATATCAACTATTTGAATGAGTTTATGCTGGAATATAACAAGGGAATGGATGAATCTAGCTTCCAACTTCTTTTACCAAAGGTGTTATATCTCTTTGCATTGCATTACCACTGTAAGGGCGACTTACAAGCTGCAAAGTATTACTATACAAAGGTTAAGAGTTTAACAAGCAAAGGATTCAAGACCGCAGACCTGCTTGTGCATTTTAAGTTGGGCATCGAGTCGAATGCGGTGGGTGAATTCAAAGATTTGAATGTGTATGCTACGTTGCATTTGATGATCTTGATTGAGTACGAGATTAAACAAATTTCTTTGGTATCGAGCTCGGATGCAAAGTTACCAAGCTACTACCGGACCCAGAAATCTTTGCGGGATGACCTCCTGCAAGCCTTCAAACAGAGCATGTCCTCAAACAGTTTTCTTTATAACTTTACAAACTCAAACAATCTATTGAGAATAACATACACTCTTTTATTGAATGTTTTCAACGATGCAACTGCAGAGTCCGCTCTTTTGCAGCATATGGACCACACCATTAGAAACTTGCATGCACCCCATTATCCGTTTTTCATCAATCTCATGAGTTATATGATTTATGCCGGGACAGAAAATATCCAACAGAAGAACTTTTACTTGGAAAAGTGCCTTGCAATAATTTCTTCTGCTTCCGACTCGGATAATGATAAGATTATCAACATTTTTATTTTAAGAAGTTTAGTTCAACATTTCAAAAGTACTGGTGAAAATGAGAAAACAAGCATGGCTGAATTCCAGTTACAGTTCTTTTATAAACAGATTGGGAGTAAGATTTCTTTTTTACGGGGTAATATTGATTTTAACTAGCCAGAAACGAAGGGTGTTTGTGATGAGGGCCTTGAGTTTGTCTTAATCACGAACAAAGAATTCATACAGTTTACAATAGCTGAATAACAAACTCACTTCGTCGCTTAGTTAGATACAACAAACTTACCTTGTTCGCTTAATAGTTACACAACATTGACTTTAATTAGCTTATATATTAAATGTACAAATGAATTTATTTCTTAGATTTCTTAGACTTCTTTTCAGATTCATCATCATCTTCAGCCTTTCTCTTCTTTTCTTTCTTTTCCTTCTTTTCCTTCTTTTCCTTCTTGTCTTCGTCCTTTTTTTCCTTCTTCTCCTTCTTTTCCTTCTTTTCCTTCTTTTCCTTCTTTTCCTTCTTTTCGTCAGATTCTTCAGTCTTTTCTTCGACTTCTTCAATCAATCTCTTCTTTGGAAGTTGGACTTCAGGAGCGGCCAATTTGGATTCTGGAACAGCTGGAGCTGGGGTATCGTCGTGGTCAGTGTAGTCGTTCTTCCAAGTTTCAGGAGTGTTTTCGTTGTTTCTACCGTACTTGTCCAACTTACCGTCAGCCTTCAATTGCTTCTTCTTCTGGGCAACAGGACCGAGACCCCATCTTCTTGGATAAGTGTCACGTTCCATAATGCATCTCTTGACCTTGGCAACAACACCGTGATCACAACCTTGCAAGTCAACAGTGGTCATTTGAGCAATACCAATGGCAATAGCTTCACCCTTGGTGGTCATTAAAACAACTTCATCGTACAATTCGATACCTTCTTCGTAACGTAACAAACCTGGAATCATCAACTTAGCACCGTAACAAACAGAGTTAACAGCAGAATCCTTAACAACAATTCTCTTGTAACCAACTAATAAAGTTTCCAATGGTTGAATAATCTTTCTCAAGTAGGATTCATCTCTAGTGTTGTCGTAAACGTATTGAGCATCCAAGACATCGTGTAAGGTAACCAAGTCATCGTTTTCACCCATAGCTCCTGATCTAACACGACGCAATTCTTGCATATGACCTCCAACACCCAACAACATACCCAAATGGACACACAAAGTTCTCATATAAGTACCAGCTTCACAAGAAGCCCAGAAAACACCCAAACCACGCTTGTTGTCAAACTCAATCAAGTTAGAGTCGTAAACAGTTCTAACTCTCAATTGTCTCTTAACAGCAGAGATTAATGGTGGTCTTTGGAAAAGAGCACCAGTCAAGTTTTCGATAGCACGGCCCAAGTCCTTGGCATCCTTCAATTCATCGTGCAATCTAACAATACAAACATACTCCTTACCAGCACCTTGTTGAGATTTAACTAAACGAGTTGCTCTATCAACACAAACAATCAAACAACCAGTAACTTTAGGATCCAAAGTACCAGAGTGACCAGTCTTCTCAACTCTTAAGATTCTCTTAATCCATGCAACAACTTCGTGCGAAGATGGGTTGGATGGCTTATCAAGATTAATAACACCGGATGAGATGTAAGATTTAAGATCTCTCTTGAGTGGTGTGGATCCAGATGGAATAGGAGTATAATGTCCACTTCTAACCAACAACTTGTCGTAATTCTTCAACAAGAGTGGCCACTCAGAAGTATTGCTAGATGGTGTAGTACTTTCTGGCTTGATAACGTACTCTGACATTGCGATGAGTGAAAGAAATCTTTTTTCAGTTTTTGAAAAAAATGAGAGCATCGTGCGGCCATCTTGAAAATTCCCTTTCCGGGACTGTATACAAAATGTCGTAATGTCGTAATGTAAATATAGCGTAAGCGGGTTCACCATGCATTGGCACATCATTTTTCATATTGGATACCATGATCTATATTTGAACTTCTCATTTACGTTTTTAGAGAGCAAGGAAATCACGTTAAAAGAACCAGAACGACAACAAAGAATATGTATCACCAGCTCAGTCAGTTACTTGGTCAGTAAGTTACTCAGTCACTCAGTCACTCAGTCACTCAGTCACTCAGTCACTTCGTGACTTTGTTCATTTTTTCGAATCAACCTTACTAATATACTTCTATTTTTTAAGACCCAATCGATTCATGACAAAAGAACTTGATAATCATATGAAAATGAATACTTCATTTTTTTTGCTCAAATTTTTGCAGCCAAAACTTCATTACCTTACATCACTATCAAACTTAAAAAAGTCACACAAAAATAACTTTAAACAAACAATAAACTTTAAATAAACATATAATACTTTACATTATCACGTTTCTAAAGGACTTGAGTACCCCCATCCTTAAAACCTTGAACATATTCTGGACCAAACTTATCGGCCAATGGTTGTAAGGAATGGTCTCCAAAATTATCACCACGTGTTTCTCCATCATATTCAGTGCCGTCCCAACAGTACTTTTCAAGGCATTTTTGACACTGGTCAGTTGGCTTAATACCTTTTCGCTCTTGTTCTTTTCTAATAATAGCACAACCGACACACTTGTTCCAGTCATCATCGATGGTCCCGTTAAATCTAGAGGTTATTTCATAACCATTTTGAACCATTCCTAACTTTTGATCTTCTGGGTACACAAACTTAGTAGTAGACGTGTTTGAGAAATAAGTATAAGGTCTATTTGCCAAATAAACAATAATTGGAACATGCTCAGGAGTATCTCTTGTAAAAGCAGAATTATTTGCCGTTTTCTTAAGATTGCAACCGAAGAATACAGGACGAGAAGTGAAGTTATTGTTTCTAAAAGTAAAAGAATTTGGAACTTGTGGCATGGCAGTACCTTGACCAAGCGATGATAAGTGTCTTTCATAAGTTTTGACTAGATCTCTACCATCGGGCCAGCCGTCAACATTATGTGAATTATCATGTGCAAAAATAACATCAAGTTTTCGGTTCTTTTGTAAAAGAGGGACTAAAGGAATATCTTGTCCATCTAATCCCCCATCAGCCATTAAAATTCTCTGGTCTTTCTTCAATACAGAAGAAGATCCGGTTTCGTAGAAAGGATTTTTGGCCCAATTTGCAAACAAGACGTTTGCACTAGGTTTAATAATTAGCATATCAATCAAAGTCTTGAATTCTCCTGGTAAACCATTCAATCCCTTAAAAATAGTGTTTAACGCAGACAGAGAAGTAGCAACCACAAACGCAATATTGTCAAAGTTGGTGACACATTGGTCGGAAGTTGGTTCCCCACCATCTAACAGAGTTCCTGCATACTCCAATTTTGCAAACTCAGCCAAAGACGAATCCCACGAACCATATTCAAAAGGATTGAATTCAAATACAGTAGATTCAAGATGACTATCAGTACTGGTTGCCGCAGAAAGTGCAACAATTATGGGCATTGGTTGATCGCCAGTATAAAATTCGGAACTTTGATCTAAAGCAACAGAAGAAAAGGTTTTGGCAGCACCATTTCCTGGAAATTGGGGATACAATTGTCTGGCTAACAATCTAGCAAACAAGTCAGCAGCTGTAGCAGTGAATCCAGCACCCATTTTTGCCAGCACTGCTTCCAAGAGACTGGTATAAAATAATGAGTTTTGAACAACATTCCACCAAGCATAAGGCTTTAAAAGAGAATTGCTTGTATCCCAAAACTGACTTGAGGCAAGAATACTGTCAATTGGCTTATAATCATTCATTACAAAAGAACTGAGTGCCCACGATCCACCAGATAGAGCAGCAAGATAAGTGGAAGCCTGTAACAAACCTCTAAGATCATTAGTCCCACTAGAAGTTCTACTGTCATAACCAGATATTTCACCAGCAGCATTAAGCATTGCTCTATACCCACCACCACTGAAGGCCATTCCTATGGTAATTGGACTTGTAGCAGAGTCGACAAACAGAGAAGCATCAAAATCTTCTAAATCTAAGCCTTCCAAGAAACTAATCAAGGCAGGCTGGACTTTAGCTTGTCTTCTTTCCAACCAACTTTTTTCTTCAGGTGACAAATCGTCTGCCTTCCTGGTAAAATCAAAGTTACTTGGGCAAGAACCTTTCTTAGGAGCATAGTTCAAACCTTGAAGAAATGCTTCAACATTTGATAAGGGAATAACCAAGCACAAGATATGGGTAAACTTCATATGAAGATAGTCCGTTTGATATTTAAAGTTGAAGAAGTAAACTATTTATATTGTATGTATCGTTTATAGAATGTAACGTTTATATTGAATGTAACGTTGTTATTAGGGTATATTCAAGAAATAGGGCCATTTTGGTAACGCATAGCGGCAAGTTGTGATATCCTATTCTGTATTGTGTTTGTTTTGAGGCACGATTATAGATATAGAGGATGTATTTCAGGGGAAGTGTGTATTAAGGGTTCATGTCAGCTTCACTAGAGACTAAATTATCTCTTTATGTCCAGCTTTGTTTAGATGATATATTTGGATAGATAAAGCATACGTAAACGTGGTGGTCCAGTGCTCTGGGTAGTGCTTCAAACCAATTCACGCCATAGGAACTCTGGAGATAATTTTTGACATTATGTATGCAATGCAAGGTTAACTTAATCTTTATTGAATGAAAACGGGTACACTTTATGGCAACGTTTCTTATTAACGAATGCGTCATTGTGACAATTCCTTCAGTTTATGATAAACTCAGAACACTAATGCTCTAGGAATGGTCTTTTCTATTTCTTCGTATATTTTGCAATCTTAATTTTCTTGGAGATCAAGCACGTTTATCAGACAGTGAACGGTCAAAAAACCTGAAATAGCGAAATAAAACTAGATTGCTGTTGCAGATACTGAACGGTTATTTCGGTTAATTACGTAATTGTCATTTCATATTGTTATATTTGAAAAATATATTCGGATAATAAAAACAATAACCACTCTAGTTGTCATCCAAGACAATTGCAAATCTAGACTTCTTACGGAGACGCCTTCCATAACGGTAAAATAAGAAGGGCACCGGAAGAATTAGAATTGATAATCCGCCCAATAAACTCAAAGCCCAATGAACGCCCAAATTATGGAATAATTGCCTTGAAAATAAGGGAAAAGCAGCACCTGCCAATGATCTTAAGGTTGAATTTGCAGCTAACGCTGAAGCTGCTAAAAATACATACGAATCAATTAAGTAAGTCAACGAAGGTATGAATATTAAAATAAGACCAAAACCCACAAAGAAAACCGAAATTGTAGGAACTATCCAATGAATATGGTCAGCGTAATTACCTGTCCAGCCTAACCAAAATAAACCTACTGGAAAGGAAATACCACCTATAACCATTGGAGGTAACCTTTCTTCAGGGACAGGTCCATTGTTTTCAATCATTATTCTTACATACCTGAAATCATAAACAACTAAGAAC
Organism: [Candida] smagusa; assembly: GCA_030566775.1. Lineage (NCBI taxonomy): Eukaryota > Fungi > Ascomycota > Pichiomycetes > Serinales > Debaryomycetaceae > Kodamaea > [Candida] smagusa. Next base: position 1,074,835 of record JAKUAW010000002.1, on the reverse strand, counting down.
ACCCCACCCAAGAGCATTCCTAAAAGCATTGAAATGTGAGGCAATTGTCTAACACCTTGAATCCATTGGTATTTTTCGCCAAACACAACCGGTACTGCAGTCAAAAATAAGTAGAGCATACCATAGACGTATGCATTATAAAGAGTCATTAGATAAAGTATAGGCTCCAGCATTAGCATTCGGATTGGAAGCGTTATGTTTTTCTCAACAATTTCTTTAAGAGACAATTTGACTTCTTCATTTGGACTGGATATCCCCCAATTTCCTGTTCTTCTTCTTAATTCTTCAGCCTTTTTAGATAATATTATCGGATGATGTGTTTCGTTCATCAAAAAAATACACAACAAAAGTCCGATCCCGGCTACTATACCAGAAAAGTATTGAGTCCAACGATATCCTAACAAATCATGCTTGACAATAAAACCGGAAAAAATTGGAGCCAAGGTTGGTCCACCAAATAAACAAACCAGAAATACTGCAATAGCCTTACCTCTAACTTTTGGTCCAAAAATATCCGCCATAACTGCCGGAGATACAGCCAATGGTGCACAACCAACAAAACCTGCAAAGAATCTACAAAGCATGATTGTTTGAATATCTTTTGCAGAGCCAATTCCAAATGACAACACTGTTAGCCCAAAACTAGAATAGATCAAGACAATTTTGCGGCCAAATAATTCAGATAGAGGACCGTGAATTATTGGACCCACTGAGAACCCGAGGATAAACAATGATACCGCTACTGTTGCTACTTGGGCCCCAACCCGGAATTCTGTTTGGATATCAGAAGAGCTCTGTGCATAAATAGAGGAGCCTATTGTTACTGCAAGTGCGGATAAAGATGCACATGCAGCGTTGATGACTTTTTTTGCAGCTGAGTAATTTTGTGGATTTAATGGATCGTCTGGTCCATCAAACAGGACAATATATTGTTCTTTTTCTGGAAGCGCCGGAGGGTAGGGGCGTCCTCCACCTAATAAGGGCAACGGGTCTACCGATTTACTAGCTTTTTTCATCAAACTAGTAGCTCCAGTTAGTTTTCTCAGTAAAGAAAGAAGAGAGTTTGCGTCCAGCCCAATTATCCTGAAATCAAACTCACCTTTATCTAACTCTCCAGTTTTAAATTCTAAAGCAAGATCACCAGATACAGATACTTCAGTTTTTGTCGCATTGGATTCAGCTTGATTCACCTCAACCATTTCTACTTTTTAAAATTGCAAAGCACTATCATTAAATAGTTTGAGAACTAAGATATGTGTTGATATTTTATGTATCATGGATACATTGAGCATACTAACAGAAAACCTGTCACCCGATACCTTTTGTAAAGTGTTTCCAACAACTGATACCCTGTACACTATTTTCTAAGCACATTCGACAAATTTGGCATTGCCGCAAAATAGAATATTCGTGTCTTAAAAAGATATTTTACAGATAATGATGGTTAATATATGGATTGAAGGATAATTTAACGGAAACGATAGATTGTCGTGTAGAATGCTAATGTATTGAATTTGAGATATGTAGTGATTCCGTCATGATGGAATTCGAAATCTGGGCAAATTTCTATTATTAGTGGTTTCATCTGTTTACTCCCAAAACATTGGAAGCGACTTCATTTTTTAAGAGTTCCAACCAGAATAATTCTCTGCCCAAGTTCCGGACTGTTTTCACGCATGAATCCATGGACACATCGTTGATTAATTCAGCCTCCGACCGGAAATTACCTCCAATGAGGTTAATAGCGTCTTTGATTGCCTTGATTTCCAGAACCAAATCATAGAGCTGCTTGACAAGAGGCAGATCCGGAATGATGATGTCATCCAAAGGAATACTTGTATTCAAAGAAGTGTGGACCCTGTCGAAATCCTGGGAATTCAATCGATCCAATTGTTTGAGATCCGAAATCAAATTGTCGATTTTGGCTGTTTGCAGGTTCAATTGGAAGAGATGATCATCTAAAAGTTTTGAGTTTGCTTGTGCTTTTTGGTAATGCAGTTGAATTTGCGATGTGAGTGCTTGTACCTTTGCTTCATTTTGATTCAATTGAGGTAAGAATACATTCACACTTTCTGTTTCTAGAAATAAATTAATGTTGTGCGATAAAAGGTTGAGAAGATCATTATGAATTAATGTGACTGGGCCATGATTATCACTATCAATCAAGCTTTGGGGTGGGGGAGGAGGTGATTTTATAATTCTTTGATTTTGAGGTTGATGATGTTGATGTTGATGTTGATGTTGAAGTTGATGTTGATGATTTTGATGATTTTGATAGTTTTGATAGTTTTGATTATTTTGATAGTTTTGATCATTCTGATAAATTTGATTATTCTGATAGTTTTGATAATTCTGACTATTCTGACTATTATACTGATGACTTGGAGATTGTATAGGAGACTTTACTAACCTCTGATGACCATGTTGAATCGGAGAATGGATCGGAGATTGAACTGGAGGGGATTGAATTGGAGATCCCACAGACTGAGGACTAGCATGCGAAGAATGTGCTCTTTGTAAATCATATATCCTTTCATTTGGAAGTGCAAGGGGTCTTTGGTACTTTTCAGGTATTGGTTGTGGTTTTGATGGCTTTGGAGGTAATCGTGGACCCGTTATTTCTTGTTCAAGCGGTGTAGCTGCAGCGTCCAAATTCACCTTGGATGGCAACTGAGGACGACCCTGAGAACTTGGAGCCTTTGGAGGTAACTGTGGACCAGCCGATTCTTGCAAGTGAAGACCTGACATTTGGTCCGATAACAGAAGCTCCCTCGGGCCGGAAATCGGTGGATCCCTCCTTATCGCATCATATAGTACATCCACCAACACCAATAAATTGTAGCCGTCGACTCCCAGGTTCACGCGCCCATACCATTCACTAAGATACGGGTGGTAGAACCTACCCTGCGAATCAACATGATTATTCGTGCGCAAATACCAGTTCTTAGAGTGATCAGGAGTGATGTACACCAAAGGAACACCATTCAATTCCAGCTTGTGCTCCAAATCCACATACGGATAGTTTAAAGGAACCCATATCTCTACAGGAACACTAACATTATTATCACAAACAAGCGTGGCAAATAAATTGAGGAGGAGGCTAGATTCGCCGGTCTGCACGGAGGTGTACACCTTGGTCTTTATACGATATTGAAATCCCTTCTTCAAATGGCGCTGGAGAAATTGATATACATGCGTGTAAACAACCTTTCGATTCTTATACTGAGCTTCCACAACATTATACAACCAATTACTCACTGCAGGCTGTAACTCTGCCATTTTATTTTGAACCGAAAATTAAAAATCAACAACTGAAAATGAGTGGGTAAGTACAAGTATTACACCTTTTGCGCGATAAACTAACCATTCAGCTATTCTGTAGTTGTTGTTCTCATATTCACCATTGCCTTGGCCCTGTTGGGATGGGCTTTTGCTCCTAAGGAGAACCAAACGGTGTGGAGGTCGTCTATCTCTCTTGGTTTGGCCATGTGTTTTTTGATGTGGGCTTTTACTTATTTGGCTCAATTGCATCCTTTAGAGGCTCCTCGTAGATCTGATTTGAGAGTTGAACATTGATAATAACGAAGTGAGTGAGTGAGTGTTGATACCAACGAAGCTTATCTGTACTCGTATTCTAGCTATTCTCTAATTCTTGAATAGTAATATAATATTGGATTGGTATTGGTGTAGATTAGAGATAAGAAATTATAAGAGTGTTGGAGATTAAGTTAAGATGATTAGAGATTAAGTTTTATTAGAGGTTATATTGATTATAAGATTACAAATAAGAAAATAGTTATTAAGAGTAAAGGAGAAGAAGTGAAGTAGTGTATAAGAATCATGCCATAAATATAGTTGACATAGTTGATATAGTTGATATTGATATAGTTAATATAGTAGATATTGACATAGTTATATAGTAGATATAATAGATATAGTTGATAAAATGATGGATAGTTAATAGAGTTGGTATATACATATTAATACTATTATAACAAATAAAAGAAAACAGATTAAAAATCATCTTATATTAATAAACCTTTACATGAGAACCTTCCTTCATGTCCTTGTACAGCATTGCAGTTTTTAAGTATGCAAACACAATCGTGAACAACCCTATGTCCGGGTAATTTTACCAAGAGTATAAATACAACCAACAAAAAAAATTTCTCACTTGGCACATGGTGCTACATGCTTACAGTATATACTCAGGCGAGTATAGACAGTAAGAAACATCACTCCCGTTTCTGCTCCGTGGTCTCCCTCAATAGACACATAGGATCCTTTTTTTACGGAGAAGAACAAGCCATTCAACGACCAATAACAATTGATACTTCGTTTTTGGTTGTTGGGTGGATCGTGTGACGGACTATCCTTGAGTGTTGGTTTGCATGAACCAGCTTGATGGTTGTCACTATATTTGTAGCTATTATGTCCTCTATATTGTAATCTCGGTGTTTGTAGACAATATGGGTTTTGAGATCTGTTTACTTATCATCTATCAGAAAATACAGATTAAAATATCGAACAAAGAAGTAATTACACAATAAAAAGGGTCATGTAATTATATGGGATAGATTTTTAAGATAATTGATATAATTTTTGAAATGATTAAATACAAGGTGAATGTTAGACGAGCTGTTTTCTGACACAAGATGTTTTCTGACACGAAGTACCTTCAGACACGAGGCGATAAATCTGAGACGAGGTAATTATGACTCAGCTAAACTGATCACGGCTTACACCGATATTATCTTACATCTGCCACACTCATCCTCATATAAATTCTTGACTGCAAAAAAAAAAAAAACTGTGGTTCGAACTGGTGACAGTTAAGTCTAAGCCGCCTCTGTAGTAGAAAATTACATATCCGTACATCAAAGAAATTGGAGAAGTAATAGCCGTGCTTGAACTCGCATCCACCAGACAATAAGACTGGTCGAATGCTGGAAAACGTATGGCGAGGCCAAGTAGGATCTTTGGCAACTTTAATAGATATCACGTGCTCTTCCGAAAACAATACACACTACCGTGCAGATATAAAGAACAGAAGATGGAATAAATTTCATCCACGTTAGCATGTCCAAAGAAGAGTTTATCAAGTCGGAGGGCTCCACATTGGATTCCTTTGATGATTCCATTCATCTTAAAAGACAGTTGAAAGACCGTCACATCTCACTTATCGCGCTTGCCGGAATTATTGGCCCAGGGATTCTTATCGGGTCTTCTCTTGCATTAAGAAATGGGCCAGGATCTTTGATAATTGGATTTGGGGTGATTGGTATTATCGCCTTTATTATGATGCAATCTTTAGGTGAATTAGCGACTATGTACCCAACAGGGGGTACATTTTCGACGCTTGGAAACCGTTTTTTCGACCCTGCCTATGGTGCAGCTGTTGGATGGAATTATGTGATTATTTGGATTGCTGTTTTATCCAACGAGTATAATACAGTGGCTGCAATTTTACAATTTTGGGGACCTCAAGTGCCGCTTTATGGATACATTTTGATCTTTTGGTTTGCTTTCTTGTGCTTTCAATTTTTGGGAGTGGGAGCATTTGGAGAAGCCGAATTTTGGTTGGCACTTTTGAAAATTGTCGGTATTGTTGCCTTTTATATCTTTTCTATTGTTTATGTTTCCGGGGGTATTAAGGGTCAAAAGGCATTTGGTTTCCAGTACTGGAACGACCCAGGGCCTTTCAACAAGGGCTTCAAAGGTGTTGCTAATACCTTTGTCTTTGCAAGTACCTTTTATTCTGGTACGGAAATAGTTGCTGTGTCTGCAGCTGAAGCTAAAAACCCTTCTAGAGCTGTTCCAAAGGCCATTAGACAAACATTTTGGAGAATTTTGATAATCTATATGGGAATTGCACTTTTTTATGGAATGACGGTTCCCTATAATGATATTGCATTGACTTCAAGCACTAGAGTATTGAAGTCGCCTATGACCATTGCTATTCAAAGAGCTGGTTGGGCAGGTGGTGCACATTTGATCAATGCCTTTATTTTGGTAACATGTATATCGGCTATCAATTCTTCTATTTATATTGGTTCAAGAACTATTGTCAACTTGGCTAATGAGAGGGCCGCACCTTCCATTTTCAAGTGGGTTGACAAGCGGGGTGTTCCTATCCCAGCTATCATTTTAATGAATGCTTTTGGTTTCTTGTCTCTCATGAATATTTCCACTGGTGCTGCTAAAGCATATGACTATATTGTCAATATCTCCGGTGTTGCTGTGTTTATTGTTTGGGGGAATGTTAGTTTTTACCACATTAGATTTAGAAAGGCGTGGGCTTTGCAAGGGAGAAGTGTTGACGAACTTCCTTATAAAGGCTTATGGTACCCGATTTTACCAATTATTGGGATTGTACTTAATATCTTTTTGGCTCTTGTTCAAGGTTGGTCATACTTTAAACCATTCCAAGCTGATAACTTTGTTGACGCATACATTCTTTTACCGTTCTTTGGTGTTTTGTACGTTTTTTTCAAATTGGTTAATAGGACGAAAATAGTTAACCTTTTAGAGGTTGATTTGGATGAAGGAAGACGGAAAGATATTCTGGACGCTTAATTAAAAAAAAATATATTTCTATAGTTTTATTTGTGCTATATATATTTTATACATTTTATATTTTATAATTTTATTTTTTAAACTCTATAAACTATTTAAAATGTGGTAAAATCCAATAAAAATCCATAAGACAACTCAAATGACAACCATTAGTTCTGACTGGTACTTCAAAGATAACATAAACCTTCAACTTAAGTTGGGTGGTGAAGAATTGGAAAAACAGTATGTTTCTCCGTTGGCGATTCAAAATTTTAGTGTTGTAGATGTCTTGGATATGGGAAATTTGGTAGAAGAAACTGATTTTGGTAGTCCACACTATGTTTTTCAAAATGATTGGCCGGACTTTATTCAAAGTGATGATTCCATTGAACAACCAGATTTTAGTGAGGATTCTATTCCTAGCTATCAATTGGTTTACGATCTGATCACCGAGAATTTCCCCGAAACCCAGCTTCAAAGGTTTGATGAAAATAATTCAAATAACTATTTTGAGAATCATGTTAATAATGCCATCAATGAATGCACACTGCACTATACGCAGCAAAATTTCAGTGAACATGCTACCAATGCCAGTGAAGAAATCAAAACTAGCGATCAAATCCGCATGAAACCTTTACCTATTGTTCCATTACAAAAGACAAACCTTGACATTAAAACAGCAATTGAACTTGCTACATTAGCCATTTCGACATCAGGAGTTTCTGAGTCGGACCCGGAACAACAGTTACAGATATCTAGCATTAACGATGTATTTTCCAGTGAAAAGATTGCAAGTATAAGGTTAACTAAAACAGAGAAGAAGTGTCAGCATTGTACAATTAAGTTCACAGACTACAACGACTTGCTTGATCACTATGATAAGCATAATTTATTTGCAAGACACTCAAGAAACTTTAAATGTTCCATTATGGAATGCCCAATGAGTCTCATTGGATATGAAAAGAAAGCTCATTTAAGACATCATGTGGTATCCAACCACTTCCTGAAAGGGTATCTCTTAAAAGAATTTTATAACTATCGGTACCAACTAACTAAAATAATCTACACATGTGCTAATGCTGGTTGTGGCAAAGCTTTTTATAGGAAAGATAGTTTGACTAGGCACATCAAATTGATACACAACAAAGATGGAAAAAGAAAGAATTCAAAATAGGGTTCGGACAAATGTTGCCTGTTTTGCTTTTAGATTATGCAGCAGGTTGAGAACGTTACATGTGGTCGTGGTAGTTTTATTGTTGTTTCACTAGTTTTGCAAATAATTGTTTATCTAATATGAATCACAAGTACAATTTGTGTCATGTAGAATTAAGAAAGGCAATTTCTAATGATTTAGTGCTAAAGTAAAAGATGGCTGCAAAACTCAAAGTTGCTCAACTAAAGAGTCACCACGGTATTTGTAGTGCCCCCACTCTCTATTGTACATGTTTTAACATGATACTTGCATTGTGAGATGTTTCGGGGGATAGCGGGATTTATTCCATAAAATAAGTTTGAATAATATACGTACAGAACATTTACCTTGTACATATAGAACTCACACCATACACGTGACATGTGGATGCAAAAGTGCCACAATTAGGGAAGGATAATAAATTGTGAAACTAACAAGAAAAAAAAACCACATCTATGACCCGATTACCCCAAAAGTGGATAACCCCGGATGAAACACAGGAGCAGTTAGAATGGGCTGATTTGACTGTTCTTGATTTGGATTTGTTTGAAACGCCAGAAGGGAAGAAAGGGCTTGCAGACCAACTTTCGGAAGCCTCAAAATCAGATGGGTTTTGGGCCGTTATTAACGGTGGAATTACACAAGATCTAATTGATGAAGTGTTCTCCTATGGGAAGCATTTCTTTGATGATTACACTTTAGACGAAAAGAAAGCAGTTGAAGTTGACTTTGTAACTGGTAATTATTTTGGGTACAAAATAAATGGAAACAAAAAAGTCTTTGGTACACATGTTCCTGACAATACTGAGACGTTTAATATTGCCAAGTTCACAAAGGACGATCATTTTGCTCAATATCATCAAAATACTTTTATTCAAAATCATAAGGATAAATTGAAGGAGATCCAATTAAGAGCATTTGAGATTGTTAAAAAGCTTTTGGTTCTATTTGCGTTAATTTTAGAATTGGACGAAGACTATTTTGTTAAAAGACATTTATTTGACGATCCGAGTGATGACTCTTTAAGGTACATGAGGTACCATCTTAGATCCGAAGAAGACGATGCCAAGGTTGAAAACACTTGGGCTCGTGCACATACTGACTTTGGTACATTAACTCTCCTTTTCAATCAAGTTGTAGCTGGTCTCCAAATAAAATTGAGTAATGGAGATTGGAAGTACGTAAAGCTGGTACAGGGAGGCTTTATTTGCAACATCGGAGATACTTTAAATTTTTGGTCAGGAGGCTATTTTAAGTCAACCGTCCACAGGGTAGTTAGGCCCCCAAGGGATCAACTACGCTCGCCACGTATAGGGGCATTTTATTTTGTACGCCCTGGGGATAATGCACAAATTAACATTGCTGATTCTCCTCTCCTCAAGAGATTGGGTCTTTACAAAGCTGTTGAGCTGGTCCCCGGTACTGAGTACGTGAGAAAACGAGTAACCGATTATCATAATCGCCCAAACTACGATAAACAAGCAAATGTCAAGTTTCGGGTGGGTGAGTTTGAGATTACTGATGGGTTTGATTGATCATGTTTATTTTTTTCCACCTATTGTACAATCGCCGTACATATGCCTATTATATTGCAGATCTTTAGTAACGATGTGTGCTTGCATATTTATTTTTGTTTACAAGCATTAAATTACTCTTTCTGATTATATTTCTTTTTGATTGCGGCATCAGTTTTATTACAATCGTTGGCTATCGACTTTTGGTTTATGGTTGCGAAAAAATTTAGACGCCCAGCTTTTAATAAAGGTTTTGTGATACATGTTGTAAATTGAGAACAAACGAGGTAAAAGCCTTCCTCTACTATTGTGTATAACCAAAGAAGTTTTTCAAACTAAACCGTCAATCCTTTTATGCACTTGTTTCATAATAATTTAAAGTATTTGATACAATCTTGCATTGCGGTTTTCCTTGAATAGACAACCGTATTGAACGAAACAGGGAACATTTCCAGCCGGCTATGTTCAGAAGCTGACGGGAAGAGTCATACGCGTGTTTTACCGTGTTATGACTCTGCATCTCCCTTTAGTGATGTGCTATGCAATTACGTCGTATTTTCTTGGAGTATAAAAGTTCTTATTTCCATTCCTTATACATATCTCCGTAGCTTCTACCGTTGAGTTGCAACCTTAAAGCGCGGCTTTGTGAGTTTACCTAAAATTTCTAACTAAGATCTGTTATTAATTATAATTGACCTTTTAGTGGCAACTTCATCATTCAGTATGCTTGTTAAATTTTCTTTTGGATTGATTGATGCCGTTTCTTCGGTAATAAGAACTTTCTGCGCTTTCTATATTATGAGATGGCCACAGTGCATTACAGATTTTTGTACAGTTTAACATTGTCTTAGTGCATAGAATACAGAAGTGTATTAATAGTTGATAGAATCATTTTGAAAGAGGATGACAAAAGAAAAAATTTATGGGTTGTGTGTATCGTGTGAATGGGCTAGTGATTGTGTGAGTTAGTGATTTAGTGTGTTATTTTAACAAGATGTTCAAAATGGGAGATGTTGGTATTTAAATTAATGTCAGTATCTTTTGAGGGTCACCAACGGTTTAATATGAATGAAAGAACATCAAGATTGTAATAATTTGTCTAGTGAATTAAATGTAAGTTATTAAAAATTCAATGATTACAAATTCTTCAATGGTTTCAAATTCTTCAATAATAACAAATCCAGAATATTCTTTAATAGTGAGTAATGATTCATATTCATTAATTATATTGATAAATCCAACTATAAATGAAGGAATCCAAGAATAATAGATGCTTTTTAACGTTCCTCAGTAAAATGATGAAATTCTTCAATGATTCCTCATGAAGGTTTGTATAAAAAATAAGATGAATAACAACTACAACGGATGAAGCTGTGGAAAGGAATAATATTCTAAATCACTAAGACACACGTTGTTATCATTTCACAACAACTCATAGCTGTCAATTTTTAAAAATATTAAATATCTTTCATACAAAAGGATTAAAAGAAAATTCACTTCAATTGCATAGCGAAAATCTCTTGGAATATTAACCTCAATAGTCGTCACATAATAGACTTCATATACCTCATCATAGTATCAATATCAAAATCGCGTCGAAAAATTAAATAAACAATGACTAGCGAGGAGACAGTAAGTAGAAAACAAGCACAAAGAAACACACTAACGAAGTAGAAGGCAAAGGATAGTCATGCATCAGGGGAGTCTGCAGGGGAGACGCCAGTTGAGGTGACCCCCCAGCCGGTGACCTTCAATGCTTTTTCGAATCAATTAAAGTATTTCACCAAGACTGAAAAACAGCAAGTTGATGTGGAAAAAACCCGTAAGAGGTTCGAGTACTTGCTTGGGCTCACTGGACTCTTTGGACACTTCATCGAGGCCAAGGCCAACAAGGACCCATTGTTCAGAAGAATAGTTGATGAGATTCACACGAAAGAGCCCAAGAAAGCTGGAGGGAAAGACGGCGCGCGCCGACGCAAGACGGAGAAGGAAGAAGATGCCGAGTTGCTCCAAGATGAGGTGGAGAGTCAAGGGATTACTGAATTCACCGAGTCGCCAGCATACGTGCACGGAAAGTTGAGACCATACCAAATCCAGGGTCTCAACTGGTTGGTGCTGCTTTACGAAAACAATCTCAGTGGGATTCTTGCGGATGAAATGGGATTGGGTAAGACATTGCAGACGATCTCGTTTGTAGGATATCTTCGATTCTACAAGAAGATTAACGGACCGCACATTGTTATTACACCAAAGAGTACGTTGGATAACTGGGCACGTGAGTTCAACAGGTGGATTCCTGACATCAAGGTGTTAGTTTTGCAGGGAGACAAAGATGAGCGTGCTGACCTCATCAAGAATAAGGTAATGACATGCGAGTTTGATGTTATCATTGCTTCGTACGAGATAGTGATCAAGGAGAAGGCCACGTTGAAGAAGTTTGATTGGCAATATATTATTATTGACGAGGCACACAGAATTAAGAATGAGGAGTCGTTGTTATCGCAGATTATCCGTGTATTCCATTCGAGAAACCGGTTATTAATCACAGGTACGCCGTTGCAAAACAACCTTCGTGAGTTGTGGGCACTTTTAAACTTTATTCTTCCAGATGTGTTTGCAGATAGTGATTCGTTTGATGAGTGGTTCCAGGCAGATACAGATAGGGATGAGAATACTGTTGTGACACAACTTCATAAGGTTCTCAAGCCGTTCCTTTTGCGTAGAATCAAGGCGGACGTGGAAAAGTCGCTTCTCCCTAAAAAGGAGATGAATGTGTATGTGAAGATGTCGGACATGCAAAGAAAATGGTATCAAAAGATTTTGGAAAAGGACATTGATGCCGTGAACGGAGCCAACGGGAAGCGTGAAAGTAAAACCAGATTATTAAATATTGTGATGCAATTACGGAAGTGTTGTAACCATCCGTACCTTTTTGAAGGAGCTGAGCCGGGTCCACCGTACACCACCGATGAACATTTGGTTTTCAACTCACAGAAGATGCAAATCTTGGACCGTTTATTGAAAAAGTTCAAGAGTGAAGGGTCCAGGGTGTTGATTTTCTCCCAAATGAGTAGAATGTTGGATATCATGGAAGATTACTGTTATTTTAGAGATTATCAGTATTGTCGTATTGACGGTCAAACAGAACATGCAGACAGAATCAACTACATCGATGAGTATAATAAACCTGGTTCGGAGAAGTTTGTATTTTTGTTGACTACGAGAGCCGGTGGGTTGGGAATCAATTTGACCACTGCAGATATTGTTATTTTGTTTGATTCTGATTGGAATCCCCAAGCCGATTTACAAGCTATGGACCGTGCGCATAGAATCGGGCAAACCAAGCAAGTTAAAGTCTTTAGGTTTGTTACGGAGAATGCAATTGAAGAGAAGATTTTGGAAAGGGCTGCACAAAAGCTTCGTTTGGATCAGTTGGTTATCCAGCAAGGAAGAAACACCAATGGCTTGGACACAAACAAGTCGTCGAAGAACGATTTACTCGACTTGATTCAATTCGGAGCAAGCGATGTGTTCAAGAAGGAGGAAAATGTTGAACAGGAAATTGATATTGAAGCACTTTTGGCATCGTCCGAGTCAAAAACCCAAGAACTTAACAACAAGTACTCCAAGTTGGATTTGAGCGCTTTACAGAACTTCACCAAGGATGAATCTGTCTACGAATGGAACGGAGAGAACTTCAAGAAAAAGGATACCGCTGCGATATCCAACATTGGTCACGCATGGATCAACCCCGGGAAGAGAGAACGTAAGGAAAACTACTCCATTGATATGTACTACAAGGATGTTCTTAACACCGGACGTGCGGCGCCTACGTTCGATCCTTCCGGACCGAGACCTCCAAAGCAACTCACATTATATGATCACCAGTTTTACCCTCCCAAATTATTTGAATTACACGAATTGGAAAAGAACTACTATAAGAAGCAAACCGGGTATAAGGTGCCGTTGAAGGCCGGAAAAGCCAGTGCCGAAAAGGAGTTGGAGCAGAAGTTGGAACAACAAGAAATCGATAACTCTCGAGAATTAACCGAAGAAGAGAAGGAATTAAAGGAGTCTTTATTGAAGCAAGGGTTCAGCAACTGGAACCGTCGTGACTTTAATCACTTTATCAGTGTGGTGACCAAATACGGGCGTAATTCATTGGTGGCCATAACCAGTGAATTCGAGGACAAAACCATCGAAGAAGTGCGCGAGTATTGTAAAGCGTTTTGGCAAAAGTATGAAGAGATCGAAGGTTATGAAAGATATATTAACCAAATCGAGGCTGGAGAACAAAAGATCCTCAAGACCAAGCTTCAACAAGAAGCTTTGAGAAGAAAAGTCTCTATGTACAAATTCCCACTTCAAGAGTTGGTTTTAAAATTCCCGCCTGCACTGACCAATAAGAGGGTATACAGTGATGAAGAAGATAGGTTTTTGCTTGTTCAATTATATCGGTTTGGATTGGACAGGCCGGATTTATACGATCGTATTAAAGAGGCCATTAGAGATTCTCCATTATTCCAATTTGATTTTTTCTTTCAAAGCAGGCTGACAAGTGAGTTGTCTAGAAGATGTTGGACATTGTTGGCGTGTATTCAAAAGGAAATCAATCCCGAAACCTCTGGCAAGAGAACAATAACGAAGGATGGTGGGGATAAAAAAAAGAAAAAAGTAAACTAACAAATGGTTGTAAGATCATGAGATTGTTTTGAGGGTTTATAAGTTAGTAATTTATGGATTAATTTGTCAATTACTTGCGATTCAAGAAATGAAAAAAAAAAATGTAGCAGTGAATATCGGATGTTGCGTTTTTAAACCCACTTGCGCGTGGACGATCTTCGGAGGAATTAGCCGTATGGCTTGTAGGCACTTTGTGTATTTTGTAAACGGTCCTAACATTGTGACAGAAGAAAAATCTTTGTATATCCGTTATCCGCAAGAGAAATAAATACGATATACGAAGAATAGTAATTGGAGATGAGAAAATTCAAAGGCCCTGGAATTGATATAGAAATTAAGAATTTTGAGAACATAATTTACCAAATGAACTTATTACAACAACGATCTTCTAAACACAAAGTACAGGCACATAGCTTAGCAATCATTAATATTCATTATATGTCTATAGACAGTGAGTAAAAAGTTTCCGATCAATTCAGGAGACAATGCATCATGTGAGAGATTCTGCAGGTGCAAAATAAAGGGCAGTGCAAGTCATTCATTGAGTAGATGAATGATGTAATCCTCCATTTGTTCGGGAGTATGAACACTCTTGTATCTGGCTACAACGTGGCCAGTTCTATCGACCACGAACTTTTCGAAATTCCAGCCAATTCCTTGGAAACCAAGTGAGGTCGGTTTTTGCAGTTTCAAATATTTGTAGACATCGTTTTCCTCGGGACCATTGACCAAAACCTTGGACATTATCTTGTAAGTAACACCGTATTCCGACCTGCAAATAGCTTCTGCTTGTTGTGTATTTAATGGTTCCTGTCCAAACAGATTTGAAGGATAAGACAATATTTCTAATCCTTGGCTATTATACTTTTCATATAATGCTTGCAAATCAATGTACTGAGGAGCATATCCACACCTGCTAGCAGTATTTACGATTACCACGACCTTTCCTCGAAATTCATTGAAGTCAATGGTGCGGCCTTGGCTATCTTTGTCTGATAAGGAGTAAAATGCTGACGCCATGAGAAGAAGAAATGATTTGAATTTCAGATGTCGGGGCCATTAAATCTATATTGTGCGACAAAGTCGGCGCAGAAACGGATGATCCATACATGTTTTGACATGAGTTCCGAAGCATCAAGAACCGTTTTCCACCGATTTGTGGTGCGATTTCCAATTTCCAAGTAGAAAGATGTATCTACTCAACTGTTCTCTAGAGTTACTAATGAACCGAGGTTGAAGTGATTTGAGCAATTTTACAGTGTAATTACCTCCCACACGACTGCTAGTGGAAGTCACATCATGTGATTAAAAAATTTGCGAATCCAAAACAAATAAGGAGATGTCATTCAAAGTTAACTGGAATTCGCTTGAAACAGGGAACCTTACTACCTGGACCAAGGAGTTGTTGACGGAGGCTCTTAACTCGGGCAAGTCACCCAACATCTTGGCTTCTAAAATCCAGATTAAGGACTTAAATTTTGGTAAAATAGCCCCGGATTTTGAGATCTTGGAGATAGGAGAGCTAGGCAAGGACCGATTCCGGGGCATTTTTAAAATTACATTTGACGGAGACTTCCACTTGACTTTACATACCAAAGTGCAAGCCAACCCGTTGAATATCCATTATTCCAATAGTTTGGAAAGAGAACTTAACGAGCAGTTTGTCACGCCCGAATTTCTTTTATCCAGTCAGGAATTTGCTATACCCATGGACTTGAAGCTTAGTGATATCAAAATTAATGGGATTGGGATTATTGTATTTTCCAAATCCAAGGGTCTTACATTAGTGTTTAGAAATGACCCATTGGATTCCATTAAGGTGTCGTCTACTTTTGACACAGTCCAGGTCTTGGCTACATTTTTACAAAAACAGATTGAAAACCAAATTAGAGAGTTGTTTCGGGAAACGCTTCCAACGGTTATCCATCAGATGTCTTTGAAGTATCTTTCGTTGGAAGATTTGATGTCACAACCAGGAATTATTAACAACACAAGTGCAATGGCTGCAGTTGATATGATATACTCATCTGTTAATTTGCGTAAGAACATGAATTTATTTAACTCTAGGGAGACATTAAAGGTGGATTTACCAAAAATGAGAAATATAATTCAAAGATCACATCTGAATAAGTATTCTAAAAACATGCCTAGTTTGTTGAATCTGTTGAATAAAAACATTGAACTTACGAGTGTGGGTAGTTCAGATACTTCCAGCAACGGCATCCCTATTAATTTATTGATCAACACAGACTTTGAGCAGACCGACCATGTTCTTAAAGAGATTTCGTCGATCCAAACCACATCATTCCTTAAGAATGACGAGGTTAAGCCCAAGAGAAGGACAATTAAGCTCCGTAGAAAGGCAAAGACTCCCGAGCCCGAGGAGTCGGTGGTTAGTTCGATACAATCGTCCGTGCAAGTGTCGCCGGAACGTTCATCTGTGACAGACGATATTTCAGAAACTTCTACCTTGATTGAGCCTGAGATTGTTGCACCTATTCCTTTGAAGACGGAAACATATGATGAGTTAATTAAGAGATATCAAATTGATCTGAAATCTCAGGTTGGTGTTCCGTTTCTTAATGTTGGTCTTGGAAACAATTTGTATAATTTCGTACCTCCAAACGCTCCTATTCTGACATCTCCTATAGGGAAGATGAAGAGGGAGGAGAGGAAGTCGATAAATTATATTGATATTGAAAAGATTAATCTGAAGCTTCAGAGTATTAAGTTGGAGAATTCGAAGATGCAGGGTAGGTATGCGAATGTTTTTGATACCCCTCCTCCGTACTATCAGGTATAGGTAAGAACGAGCAAACAAACAAACGAAGTAAGTTTGTGAGTTTGCGGGTTTGAGAGGCAGGAATTGTAGGTGATAATGAACACAATATGAAGATTCAAATGTTACCGTTATTGAGGAATGAATTGTTTTTTGATAATAAACATAATATGAAGATAACAATCCTAAAATTCATTGTTGTTGAGGAATAAATTGTACTTATAATAAAGGGAATACATAATAAACGAACCAAGTTTTGAAAGAAATTATTTAAATATTGAAGGAACCACTTCAAGTTTCATCTGTAAATGATGTTGACAGGGCAGAAGATTAAAAGCTAGACGATGAATCTAATAAATGAATATAAAGAAAGTAATAGACACACTATCGAAGATTAAAGAGCAATACAAATAGTATATGATCGTGGAAATATGGAATTGTGTGACATTATGATACCAATAATGATGAAGTACTACTTACAATTGTCACATAAAAATAGCAACAGAAAGATATATTAGGTGAAAAAATACAAGAGAACGAGGTACAAATGTCCAAGTCCCCTAACTTACACTACTCACGTCGTTTGCAGTGTCAGAGAGTTCGCGTTATTCGCAGTATGTAGGCAGATTTGACGGAATTGCCATTACCCAAAATGGACATTTTATCAACAAACGAGACCAAGGGATGACCATACACAGACACATCGATCTTCTCGATATCAACCAAGCAACACACAGCCTCGCTAAATATAGATGTCGGGATATATAAGGGCCACATGTCGTATGTCGGGGGAAAAATTTGATCTGTTGTGTTTATCTATTTTAAGAAAAAAAAAAACTATAGCATGGTATTTGGGAGTTTTGAAGACATCTGTTCCAAGGTGGCCTTGCCGTTGTGTTCAGTTATCAGTACGGACGGATCGTTCCGGGGCATTCTTCCGACGTGTTACGCCCGTCCGGTTGAATTGGCCAACACCATCATCTTCCAGATTGGGAATGCATTCATCAACATCATAGGGTTAGGGATCATCTTGGTGATCATCTTCCATGTGCGTGCCAAGTACACGGCTATCGGGCGTACCGAGATGTTGTACACTCTCTACTTGTTTCTCTGCTTGCTTGTCAGTACGTTGATTGTGGATTGTGGAGTGTCTCCGCCACTGAGCAACTCCTACGCATACTTTGTAGCAGTGCAGATTGGATTGGCATCTGCCTTGTGCATGTCCCTTCTTTATAATGGGTTCCTCTACTTTCAATTCTGGGAAGATGGCACTTGGAAATCAATGTGGACCCTTCGTCTCACCACTGCATTATGGTTTGTTGCAACTTTCCTCGTGTCCATCATCACTTTTAAAGGTTGGAACACCTCTTTAAGTGCACAACGTACCTTGCCTATGTTTATTGTTGTTTACATCATTAACGCCCTCATCTTATTGGTTTATGTGCTGCTGCAAATAGTCTTGGTTGTCTTTGCTTTGGATAACTACTGGTCTTTGGGTGCAATTCTTTTGGGTGTTTTCTTTTTCGTTGCAGGTCAGGTCTTGGCATATGCTGCCAACGAACCTATTTGTCAAAGTGCTCTGCATTATGTCGATGGGTTATTTTTAGCCACGTTGTGTAATGTATTCACTCTTATGATGATTTATAAATTCTGGGATATCATTACAACTGATGATTTGGAGTTCTCTGTTGCTGCTGTTGAGCAAGGTTTCAATCAATTTGAGGATGAAAAGAGATCTAGTGTATTTTTCAATTAGAGATAGAGAATAAAGGTAAATAAATAAGCCTTAAGGAAGTTCTGAGGTATGATAATATAACTAAATAAATATAACTATATCTAACTAAAATATCTAAATAACTGTCTCTTCTGAAATAAACATCTCTCGTGTTTATCTCTCCTGAAACTCCCCTGAAATATTCTGTACATTACTTTCTTTTCTATACCACAAATAACTTCAATCACACCTAAAATAACTTCGCCCAACCTCGCCCATTTAAAAAAATCAACGGGTGAAACAAAAAAACATGTCAGAATTACTTGATCAAGACGTTATCAAGACGATTCTAAACAGTGACTCGTCGTTAGATATTCTTCTTGGAAGATTGAAACAGAGTCTTAACACTGGGGATGAATTTGCCAGGTATATCAAAAAAAGAGCACAGATTGAAGATGAACACTACTCACAACTACGCAAGTTTGCGGGAAATCTCCGGACTTCAGTGAAACAGGGGATGGGGGGTACTTCAGGTAAGTTGAAGAATGATTCGTTTGGTAGCAAGTTTGATCAGATAGTGGAATATGATGAGAAATTGTATGGAGTGGGGTCATCATACGTGACAGCATTAAATACTATGTATGATGAATTGGTGTCACTTATTAACACTGTGTCCAAGTCGAGGAAGTTTATTAAGGACGAGGGTAAGAAGAAGGAAAAGGACTGCTCGGATGCCATCTTAGCCGCAGACAAGGCCAAACAAAAGTATAACCATTTATGTGACGATTTGGAAAAGTTAAGGACATCAGACCCGGATAAGAAGTCGTTTTTGAAAAACAAAACAGTTGAACAACAACAGGATGAACTTCAGAGAAAGGTGGACCAAGCAGATCAAGATTATAAGCTTCGAGTGACTACATGTAAGAAGTTAAAGGATGAGATCTTGGTTATTCATCGTCCAACAAATTCCAAAAAGTTGAAGAATCTTATTTTGGAAATGGACATTGCTATGAATGTGCAATTACAGAAGTTTGCTACTTTTAGCGAGAATTTGATTATGAACAGTGGTATTTTGATCAGTCCTTTGCAACCAACCACACCTTCGATGAAGGCTTTGGCGTCTTCCATCGACAATGAACAGGATTTGTATAATTATATCAAGAAGTTTGAGAAGTCTTCGAAACTGCAAACTTTGATTCCAATTGAGTATGTCGTTCATCCTCTGTTGAACCGCGGCCAACAAAAACAATCAAAGCCGTTTTTGAACAATCTGTCTCAGATAAGCCTGTCACAGATGAGTCTGTCGCAGTTGAATCCTCCGGTCAGTTTGACTTCGTCTGTGTCCCGAACCCCTCAGACAGTGGACACCTCCTCCTTTGCCAATGCCCTGGTGGTGGCTCCATCGGTCTCTGTTTCTGGCAAGTCAGACTACAAGTACTCGTCGCTCGACCCTCACCACTCGGAGTTGAACGGTCCAAAGTCTCTCAACGCGGTTGCCTTTGCCCAACCAACCTTTGGAATCCTGGTGGAGGACCTTATCCAGTTTGCGGGTATTGATAATGTTCCTCTTGTGGTGAAAAGGTGTATTGAGGTGATTGAAACTCATGGTTTGGACATTGAGGGTATCTATAGAACAAGCGGTAACAAAACTACAGTTCACCTGCTCAAAGACCTGATTGATCTGAAGTTCACAAATTATTTGTTGATTGGTAACAATATAAATCCGTCCAATGTCATGGATGCTGATATTTACTGTGTTGCTTCACTTTTGAAGTTATACTTTGCCAGTTTACCAGAACCTTTACTTACTCAAGATTACTATCAATCTTTTATTGAAACTGTCAAGCTGAATGATGAATCTTATATTGCAAAGAAGTTACATCATTTGGTGTATAATTTGCCTGATGGTGCTTATTTCACTTTGCGTGCCTTGATTTTTCATTTGAATGCCGTGGCTGCTCATGAATCGACTAATAGAATGACTGCAAAAAGTTTGGCCATTATTTGGGGGCCTGCCATTTTGAATGATAGTCTGTTGAGTCCACAAGATTTGAGTTATAAGAGTAAGGTTGTCGAGGAGTTGATGTCTATTGCGAATGAGATTTTTGATACTGATGAATAAATGAGATATGAAGATACAATTCTCATAATGAAGTGAGTTTGTGAATTTGCAAGGGAAGGTCTCTCTCAAATGTAGTTTATTGCAAATTTTTTCTTGCGGCCAATAGTTTACTCTCAATAGTAGACTCTGTACACCAGTTTCTGAACGATGTTTAACATCAATAGTTTCTGAGATATTAAATTTTTTTCAGAATTTCTTGGATTATCGTTATTTATGTACCTAAAATTCCGTCATAGTTAAAGGTTCGAGCAAGTAGACATATGATTGCTTTGTGTAGTGCAAATGATAAAGCAGGTGGTCTATTTATAGGTCAGGACAAAATAAATATGAGAGTTATATCGTAATACTTTGATGATCGTGGTAGCTCATTTGTAGAAAGATTTTGCATCCAGTTTATTTTTTTAGAAAATCTTCAAATAATAAAGAGAACGTCTATAGACAAAGTTCAGTTGTAAGCAATGTAAAATGCTACGTAATATGATATGATTGAAATAATACCTGTAAAGGTGTGCTATTTTGGTAACAGAAGTTTATTAGATATTTGTAATCCTGAAGATTTTCACTAGAATAAATTCTAGACCATTATGAGAGTTATTTATCGTGCATATCGATAACAAGATCAGCATTGAAAGAACCGGTTCTCTAGACTATTTTGAACTTGAATAAAATAGGCAAATTCTATCAAGGATTTGATATAGAACATGAGAATGACACAGGACATGGAACCAAAGCAACAGATCAATACATAACTAGCTTAAAACTTGCACTAATCTTCTTCGTATGTATTGTTTGTCTTTTCATCGTATCATCGGAGGTAACCATTGCAACCATTTTCATATTTAGTTTATGTTGTTCGAACAGGAATCTCCAAGAGGAGATAAACCAAAGGACTAGAAAAAATGATTTGCAGCCAAACGAATCAACAAAGAACGAAGTTGGTTTTGTTCGTTCATTTGAAATTATGAATACATGAACTATATAAAGTGGGATTGTCTAGACTATAAAATGCAAAATTGTAGAATTATGCTAAATGTAAAAGTGGGTTATATAACTCACCAAGAAGTGGTTACACTTACAAGCCTAACAAACTAATATTATATTAAACTACATCTATTAACAAACTAATTGTTCATTAATTATATTAAACCATATTACACCCACTAACAAACTTTTTTGTTACACTAAACTATATTACATTCTCTCACAAACGATAAACAAACTTACTTTGATTGATCGGTCGATTGATTGTTGTTACTCATGAACATGAGTAGGGGGTGGCATTTCCAACCAGTAAGCAGGGGCATTTGAAGGCGGCAGTATAAGAATTACAGGAGACCTCACGGGCTCCTCTGGGGGTGTTATTATCACCGTCATAGGTATATCCGAGGGTAGCCTCGAGTATGCAGGAGTCTGGCCAAACTTTGAAGGCAGATAGGCAGGTAACTGATCTTCCATTGGTTGAGGCATATATGCAACGTCTTGATTCATGTCAATACCAGTGTCAGGTTTCGATCTGGAGACTAGAAAAATCCGGGTCAAAGAATATGCCACAGCGATACCAACCATCACCACAGGTATGACGAACCAAGCAATCTCCTTCGCACCTCTCTTCTCCCTAATGTACATAATTATAATTCGAAAACGAGATCCCGGTAATTATATAAAGTCATTTCTATCACGAGAACAATACAAGGATCTTCTATTTTTAAATTTGCGATCTTCGGGGCTGAATTAGTACATCATAAAAGATGATTTTGGCTGATCTTTTTCCTTCCTAATGTTGACTCTGGGCTTCACTACCTTGGATAAGTTCTTCACCTGGAAGTTTTTCTTGTAGGCCAAATCAATATCTTCCAGACGCTGGCGTTCTTCCTCTGCGAGTCTAAGTTTGTTTTGTTCCTCAGCAGCCGCCTCATCCCGGAGCTGGACCGCGTAGGCTTCGTCGGATATTCCCATGAGCTTACGCTTAATATCCTTCAATTCGTTTTTTAGTTCCTGGCGAAACTGCGGAGACTTGACGATCTGGTCACGGATTTCCTTGTTCATCACCTCTACAATGTCCAAGCCAGTGGCTTTTGAGTTGATGATTTCACCTTGTATCAATGCACTAGTCTTACCCTTGTTTTTTAAGAGCAACCCAGGATCGTTTTTGACTTTCCCCTCCACCAGGAGCCGGAGTTTCATAAGCATATTGGAGTGCGTGTCACTCTTACGGAAGTTGTCAAGAAGAATACGGCGCTGGCTGTCGAACGTACCGTTCTTCTTGTAGACGTTGGTGAGTTGTTTGGGGTCTTTGGGCTCTGACATTTGTTACAGAAAATTTAATCATGTCACTCATATTTGGTACTGGAGATGCGCCTGTAACTCATATAGCCTCACATCTCGAGGAAACGGTGGAGTCATCGCATAAGAAGCCTAAGCTTGCTGGCAACCAGGGTTCTGTAGTCGACTCATATATGCATGGAGCACGGGAATCGATCCATTCATTGATTGATTTGGTGTTGGAAGGTAAAAGACTCCCTCGAAGTTATCAAACTTATTACTCCAGTGTGGAGTCGTTGTGTAAGCTAAAGTATTCTGAGCAGCTGAAACTTTCAGGTGTGATTTCAGCAAAATTGCAGAAGGCAATGGAGGAAATGGTTTCCCCTAGAATCCACACTATGGTTGATGGTGGCTTGGATAATGATTTGGTACAATTTGCTAACGAATATGTGAATGTTTTTACCGACTGGGAAGCCAAATTGAAGATACTAAGCACGCTATTCTTGTTTTTGGACCGAAACTACTTGATGAATTCAAAACGAAAGAGAATCCATGTCCAAGGATTGGATCTTTTCCGAGAATCATTGATGTTTGGTGATATTGGAAAGCTAACATATCAGAATTATACTAAGCTTCTAGAAAGTATGCGGGAAACCAACACCAACAGGGATCTTGCTCAAAGGTTTACAAGCGTTGTTATTAAGCTTGACTACGATAATAAATTGTTTTTGCATAGTCGGCTCATTGCCAGTGTTCTCCTGCATTATAATGAACTAAAACATAGTTATCTGGATGATTCATACTACACCACAGTATTCGAGACAATTTCAAGAGAGATTGTGTTTTTCCGTGAATGTGGAAAGAAAGCACAATTTCTTAGCGACTTGAAGCTTAAGTTGACATGGAGCTTGATATTCGATGATTTTGCATCAAGACTTAAACGTACATTTGCCAAGCTAGTGGCAAACTCAAATACAGAACTCCAGGGTTTGTATCTCGTGTCTTCACGCTCCATGCATGACTTTCACTACAGCTCAACTCAGTACTTGCTTCAGGAGTGGGTGGATCTAGTCAAGAATTCTGTGGTGGATGTTATGCAGCTGCAGAAGCTTAATAAAAACTTGGTGCAGTTACTAAAACTCGAATATGACGGCTACAAGAACATAGTAGAAAAGTGTTTTGATAACGATGCCAAGTTTGACTTTGAACTTCGGGAGTCATTCCGCAAAGCACTTAACCATGACCGCACAGTCAATTCCATTGCCCTCAACCATTTGTGCAAGTACTGCGATTCGTACTTTAAAAAGTCGGATGAGTCTTTTGATCTGTTTGTCGAGAATGTCCTAGTTATGTACAATATGATCAGCAACAAGACTGATTTCTTGGTGCTCTACAAAAAGGACTTGTCGAAGCGATTGCTTGTGTACGGGAAATCCAACATACGGGAGGAAACACGTTTGGTTGAAAAGTTTCTGGATATCATTGGCGAAAGTGAGCTTATCGATGCTATTGCAGTTATGTTCCTGGACTTGGACAACTCCAAGTACACTGCGTTTGTTCGCAGCGCGTCGTTTGCTCCTGTTGTGTTGAGCAAGTCCAAATGGCCTGAAATCCCCAAAATGTACGCCGGCGATTTTGTTGTCCCAAACGAGTTCTCCGAGTTCTTGGGTGAGTTCACCGCCAAGTATCAAACATCTTCGGAAAAGTTGAAAAACAGAAGCTTGGACTGGACAAACTATTCGTTGCATCTGGTTGTATTAGACGTGGTGTTCGACTCGGGCGTAAAAGAATTAACTGTCAATTTGTACCAGGCAACCGTACTTTTACTCTTTGAAAACAACAAGACTTTGACTTTTGATGAGATCCAGCAAGCAACAAAACTTACTCCTCGCTTTCTCTCAAGAGTGCTTGCTTCGTTGAGTGAGAAATATAGCATTTTAACGTTGACTGACGGTTATTCTTTCAATTCAAAGTTTACTGACAAGTCTTCGAAGCTCAAAATCCCTCTTTCAAGGGAAAGGGAACCTCTGTCGAAGCTTACCGAAATTACAGATAAGGATATTTTAAGAAATCGCCTGGAGGAATATCGTGCATTAATTGTTAAGATATGCAAACAGGAAAAGAGAATCAACACATCGGATCTTACCAATCAAGTTGTGAGTGCTATGAAGTCCAGAGGTCCGGTATCAATCAAGGACTTTAATTTGGCCATAGATTTTTTAATTGAGCATGAGTATATTGAGCGTGTTGATTTGAGTACTATTAAGTATGTGCCATGAGTTTTAGACAATCTAATGATTATTTGCAATGACTTGTTGACAATGGATGTTGAGTTTATGTAAGATGGTTGTTCGCTACGTAGATTTCCAATCAAGTATTTCCAATGAAGTAGATTTCAATGAAATCTCAATACTAGAAATCCAATGATATCAAATATTAAAGATATCAATTCCTAATTACTCGTTACTATCTTCTAATAGTCACTACTCACTACTCAATACTCACCACTCCCTTCGTTCGTAGTTCGTAGTTCAAATTCTCAGTTCATCTTATATTCATATCCATCTAAACAGGAATATCTTCTGGATCTGGGTTGTAAATCCAGTGTTGTCCAAAGTATGGAATCTTTTGGTAAAAGGTCTTTTGGAACAATGGAACACCTTCAGTGAAAGTAGCAACACCAAGAGCAGCAGCACCACCCCAGATGGCCAAGTTTGGCAAGTAAGACTTGATAAGAGGCAAGTTAAGACCAGCAATGGTGGTAACTCTCTTGTAAACAGGAGCAGCAATGTACTAGACTAGTTAGTATGGATCACAACAACTATCAACGACTTACAGAAACCATGTTGTATGTTCTTAAAAATTTTGCGTGTAATTTTCAAGGTGTGATTGGCCGCGGGTCACGTGTTTGCAACTCTTGAACGGTCTTACATGTGTTTACAGAGTATTCTTTTATTTACTATTAAACAGCGTCCTTTTGAGCCAAGATGTAATCAATGGTTTGACCAACAGTCTTGAAACTGTCAGATTCGTTATCAGGAATCTGGATGTTGAACTCATGCTCAAGTTCCATGATGACTTCGGTAACATCCAAAGAGTCCAAGCCCAAGTCTTGCACGTAGGAGGTGGCCTCAGTGATTTCCTTGGAACCATCGATCTTATCGTAGCCTTCCAACAACTCGAGGATTCTTTCCTTGGCAATGTCTCTGGTCAAACCTGGGAACCCGGCGTAGAAACGGACGGCTTGAACCGGTCTATATATGCTGGCAATTGGCTGACGTGGAACAGCTCTTTGCACGCCTCTCAACGATCTAACCAAGGTGTTTCTGAACATCTTATTTATCTTTTTGATGGTTGGTCAATTTTATTCTTTTTTGTTGGCACGTGAGTCCCTACTTTTTTTTTTTTTGACAAGAAGATTTTTCAGGTAATGCTTAGATCGTTTGTGAATACTGCCCGTTTAGGCGTGGCTCGCGTGGGTATGAGATCTCCTGTCTCCTCGTACTTGTCTTCAATCCGTACCAACATTCCTATGAGACCAGTTTCTCCTTTACAAATGATGCTGCAAAGATTTGCTACCATTAATCAATTGCAAAACGGCAAACAAGCCAAACCAATTCCAAAGAAGAGAACGAGAACTCGTGAGTTGAACGGAAATCCTTACAAAAAGGGTGTCGTGTTGAGAGTTATGATTCTTAGACCAAAGAAGCCAAACTCGGCCATGAGAAAGTGTTGTCGTGTGAGATTGACTAACGGAAGTGTGGTGTCTGCATTAATTCCTGGTGAGGGTCACAACTTACAAGAGCATCACATCGTTCTTGTTAGAGGTGGAAGAGTTCAAGATATTCCGGGTGTCAAGTATAAGTTAATTAGAGGAAAGTATGATTTGGCTGGTGTTGCCAATAGAGTTACTTCCAGATCCATTTATGGTCAGAAGAAGCCAAAACAGGCTTAGTGTATATAGTAAAACAGATGCTTAACACAAACCATGGTTTGTTTTATAATAACGAAATACGGAAAAGAAGTGTAATTTATAAGTGTTGTAATCAAAGGTATCAAATGATTACTATAAATAACAATTTCAATTATTCGATAACAGCCCACTTCATTAGTTGGTCGTATTTCGTCTTCATCTCTTGTCTTCATCTTTTGTCTTATTTGTCTTCTTTATTTGTCATCTATTTGTCTTCTTTACATACTTTACATAGCACTCGAAAACCAAACCAAACATCTCTACGCACGAACATCAAATCTTCTACCACTAGCAGTCTTCCTATTCTCAATCACCTTCCCCTCATCATCGAGATTCTCAGGCTTGGCTCTGTTCAAAATCTTCAAAAACTCCTTAACACGGAATCTCATTCTCGAATGCATGTACGCCTTCGAACACTTGATATGATAATGAAAGTAGTTTCTAAAGTACTGAATATGCGAGATACACTTTTCCCTCTGGTCACCCTTCTTAAGATGTCTTGGGAACAACACAAACGTAACGTATCCCTTGTTATCATCTTCTTGTTTAGCCTGAACAACGCTTTGAATATCCAAAGGAGGCTCGCTGTGTGAGTACAACACCTGTGGTGCATTCTGCACAGCCCGCTTTCTGGCGTCCACAAATTCTTGTAAGAACACCTTACCAAAGACCTTATCGGTTTCATCCTGGAACACGGTGGAGAATATCACGGTGACTCTGTCAAAGGATGGTTTGATGTAGATGGATTCGTCGGATCCACGGTACTTGATCACAAGAACCTTTTCGGCCTGCAATTCGGCCTGCACCTCCTCCGAGTACGTGTTGGTGTTGGCGTGGTGCTCAGCCAACTCATCGTAACGCTTGAACGCCTTCTCAAATGGCGCAGCCATCGAGTGTCTCTTCAAGTATGGCAATTCGTTCACCAAGTCGTGCTTGAATTCTTCAGACTGCTCCCCGAGTTGTTTAAGATCCAACACCAACGAATAGTTGTAGCCCGGCTCAATGTCGTTGCCACCCAAAACTCCCAATCCCCCAGCTGCGAACCTTGCGTACTTGCCGTTCAAGTATTCCACAACTCCGTAATTGACCAAATCATCCCAACACTTGAGGTATATGGAGATAAGAAGAAAGTCCTTGTTGTCTGGAAGAGTCAGGATGTGATACGTGGTGAAATCGAAATCCGTGATGATCCGGTCTAATGACTTGGATGCTGCTTCACTGTCAAACACCCGTTCGGTTAATGTCTTTTGGATCAACAAGTTGTATTGTTCAATGTGTAACATGTTGTTGATTTTTTGTTGATTTTGGGTGTGCAGATAATAACGTGAGGTTGAGGATTTCTAGTTGTTATTGAGATGTTGAGTATTGAGAAGTTATTGTGGTTATTGGGCATTGGGAAGTTATTGGTGTTATTGAGAAGTTATTGGTGTTATTGAGTATTGAAGTTGCTCTTCATTCAGCTCTTCGTAACCCTCCACTATTCTAATTCAACATTTACTCTAAATCAGTTTGAATTTCTTTTATTCAGCTCCTATAGTTTCATTGTATTAAAGTACTATCCTAATATATAGACCTGTTTCCATAGAAAGATTGATTAGTGCAAGTGACGTTAATGATATTATTTGTGGATTATCAGATAATATGGTAATTTAAACAGTTATTCTTCATTCTGTCACTTTCTTATACATGAGGTGATTCTTTCTATTATTTCTTATGTTTGTTCTTGTTTAAGAATCATTGAGTATTCATAAAACTTTGTTCAATAATAAGTAGAACTGGGGGTAAGAAATAGAAACAAGAAACAAATAAGTTTCAATAGGGTGCTCGCTTTGTTATTTTGATATCTCTTCAAGAAACTCACTTCGTTCGCTTCGGTGTTTGTTACGAAGAAACTCCCTTCGTTCGTTTCATACGTTTCTTCTCAATGAAAAACATACTTATTCTCCCTCGACCACCCAGGAATATCCTCACCAGACCCCCCGACCGGTCTCTCCAAAACAACATTCTCCAACCCCAAAGCATCACTCAACCATGGATGATTCACCATTCCTCCAGCATCAGCACGCTCCTCGGGCTGCAACTTAAGCATTGGCATCAAGAAATCAGAAATCTCAATGGCATCCAGTTGGGAAAACTTGTACTTTTCAACAAGAACATCACTAAGAGCCCAAGGCTTCAACTTTAAAATCCTATGCAATTCACCACGAGAATTAAAAAAGTCCCTAGTGTAGAACCCCTCCTTCAACATTTGTCTTGGGAACGGACCTATCAATTCAATCACTTGTGCCACATGATCATCATCCTTAGTGTAAGTTTTGCCAGTTCTTGGGTCAAAAAGATAGTCACCAGTAAGTAATTCAAAAATCAAACATGCAAAAGACCACAAGTCACTCAGAGCACCCCAATGGTAACCCAACAACACCTCCGGAGAACGGTACTGGCGAGTTTGGATCTCATCAGTAAAGTGGTGATGGGTCCAACATGCATTACCCAAGTCTGCGATTTTGACCGAAATCAACTCATCCTCGTTGAGAATATCCATTGAAATACTTGTGTCTGTGTTTTCAGCAAAGGTGTTTGAAATCAGCATCAGAGAAAGCGAGTTATTCAAAGTATCTTTTTTGTCATCCATATTGATATTTTCCTTGATGAGTACACTATCCACTGAACTGAGTTGCTCAGGGTTGAAGGAGGTTGTTCTGACTGGGGTGTTTGCAGTTGAGTTTGATAACCCATAAACATTGATGAAGGACTTGTTTAATGTGCGAAGAGGAGAAGGAAGCGGTTGAGAGCCCGTAATAAGAGTGGTGCGGCGAGAACGACGGCCATTCCGACCAAGAGATGGCGAAAGAGTCCCCAAGTTGGTTCCTGAACCTGACCTCGAAGACATGTGCTGAGGAGTGCTACTCCCCGATGACCCACTCGACTTGACCCGACGCAACTTCTTTTGCATCTTATGCTGAATCTCTTCCTCCTCCACCATCTTCACTATAAGCTCCACGTCCCCAATCTCAATCAAAATGTTTTCCGGCTTCAAATCCGTGTGAATCACCCCACACTTGC
Source organism: [Candida] smagusa (assembly GCA_030566775.1). NCBI lineage: Eukaryota > Fungi > Ascomycota > Pichiomycetes > Serinales > Debaryomycetaceae > Kodamaea > [Candida] smagusa. The sequence continues at coordinate 1,044,978 of JAKUAW010000002.1, read as the reverse complement.
GGTGCAAAAAATCAATGGCTGATAATAGCTGCTTGGCTATTTGTTTTACAAATACAATAGGAATTCCGCGATGCTTATACCTACGAATAAGCCCTAACAAGTTTTCTCCTAATACTTCAAATACCATAACTACATGCACCCCGTTCGGTCCCTTGTGTGTGAACGTGTCCAACAACTGGATAACGTGTTGATGTCCTGGGTGCTGAAGGTCCAGCGTCGTCACCATATCAAGTAACTTGATTTCGTCCACCGCGGTCTCCGTGTAGTGTTTGGCACTCCTCACGATCTTCATCGCAACATGGCAGTTTTTATCATTATCTTTGGCTAACCACACTGTTGAAAAATGTCCCCATCCAAGCTTACGCACTAATGTATACTTGTTGTTTTTGTATGTTTCTCCGATATAGCATGTATGATATCCCCCAGGAATATAGTCCTTGAGGTCTTCTTCCTCAGCAGCATTCACTTCCTCGTCCGAATCGGACTCATCGTCCTCTTCGTCCTCCTCGCTACCCTTTTTCTCCTCCTCTGAACTTGCCTCCTCGTCCGTATGCAAGTCAAACTTGGTTTGCAACTGTGATAACTTGGGCTTACTGGTCCCAACAGTGGGTTGACTCGGTTGGATCAACTGGCTTATCTGCAGTGGAAGGAAATCCAATTTCTCCTCTGGCCCTTCTCGGCCCTCGCCTTCACCCCCGACTCGAACTCCGTCAACAGAGGCTGCTGGACTCAGTTGGTTCGAACTGTCAGCTTTCTTGATCGCTATAGAAAGATTCGACTTATGTGATCCAGGCATATTAATGTTACAGGGCGTAGCCTACGCCTTCTATTCTAATGATCAGAAAAAATTAAAAAATCAAAACAGATTTTTCGCTTGCAAAGTGACGTAGCTCTGCACTTTTTGGTGGTTGTTTCGATCCTTAATGTTTCTGGGAAATACTGTGGTTTTGTCCGGGATATAGGTGGCGTAGTAGTGAGTTTGTGGTGATCGGGTTTTTCCGAGTTTCTGCCGAGTCTATTTTTATATAGTCGATCTTCGATATTCAGGCACATAAATGAAGATGAACTTTCAAAAACTGTCTTGATGGTTCATTTTTCTACCCTATCTTTGTATACGTATTCTCTATTTTTGTTTTTGTATACTCTATTTTTATGTGATCTACTCCACTTTTTTATTTGTTGTTTTTTATGTTCTATAAACTTAGTTCGGGTTTTCTATTTCTATACTTTGTTCTCTAGTTATTCTTTCTCTCTTGCCTTTAATGACTCAAAACTATTTGTTCTTGCAGTATCCACCAGACATTGTAATATTACTAATACAATGTTCGTTACATTTTTTGTATACAGGTATTCACTATTCAATGTGCAACTGGGTTCTCCTTTTCTAAGATAATTTCTAATACATCAAATAGTATAGAGTTTTTATTTCTAGTTGGGTGCAAAAAAGCTTCCAATGCGTTGTGAGCGTTTCTGCATCAAAGAAGTATAAATCGTAACCACCAGAAGGTTATTACTCTGCTCTAACCATAGGTTAACCGTATCACGAGAAATGAATCTTGAAAAATGCATCCAGGTTGGGTTTTCTTCCCAAAAGGTTAACCAAATTGTCCATGGAATCATACGCAGAACCAGTTTCTAATATATACTTCTTGTATTTTAAACCGCTCTCCTTGCTCATTGCGTCATGTTGGAATAATGTATAGAACAAATCAGTAGCAAACACAAGCGAGTACAAATATCCATAGTAACCACTTGCATAACTTCCAGCAAGATGAATAAAGGTTCTGTATCCATTTAAAGAAACGTCCCCGTTAGACAACAACGGAATTGTATTGTGGGATTCCTTCCACACCTGAGCAATTTCATAGTTGTCCCGACACTCATCAGTACGCATGGTGTGACTCTTCATGTCAAAAAAGGACTGTGAGAGCAATCGTATACTTTCCAATGCCTTGTTAACCTTTTTGGTAGCAATCAACTTATCAATAATTTCCAGCTTGATTTGTTCTCCAGTCTGGTAATGTCTGGATAATTCCTTCAATTGAGGCCCAGACCATGTCCAGTTTTCTAACATTTGTGAAGGAGCCTCAACAAAGTCGCCTTCTAAGTCATTATGTAAAATAGCATACTTGGTGTTTCCCAAAAGAAACTGCACTGCATGCCCCAATTCATGGAAATACACAACAATCTCCGAGTGTTGCAAAAGTGAAGGTTTGTCTGGTTTTGCTTTGGTAAAGTTACATAACAAGGCAGTGATTTTTTCATTGTGGGTTCCATCTTCTTTCTGGTACCCTGGTCCGATTCCAAAATTAGCTGCATGAGTAAACTTGCCCTCTCTTGGAAACAAATCCAAGTAGATGTAACCTTTGAAAACTACTCTACTATGATCTCCTTGTGCGATGTTATCGTAGAGGGCATAGATCACAACATCTTCGTGCCAAGTCTGTTCTGAAGTAGGTTCAAGCTGCACGAACTTGATATCAAAGAGTTGTTCGAAAATTCTAAACATCCCTCTGGTGGTATGGCCCATTTCAAAGTACTCTGAGATTTCATTGGTGTTCACTTGGTATTCTTCAGTCAAAAGCTTTTGGTTGTAATAGGCCAAGTCCCATATGTACAACTCTGTTTGTTCAGGAATTCCACGCAGAACCAAGTCCATGTTCTTGAACGCAAGCAACTCATCTCTCTGAGGTTTGCCAACTTTGTAATACTTTCCTTTCAACTCATCTAAGAATGAGAACACTGTTTCCGGGTTCTTGGCCAAGTTTTCTTCCAATATATAGTTGGAATAGGTTGCATATCCTAATGTTTTGCCCAACTCGTACCGAATCTTAAAAACTTTCTCTAATATCTCTGCATTGGCTGGAACCTTGTTTTGGTTACCAGCGTAAGCAATCTTTCTTGTTTCTTGATTACTGGCAAACTTAATCACAGGTAAAATATCGGTGTATTTAAAGGAAACTTTAACCTTTCCGTCCTCACGGGGAAAGAGAGAAACAAGATCTTTTGGCACCCCTTCCAAGTCTTCTTCCTCAAACAACAAGAAACTAGTATCTTCAAACATGTTTTGCCCGAATTTGCTGCAAAGTGCATTCATCTCGTTTTGTAACTCCTCCACCTTGTCTCTGGTTTCCTGGCTCAACTCCAACCCATTTCTTTTAAAATCTTGCACAGTCTTCTTTACGATCTTGCTAACTTCATGGTGGGTGGATTCGTCAAGCAAGTTCTCGAATTTTTTAAAGGCTGCAAAAAGATCTGGCCTCAACTTCTGTTGCACGTTAAACTCCATGAACTTATTGCTGGATTCCACAGCCGCCTCTCTGATTTCTTTGCTTGTGGATACAAATCCATATAGATTGTTTTTGGATCTTGGTAATGCGGCTTCGTTGTGGAATTTAGCGTACTCTTCAAACTCCACCTGTAACGTTGGATTTTCCGCTTTAGAGATCCGATCATTAATTTCAACTTCTCTTTGGTTTAATTCGTTTCCGACACGAACAATATCATCCACAGTAGCGCCCCATGTGGGAAGTATGAGCGTCGACGTAAGGCTTTTGAAGTCAATCATAGTTACCATTATTTTCAAGATTTCTATCTCTTTTATATTAAAACATGGACCTTCCTGAAGCGGCAGATTATGATTTTGTGTATGAAGCCGTATCACTAATGTGTCATTATAAGCCATCCTAAATTGTGTAAAAGTCCGGATTTATATCATTTCTGGGGTACCAACTGACGGTTCGCTCACTTCGGATGATCTCCCCTGGTATAAAAGAATTATTAAAGAGCACAAAGAATACTATCGGATAACTAGGATAGAGGCAGCTAATTTTATTTCGTTGATTTCCCATAACCTACCCATGATTTAAGATGAGACTGGTTAATCTTATTGCTGATCAAAATTTTAAAGTTATATGTTGATAAAACTTACAACTGAATTGCAATAATGTGGCTTCATTCGGTTAAAATTATGAGCATTTAATCTTCTTGTTTATTCACTCGTTTATACATGCAGTTGCTCGTTAAAGTTAGCCAAATACTTACTCATTTGCTCCGAAATACTTTTCAGCGCTTCTTCATTAACTCTGTTTGTGAAATTTGTCTAAATCTACTGATAACAACTCAAACTTGATCGTTCGTTTTGTCATTGATCTATCTCGTATCTCTTATATTAATATCTACTAATCCATTTCAACATCATTATCAGCTTGATCCTTCTTTTGAGCATGAGCAGCAGCAATCTTTTCAGCCATAGCAGCCTCCAGAGCAGCTTCTTGCTTCTTTCTGAAAGCTTGCTTCTTTTCTTCTTCCTTAGCCAAGTAACGACCTCTAATGATGTTACCAATCATAGCCAATTCTTCATACTTGGCAATGTACTTGGCCTTGGTTGAATCATAACCATCATCATACAACCAATCTTCAGCCTTAGCCAACATACCAGTCAACTTTTCCTTTTCTTCTGGAGAAGCAAAGTCGGAGTATTGACCATCCAACTTACCTCTCAAGTCGTAAATGTACTCTTCGAGGGCGTTCTTTCTGTCTTCGGTGTCGGCAACCAACTTGTCTTCCATCACCATGGCGTTTTCTCTTTCAACCAACTTTTGTCTGACATCATCAGGCAAAGCAGTGGAGGTTTGGATGATTTCCAAGTCGTCCTTCTTGACCAACTTCTTAACTTCCTTGTATTCTGGTTCGGCATCTTCATCTTCGTTTTCAACCAATTCCTTGACGAGCTTTTCTTCAACGGTGTAGGCAGATTCGATGGTGTAGAAGCCAGATGGGTCGTTTCTCAACTTCAACTTGGTGGCAATGGAGGATTCACCAGCAGATGGAACAACACCCTTCAAGGTCCACTTGGTAACAATAGGGTTGGTACCAGCTGGCAACTCAGATGGGTTGGTGTACTTGGCTTCAACTTCAAAGTCACCGTTTCTGAACAAGGTAATAATCTTGGTGGCTGGGAAGGAACCTCCCTTAGGGAAAACTTCCAAGTGGTCTTCGTCTTCTTCTTGCTTGTCCCAGAAGTAGGAAACAGAAGTTGGGTTGTAGTCTTCAAACTTGAATGGTCTAACTCTAACGGTTGGAGAGTGAGTAGCACAGATGAAGGCATTACCTCTAGCAATGGCTTCATCTTGGTTCAAGGTGAAAGAAAGAGACTTACCTCCGAAAATTTCAGACAACTTAGCCTTCAAGGATGGAACTCTGGTACAACCACCAATAACTTCAACAGAGTCGATGTCTTCAATGGTCAAACCGGCATCCTTCAAAGCTTGTTCGACTGGAACGTGAACTCTTTCCAACAATGGTTGGACGTATTCTTCCAATTCTTCACGGGTCAAAGAGGAGGAAACATCAACATCGTTCATCAAAGATTCAATATTGAATGGAGCTTGGGTGTTGGCAGACAAAACCTTCTTCAACTTTTCAGAAGCAGTCAAAACTCTGTAGAAAGCCTTTGGGTTTTCGTTAATGTCAATCTTGTACTTACCCAAGAATTCCTTAGCAAAGTGGTTGGCAATAGCAATGTCAAAGTCTCTACCACCAAAGTGCTTGTCGTAAGCGGAACCCAAAACCTTGAGTTCACCCTTCTTGACAGCAGCAATGGAAACTTGGTAAGAAGAGTGACCAATGTCAATGAAAGCAACCTTCTTTGGTTCATCTTCTGGCAAGTCGTTAGCCTTGAACACACCGTAACCAACAGCAGCAGCAGTGATTTCGTTAACAATTCTGACTGGGTTCAAGCCAGCAATTCTACAAGCGTCAGCAGCAGCACGACGTTGCTTCTCAGTGTACCAACCTGGAACAGACAAACAAATGTCAACAATGTTACCCTTGGTTTCCTTGACAGCAGTAGCCTTGATCTTGTTGATGTAAGATGCAACCAATTGAGTGGCGGTAAATTCTTGTTGTTCACCCAAGAAACGGACCTTGGCACTGATGCCGCCTTCCTTGTTTTCAACCAATGGAACATTGAAAAACTTCTTTTCAACTTCAAAAGCTGGGTCGGCAAAGTCCAATCCCAAAATTCTCTTCAAGTTTTCAACAGTGTTCTTGACATTGGAAGTTTGTTGGTTCTTGGCAGATTCACCAATGAATCTGTTCTTTAAACCAAATCCAACGAGAGATGGAGTAGCACGGTTAGAAACTTCATTAACAATAATATCAATACCTCTGTTTCTAGCACAGGCGATAACGGTGTTATCGTTACCTAAATCAACACCAAATGGAGTGGACATCTTTCAATAATTGTTCAAAAAAAATTTGATCCTTTGAAAATTGTTTGCGAGCGATGAGAATTATATGGTCGTGGGGTGGCGAATTCTTCTAGAAGGTTCGAGAAGGACCACTCTGATGAACAAATGAACAAGTTGAGTTTGTATGGAGTACTATTTAACGAATAAAGTGAGTTTACTATGTGAATTTATGAGTTCTAATGCTTCAATTTATTCAATCTTTATATACTACAATTTGAGTATTGCTAAATTTGTTATTAGAGTCTGTTTATAATTGATAGTTGAAACTTTTAGTATTCATTTGTATTGATAATTGTCATTTCGGAATACTCTATTGGGTTTTCTTAATACTTGAGCGATTATCTTTAATCCGTTCACTTTGGATAATTCTTTGCCACTTAAATTCGTTAGTCATATGGTACTTACCACCACTTTAATTACTGATTATAATTGTACTCACTCATGTCAAATTTACTACTTGTATTTAATTTCTAATTCGTAGTATAACTTATTGTTCTATTGTTATTAATTCTCTTGTTCTTAACTGATTACTTGCTACTCACACTCAGTACTCACTTTGTTCGTAATATAACTCATGACCTATTTAATTCTACTCGTTCGTATAACTGCTTACTGGCTACTCGCACTAGCACTAGCACTAGCACTCGCACTCACTACTCACAACTCACTTCGTTCGTAGAGAGTTATGAATGCTCTAAAATAGTCACCAAAGTCATCCACCCAGAAGACTCAACCAAATGAAGATAATCAGAATACTCCTTACTCCTCACAAAATTTAACAACAACTGAAACTCATTAGCACTCAAAACCTCCATTTTCTTCAATGCAAGAACCAAATGAAAATCATGAAGAAGCTCACCATTTGTATTTCCAAATATATGCTTTTTCAATTGACTAAGATCTTGAAGCTCGCCAATATAATCTCTATTTTCAATGGTAAAAGGGTTTGGAGAGTTAAAAAGAGGAGTAGGCTCCAAAGGAAACGAATCCGAAAGCGACACCAACAAAAACTCAACAGGAAGCGTTGGCTTGGCAGTTTTCTTCACCTGCAAGTTATACTCATTCATTTCAAGATATGAAATATCAGGCACGTATCTCTTATCTGTGTTTTCGTTAACATACAACTGAGAGGGTTGTGTGGAGCCGGATAACATATCAGCGCGCACCAAAGCTTCAGCGCTGGATGACACCTGGTAAGACTTGGGTTCGATTTGGCCCTCGAGTCCTCCACTCACCACACTGGTGATGTACTTGGACAGATACTTACCCGAGTTGGCCCACTTGGTGTAGTTGGGGTTTGCATTCTGATTTCTGGCTGCCATCAAGACTTCGAGGTTGCTCAAAAAGTACGAGTCTTTGTGCCTTTTACAAATGACGGAACCATCCTTCTTTCCCGAGTCGGTCAAATCGGTGAACACCACACCTAGTTGGGACAAGCCCAACTTGGAGGCGATTTCATCCACCTTGGCCAACTCGTCGTCGTCGGTGAGAATACGCAACCCGTCAGGCTCACCTCCCTGTTTAGGTTCATAGATTGCCTCCACTACGGCTTTGATCCCCAAAGGTACCTTATCAAACTCCTGGTATGTCCCGTATAAAATGCCGTATCTCTGAGCACCGGTCTTTCTCCATGCATCTATAAACTTATTCAAGATGCTGGAGTCCGCATACTGAACATGGTCAACCATCCGGAACTTCTGCATCAGAAGCGTGATTGGCGATGGTTGGCACTTGGAACAAATTCCTCGAGGGTATGGGTGATGTCCCTCCTTACAGTTCAAGTCGATGTTGTAGTTGGGTTCTTCCAAAGGCGCGATGTATGACAGCCCGTTGTAGCTCTTATTGGTTTGTTGGTTGAGTTCCTTAAGGTGTGCGTGGAACGAAACATGCTTGATACCCTGTTCCTTTTGGTAAGTGGCATCCCATGGGGGGAGTGGTGAACAGTACTCGCACATCCCCTTGTCTCCATGCTTGCAGTACTTGCTTCTAGGACGCTTAATAAACCCATCTTTCTTGGAGAGTATTTTATCAATCTCGAGTTCTTCGTGGGGCACTTCAGTACTAACATTCGATGTGATAGTGATAGATCCACTAGCATTACCACCAGAAACAACCTGTGCCACGACGTCTTCGTATGTCACGAATAACATATCTCCATTCTTGAGTCCCAACTGATCCACGGTTTTTCCGCAAAGTGAATTGGCCGGTTGTGATTCAGCTCCTGTTGGTTTAAGACTGAGCCGGATGGATTGGGGATCCACTGACCCTAATTTTTCGTATAATTGTTCTAGAATGATGAGGAAGTCGTCTGTGGGGTTTGCATTGATGCGAAACATCCCAGCTTTGCTTCGAAATCGGAGGACAGGCATAGTGGCGAATGTTTTTTTAAAAAATGATATTAGTAGATGAGTGACTTGAATTGCGACTGCGAATACGAACTACGAACTACGAACGAAGTGAGTAGTGAGTGGTATGTAGTATGTAGTGAGTAGTTTCTATTAATTAGTAACAACTTATTATTAATTCTTAATAGTGAGGAATAAGTAAATATTTAAAATATTACATAGTGTATTCCTGATTAGATGAACCAATTGCGAGTATATACAATGAGCAACTCATACTCTATAATCTTTCTCTTCTATTGCTTCATAATATACCAAAGTAGAATTCAATATAAAATTCACATCACTATCTTCTTTGATTTGTGACCTAACTACTAACCTATGTAATGATTCAAACTCACAAACTCACAAACTCACAAACTCACTTCGTACGTTCGTTTGTTCGTTTACATCACGATATTATAAAAACCTTAATACAATCCTCTAGTCCCCCAATTAATCCAATCCTTTTAACCTTATACAGTATATCCTTCTTCTCATCAGTCTCCAGAAAAGCAAAGTCAGCTTCCCAACGCATAAGTCCTAACTCTACACGGCCCAATGAATACCGCCTCTCAAGCTCTTCGTAACTCTTGACACCCAAAATCGGCCAGTCCGACATGTGGAGCTTGCGAAAGTGGTTTCGCAAAGCAATCAAGTAAGACACATTGATTACTATCTTACACTGGATGTTTTCCTGTGTGTATGTGATGACTGTGTCCTTGGACTTAGCAAACTTCTCTACAGGCGCATCAAAAAGTTCATATTTAAGCTTCTTTCCTATTATCACATTGACTAGCTTGTTTAAATATGAGTTTGACAATTTGGTCTGGTAGAAGTCATTGCTGTTAAGGGTGATTAATGACTTGGAGTTGATGGCGACCGATGTCTGGGGCGTATTTGTGGATTCCTTTCTTCGGACAAAGAGTTTTATGGGGATAGTTTGGTTGGATACTTTTAGGAACGCTATTTGTGGTGGCATGAAAAATATCAAATGCTGCGAGTATTTGTGTTAATTATCTTTAACTGGAAACGAGTGGAAAGGTAACAATATTGGAAACGAGAATTGTGTAAATACTTAGGTGTTAGTGTGAAATCGGTTTCATCACGGAAATTCCATTCATAAGACGCTTATGAACGATCATTTCATGGTAGAACAAGGCTATGAACAACCATTCAAGATAGAATTAAACAAAGGCTGCTTATTCACACTCCTCACATCGTTCGTAGTGAGTTCGTCTGTACTGTCTACAACAATTAACTGTAAAATCTATTCACACAAAATATTTATACAATCAGAAGATGTTCACCATTCGAAACAAACAAAGTCGCGTCACATACGATGGAGCGCCAGTTACCTATCTCAAAAACAGTTCCCACAATAAAATAAAGATAAAAAAACCAAAGGGAATCAAAACAGCTCGTTTTTTTTGATTTTTTTATTTTCAACTTTTTTTTATTTTCTTCTTTATTAAATAGAACTGAAAAGCTTTGCAGCTATACCCAAATCAACAGATTAACCCATAGTGTACAATAACAAAAATAAATATGATTAAAGAGAAAGAAACTCTTCGATATTCACGCCAAAATCGGATTCAATTTGGTGTTGATGTGGATGGTGTAAGTGGTTTGGTTGGTCGAGGATGAAAGAGAAAGGAGCAGATGATTCGTTGGAAATGTCCGAAAAGTCATCAAAGTCCTCAGTCTTTATGTGGTTGGATTCACTGTTTTCCAACAAGAAGTCGTCGGTGTCATCAAGAGACCCGGCTGGAGAAGAAGTGCCTTTAGAAAAGTCGACATAATCATGTATGATTGGTGCTGCAGACCAAAAGGTGAGAAAATGTTGAAACAAACACAAGGGTAGGAAAGATATTTTATGCGCGTCATCGAATGCTATAAATTCATTCAACTTATGCTAGAGTTCTTCAGTGTACTCGTCACCAGATAAATACATTCAAGAACTCTAGATAAGGACTGAACAAGCAGAGACCTCAAACAAAAACATCAGACAACCCCAGTGTGTGATCCAACGCAAAATTACTTCTGAATTTTGCCCCATGAGATCATACGATTGTGGACCTTTCTTAAGTGTCAAGTCAATAGGCAGGTTGAGAGGCAGGTTGATCGAAACAGGGGAAAGATAGTTGTAGTAGTGATCCTTCACTGGTTCGTCATCCACCTCACTATATCTTCTCTTCAAGGAAACGTGATCATATTCAACTTCCTCCTTGATGGAAACTTCAGTGGATTGTTTAGATGGAGAAGCTTCGATAGCTTCTTCAATCTTTGGAGATACAACATTCTCAATCTCATCAGACTCCTCCTCGTCGTCTTCGTCATCATCCTTCTTCTTGGAGGAAGACAGATTCAAGTTGGAATGTATCTTCTCCTTCAAGTCAGACAAGTCCGAAAGAACGACAGGATTAAGCGATTCACGCTGTTCAACAGAAAGCAACTTGGAAGCTTCCTCATGGTTGGCTTGCAAGTCCTTCAAGTTCTGTTCCAACTTCAAGACGTAAGATTCCAAGTACTCAACGTGTTTCCGCTTCTTTTCTCTGGAGGCGTGGGCTGCACGGCGATTTCTCAAAATACGCTCAACCCTACGTTGTTCCTTTTCTTCCTTGGTCTTAGCCCTTTTTCTTGGTGGGAGGGTTGACTTGAAGTTGGCATCGATTGGTAAATCAGTCATGGTGTGTGGAGAGGATTAAAAAATGTATGATAAGATAAAAATTTTAGGGGAATTTCGTCCAATATTTAAATGATCCGGTCACGAGGTAAATCTATTTTTTCCCACCACGCCCGCACGACTATGGTGATCCCGTGGTACGTCTGTTTCTTACACAAAAGCCTCTTTTCCTCAAAAAAGGAGGTTACAGTGTATGCAGGTATAAAATTTTTCTACTAATAGCAGTATTCTGCTTCTCCTCGTTTATTTTTGTGCTCTACGCCAAATTTAAGAGGCGCCTGAACGATCACTCTTACTATTTTAGATTTCGAGGTTAAGTACGATGAACATATGAGGCCCATGCAAACATTTCTCTCTCTAGTTTATATTATTAAGTTATGAAACTCATGTTGAGAGTGAAATCACCAAAATCATCACAAAATCAGTTCTATTGTTAGCGTTTTGCACCATTACGCCATTAAATTTTCGACGAAAATGAAGAAATTTTTCAATGATAACGATGAACCTTCTATCAATTCAATCACATGTGTCGCATGGATATGTTGGCGGGAAAGCTGCAATTTTCCCACTTCAATGTCAGGGATGGAATGTAGACTACGTGAATACAGTTGAATTCTCAAATCATACCGGTTATGGTTCATTTGAAGGAGACTCGATCGATAATGATACTTTACAAAGTATATTAAAAGAACTAGTGAATGTAAATTATCAATATCTTTTAACAGGATATATCCCAAATGATCAACTTGTAAGCTCTATAAGAGTATTTATAAAGGAGTACAAGAAGAAGCAATCATGTCTCTATTTACTTGATCCAGTGTTAGGTGATAATAACTATTTGTACGTTGATAAATCATGCATAATTGAGTACCAAAAGGTTTTGAGTGATAATTTAGTTGATATCATTACTCCTAATCAGTTTGAGTTTGAGCTTTTATTAGATCAGAAAGTATCGTCTAATGAAAATCTTCAAAGCGGCATTTCCTTGCTAATCAATAAATTCAAGGTCCGTTTTGTGGTTATCACCTCAATAGAATTAAAGGACGATTCCATTGCTTGTGTTTTTGCAACCAAATCAGGATCTGCTATGTTCAAAGTGAAAAAGATCGATAGTTATTTTACTGGAGTGGGTGATTTATTTGCATCATTACTTGTCGACAAATTAAACAATAACCTCAAAACTAATAACGATTTAGTCGCTTTGGGAAAAGCTGTAAATCAAGTATTAACAATAATGAACAAAACCCTCCAACTTACCCTGAATGGAACCGGTAATGTCACAAACGGAACAATCAATAATGAAAATATGAAACATTTCGAATTAAGAATCATTCAAAGTAAGGATAACTTTTCTTACGACGGCTCTGGTGAGTTTGAAGAATTAGATGTAAATATAGAATAAACGCCATTAGACTATCACCATCGCTTTCAAAAAAAAACTTCCATGCAGCATCGTCTTCTCCTTTTTTCCCTCCCTTATATTTCAGGCTCGTCCATGCAGAACCTGAAACGGAAATGTACCTTCAATGATTAGACTTCACGCGATTCATTTGCTTGCTACTTTCACCTTAATTAGGTTAAATTGATCTTAATAGGTCCGTTTGTTCCTTTCAATTAAAGGGGACATCAACAATACCCTCGAACAATGATCACTGAAATTTCCTTTTCTTCGTCCCTTTGTTTTCCCTTTAAGGGTAAATTTCTCTTTGAACTATAAAACGTCGTTCCAGCAACTACTCTGGTGCCTGTATTATGCAGCATCATCGCATCGACAACTTTTTTTTTCTCGTGTATTTCAAAGGGTCTCTTAAACTTAATCCTCATTCTCTTGCCATTGGAATGTAACATTCATAACCATCTCTTTCTGCAGCAATGAAACATCGTTTTGGGTTGTTTCATTCTTTTGCCGATGAACATTTAAACTTTCGTCTGGGCTTGTTTTATACAGGTTGATTTTCTTGGGCTTCTGATGTATTTTGCCAGGATATTTACTAGTATAAAGTCTCAATATCATACCGGTAAAGTTTCGTTCCGATGACTCCTCCCTTAATATCAAGACGTCGCCTAGCATATCTATTGAGGTCATCTCTTGCATCCCTCATTTACTGCTTGGCATGCGAGCGAATAATATACGATGGCTTACATAATAATAAGATATCTAGAGAATCAGTCCACTAAAACTATTCTCTTTTAAAGTCGTACTACCCGAGATTTAACCGTTTATTTCCACCTCGTGCGTAAACGGTAATTACACTGGACTGTCTATTAATAACTTTATCCATTTATGATACTATATAAAAATAATCATGTCATCAAAAGTCTGTAAATATTTATTAGAAGTCTGTAAATATTTATTAGAAGTCTGTAAATATTTATTAGAAGTCTGTAAACAACTATTAGAAGTCTGTAAACAACTATTAGAATCTTTGAATATTTATTAGAAGTCTGTAAGCATTCATCAAAATTCCGTAAAAATCCATTAAGAGTCTGTAAATAATTCATCTCGGAACATTCATTAAATATCTCACTTTATAATCTACAATATCAAATTATCACATTCATTACTATCTTAACATATCGTCAAGTCTCATCTGTTCAGGTATAAGGAAAGGGGTTTAGATCAGTATCAAACCCTCATCATCCATGCTTAGAGTAAACACTCTATTAATACACTAGGCAATTAAATCATCAATAAGAATCCACCAAAAAATAAAGATTGAACAATGAACATCACCTTCATCAACCCAGAGTTAGAAGAAGGAGAAGAGGCAGAGTTCTTGGAGGACAGTTTAGAGGATGCAGAAGCTCCACCACTAGTGGAAGCAGCAGCCTTTATGTTCTTGCCCTTTGAAGAACCAGTAGAAGCCGAAGCAGTAGTAGTTGAAGGATAAATATAGTCATTTAATTCTTGGAACAAGCCTGTGGATTGTAAATCAGCCAAGAAAGATTCTAAAGCTGGACCGTACTTGGAAAAAGACGAAGACAATTCTTCGGTCAAGTTACCTCCAAGCAAATTAGCGATGGAACTGTCTATCAATTGGGTGTTACCTAAAACACTAGAAGCAAGCCCAGCAAGATCAATACTAGATAAGTTGAAGCTGAGAGCACCAGTTGCTAACAAGTCAGAAACAAATTCCACAGTCATGTTTTGGTAAGATTGGTTTGCAATCACACGCTTCAAGGTGTACACAGCAACTCCGGTGTTGTTAAGGGAGTTGAGGGTAGTTCCAAGGGTTCCGTACAAGAGTTCAGAGCCCAAGAAGCTGGAAGCAAAGTTCACCAAGAATGAGGTGATGGTACCTGCAAAAGAATCTCTCTTTTCGATGGTGTCTCTCTTGGAGAGAACAGTGTCGATAAGTAACTTAAGGTAAATCTTGTTAGACAGGATAAGACGGTAAGTCAAGTCCACAAGAACTGGTCTATATGAGTCGTCGAGCAACAAGCCATCCAAAGTGGATTGGATCAACCCAGAGTCTTCCACAATGGAAATTAATCTGGTGACATTTACGCTGCCCAACAAGGATTCAGTTTGTGAGGAGGAAAGATTCAAAGATGAGCCAATCAGTTCACCTGACGAAAGTAACGCAGCAGTGATGTTAGCTAACTTTTCGATTCTGTCTGAATGGTTTGCAAACGCATCCAAAATGGTAAAAACAATACCAGTGTTGTTCACAACCTTAACAAGACTGTCCACTATTGGAATGGATTCTCCTCTTTTGTATAAACCATCAATACTCTCGAGAAAATCCCGGTTGATGTTGAATTGTGTGTCTGGAACGGCTCTAACACTCAACAGGGTATCTACTGGTACCACTGGGACTGTCGCTGAGACTATAACGCCAAAAACAAAATAGTACAAGACGTTTAATGCTTTCATCTGCTGTAAAATTTTAATAGCGAACCTGTTTCTTATAAACAAATCCACTTTTGGTAAGTATTTATATCTTATTGCAAAAACTTCCGTATTTGGAAGTTATATTGTCTTACGTAATCGTACGAGAACTTGTAGCAACTCACAGACCCCACACCGATGGTTCAGCTGGGGACAGGTACTTATAGCCGTCTTTCTAGTCTGTAACTAACCATTGCATCTACAACCATCATTACTCCACCTCTGTATTAAAAAAAATAAACATCTTCAGTAAACTCCATCGTGACTTCCTAATTAGGAAGTTGATGTTCTAACCCCGATTAGGTAATTAAAACAATTCCAAATACAACCTCCACTTTTTAAGATATATAAAATCATTTGTCTCATATTTCGTGACATCAATGAAGTGGTCGAGAATATTTTGGTTTGCTACAGTAGCAGCAACCACCGTAAGTGCTAACCAGCTTTATGGAAGCAACGTGGATGACATCTATGAAAGTTACGGAGACGAATTTGCACAAGTCCAAAGAAGCCTTGACGAGCTCTTGGAAAGAAGAGACTCCAACCCAGCTCTTGATGGGCTTATCACCACATTTGCCAATAGTGGTATCCTCACGCTCTTGCTTGATCAAGTTGCTAACAACAACGCTACCTTAGACCTGATTGCTGCCCTCACTGTGCAAGCCATCAATGCATCTCTGGCTGCTTACAACAAGACAGAAGGTGGTTTGAAAGGTGTTCAAACCCTCTTGAACCAAGCCAGTGGTAACTTCTCCATCAATATCACTGAAATCACTGACATAGTCAAGAACTCGGGTCTTATCGACTCCACCTTAAACAGTATCCTCTATAATGAAACCAATAGAAATGCCATTGCTGACTTTGGGGGTCACTTATTGGTTACTCAATATTGGGTTCCAATATTATTGAACGGGATCTCTGCCGGTGAACCATTAACTTGGAACTACATTGCCGACTTGGTTAAAAACTCGGTTTCCAAAGCCGATCAAACAAGAAAGGAGGTTGTTTTGGATGCCAGATCTTCTAGTGCATCCAATAACTACCTGGGAAGTGCTGAGCAGTTCCTTCAAAACTTTGTGGGTAGTATTGTGGGCTCTTCTCTCTTCACAAACACCTTGGCTCAAGGTTTGTCTGCCTTGAACCAAACTGGTGTTCTTGTTCCTTTGCTTTTGAAGACTCTGAGTGATCCAAACCTTGGAACTCTTGTTTCTGGTCTTTCCTCTAGAATCTTTGAATCTGGTGTTTTATACAATATTGATATTAACGCTATCTTCCAATGGGCTAAGAAGCAAGGTTACTTACTTAACGGTGCTCAATATATTTTAGTTGAGGAATGGATTTCAAAGCCTTTAGCCTTAATTTTCAAGAGATTGGAAGATACTGGCGCCCTCCAACAGGTCCAAACTAATCTCTATGGATCCAAGAAGTGATACCCTTAATATTCAGTGTATTAATAGAAGTTTATAATGAATGATGTAAAGAAGTCAATGTAAATACTCAACTTTTGGGTTTTCATGAATAATGTAAAGTTAATGGATACTACTCTCCAAAGCTTGTGAGTTTTCACAAATTATGTAAACTTGTAAATTTTTTAAAAAACTATATCAATTCACCAAAATAATTTTACAAATGCTCTATTAATTCACAGCAGTGAAAATTATCTATCATTATCTATTATTTCACCAAAGGTGATTCTATTAACATATATTCATGAAATTTGAAAAGTTTTTAAAAAAACTTAAAAAGAAAGACTCTTCATAATACCGAAACCAATGGTAATAACACACAAGTAACCGATAATGGAAGCTGGGACACCTCTACTAATGAACAGATTCACAGTCAAGTAAGGAGTTCCTAAATCATCTCTCATAGAAATGGCAGTGACGTTAGGGAAACCAGAAGTTGGTAAACCCATGGCAGCAGAAGCAATCAAAGCAGTTCCCATGATCAAGAGGTTAGCGTGAGGCTTTGGTAATGCTTCACCGACTTCCTTAACCAATGGAACAATAATTAATGCGGCAACGGTGTGGGACACAAAGGTTGCAAAAACCAAAACCAAAGCACCGAAGATAATAAAGATGACAAACACGTCAAAGTGGGCAATTTTCTTTTGCAAAGCCTTAGCAATGGTGGCCAACAATCCAGAAGATGTAACTGCCTTACCCAAAGCTTGACCACCCATAGCCAATAAGACAATGGACCATGGGAAATTGTTCAAATCATCAACCTTCAACAAACCGGTACCAAAGAACAAAACAATAGGAATGATCGAGATAATACCAGCTTCTCCGAAGGTTGGAGCGATCTGTGTCATAGTACACCACAAAATAATGGTGACAAGAGTAACCATACAAACAAAGACTTGCTTGGTTGTGAACTTTTCCTTAATAGGCTTATAAGACTTTAACTTGGTATCGGAAATCTTATAAGTGAAGATCAATTCCAACCAAATCAAAATAAGCAAAACAATGGAAACAGGTAAAGCAACGGCAAACCACTTACCCCAACCTGGGTTTGGACTCATGGCACCCAAAGCAATGACGTTTTGTGGGGAGGAAATAGGAGAAGCCATACCTGCAACATTGGAAGCCAAAGCTATACCCAAAACCAAAGCCTTGCCGAACTCAGAGTTCTTTGGTAAAGATCTCAAGACTGGTTGAAGCAAGGAGTAACAAAGAACAGGAGATGCAACGTTGGAAATCCACATAGCCAAAAACAAGGCAATTCCCATGTTGGCAAGAAGAACATAACGTGGGTTGGTACCAGCGAAAGCTAAGATGTAAGAAGATAAAACTCTAGCAATGTTATACTTGGATAAGGCACCAGCCAAAGTGAAACCACCAATCAAAACCATGATAACAGAAGACCACATGGTTCCCAAGATGTATTGAGAGGATGCAACACCAGTCATTGTGTGCTTTCCATCAGAAGTCTTCAAGACCTTACAGGTGACAACCAACAAAGGAACAAGCATGGAAGTGGCGTATAATGGTAAAGCTTCGGTAGCCCATAACAAAGCAGCGGTGACCAAAACAGCCAAACAACGACCTTGGACTGGATCATTAAATGTCTTGACTCTAATCAAAACAGCAAAAATGGCAGATATACAAACCAACTTGAAAACTTGCCAAGTGATTAAACTAGCAGGAACCAGGATGTGTTCGTAGTTGAGAACCTTGAAAGGCAACTTGAACTTTCTCATTCTCAAATGCATTAAAGAGTTGGTTGCGGATGCTTCGTCACCCATTTTGTTGGAGGCAGTGGAACCAGTGATGTTTAAGTTGAAAGAGTCCTTCTCGATGGAAAGCAAGTCCTTCCACACGGTATTTCTTTCCCAAACAATGTGATCACGCAAATTAGACTTCAACTCGGCTCTGTAAGCTTCCAAGTCCTTAGCTGAGGCATTTTCATCAGAGAGGAAAGCATAAAGCTTAACAACTTGGTCTAACTTGGCATCCAAAGAGGACATGGTACTTGAACGGAACACATGAGAGTGAGAAGTTAAGAAAGAAGAAGTAAAGTCCTTCTTCATTTGGTAGTTACATGTTTTGTCAAACTTCTTACAGATCTTAGTGAAACCCATTTTGTTCAACTCAATGAATGACTTGATCTCAGAAAGCTCAATAAAAAGTTCAAGAGATCTCTTCTTCAAGGTGATTTTCTTTTGTTGGGAAACATTGAAATCACTTTGGTTTAACAAAACAGAATTATGAGAGTTTTGTTCGTCTTCGTCATCATCATCATCGTCATCATCATCGATTTCTTGCTTTTCCAAGTCAATGTCACCGGAAAAGGCTGGGGACTTTGCAGATTCCGTGAAAATGCTGTCGATTTGAACCTTGTTGGTTGTCAAATCTTGAATTAAGTTGTTGTAGTGTTTGTCAACCTTGGCTTCTTGTTTGTTGTAGAAGTTGGAGATGTTGGTTAACTCCAAAATTAATTGTCTGCTAAAAACTTTAAGAGGGTCGAAGTTATCAGATGAAGGGTTTGCGACGTTTTTGTCCTCTAAAAACAGCAAAAAAGCCTCATAAGGACGGTCTCCATCTTCGTCATCCTCTTCTTCAGCAACAGGCTTCGAGTCCAGCTTGAATTTCTTCATCAATTCATTGAATTTAGAGGTAGGGGCAGGAGCCATGGAAGAGGAGCCATTGTCCAATTCTAAAGTGAGAGATTGAATACTACCTTCCTTGTCCTTCTTACCAATATGTTCAAAAGCATCGTACAACTGTCCAACAGTAGTAGAAATAATTTCCTCAGACTTATTGGCAGCAAGCTGGTCTTGTTGTAATTTATAAATAACCTTCTTAAGGGCTGGGTAGTTCAAATAACTATCTTGCCATTCTGGCACAGCGTTGAATTTCAAAGAGTGTTCAAATTTCATTAATTAAGACTCGTGTGACCTTTAGCCTATTAAATACTTGAAAATTTTTTATGGTAAATCCTCGTGTGACTAGTTATGAGGAGAGATGAAGGTATTAAGGCACATGAGCTAGCTAATTTATAGAGACAACGTGGGCTAGCATCACAAAACCAAGACTTTTGTGTCTCTAGTGACAGACTAACGATGTCGATTGTTTCTTTTTTGTTTCTTTTGCGATGAAAGAGCAAGAAAAACAAATAATCTACTCGACACAACAAATCCTTTGTAAAGAATAAAGAAAGACATTAAAGATCGCTTATCATAGACCACAAACCGCTTATTTGCATTGCTTGTTTACAATGAAGTGAAATATTTGCACCCAAACATAACCTAAAATCAAAGGAGAGGTATTTAAAGTGAACTATTTCACAATCTCATTCAGATATTCCGAGCCCAACTCTAAAAAAGAAACTTTCGGGCTTAGCACGGCCAGAAGATAGCTTATATAATCCATGCAGCTCTTGCACATGATGTGATGCACGTGAATACACACGTGTTTGCTGCACGTGAATGCGCTTAGAAGACATGGTACAATATGGGCCTCTTATTGATAAGCATGTCAAAGGTAATAAAATATGCTTTAAAGAATACCATTCGACATGTTCAAAAGGATTGTTGACCAATTGAGTTCAAGACAGCCTCGTCCACCTGTCAAAATAGGTACACAAAACCTGCCCTGCGTGCACCAATCCCAAAAGAAGTAACATCCATGAACATCTCCATCTACTCATTCTTGTAGACCAATCTCTATTCCCACACAACCATAGTCGTCTGCAGGGTCTATTGTCAAAGAATGAAAAAAGTACACGTGATATTAAATATTTAAAAAAAGACAAGCCACTAACGACAAAATTAGAATTGACTCATGATGGGACAGAAACCATATTACCGTGATATCATTCATGAGGGAGAGTACACTCCCAAACCTACCAATTTTCTTCCTATATCAACTACAAGCAAGCCAGAAGATGCCCCAGTTAGACTTAATTCCCCTCATATCAAGTTTAACAGCGGCTCTACAAAGTCATCTGAATCGGTACCTTCTGCATTATATCTGTTGCCAAACGATTCACAGCTGCTGCCATACATTGCAATTCCGGCCGATTCGCCCAAGTTACTTCACAAATGGTCTCATACACACCTGATTCTCTGTGTGGTACCAGCTCCAAAAAAGAAGCTCTTATTCTGCGGGACGCAAGATTCCAAAATCTTGGTGTACGATATGACCAATTATACGCTTAAGTATAGAATCGTCAATCCCGAGAGTCAATGCTCGGGTGCTGTGCTTTGTTTAACAATAACGGAAGACGAGAATTTCTTATTTTCGGCCGGGGCTGCATCCACAGTTAGTGTGTGGGATTTGACAAATATCAAACTGGGATCCGAGCCTGTTAATAATCTCACTGACATTGTTTGTTCACATGTGATATACTCAGCTGTTGATATTGGTGATATCTTTTCATTAGTGTGGTCTGCTCAATTGCAGACTTTATTCATTGGAGCACAAAACGCATCTATTCTTTGGGCAAGGTTAGAGTTACAGCTGTTTAGTAATAATGGGGATACCCAACCTCTGGCAGTGCCAGACCGCTTACCTCATTTACGTTATGATAAGTTTTTCGATTCAAAGGGCCCTGGTGGACAGTTCAATCGTTTACAATCAAAGCAACAAAAGTTGAAACAAAACTCGATTGGGTCGCTTCCCGAATTGCCCACGTTGGTTGAAATTAAGAATGAAGACATTATCCGGTTTGCTCATAATGGGTATGTCTATTGCATGGGTATTCTTGCCCGCGACCGGTATCTTCTTCCAAAGAAGTGCCATTCCGAGTTATTGATTAGTTGTGGAGGAGATGGTATTATTAATATCTGGGAAGTTACTAAACTGGAGAAATCTCTTAGTCTTTCAAAGTTGAAGTCATTGGAGAATGATGAAGCTGTACTTTCTATGACTATTCAAGATTATCTTTATGTTGGGCTTAGTGATTCAAAGATTAATGTATGGGATCTTACTACTTTTCAATTGACTCGTTCCTTCCATTTCGAACGTACAGAAGAATCCGATACAAAATCGCACGACGAAGTTCTTAGTCTTGGTATTCACAATGATTGTATATTCAAGGCTAGTAACATGGGTGGGTTGGTCAAATTTAATCTCAAATGGCAAGCAGACATTCCTTCAGCACCATCACCTCAAACAGTTGTCATATCGTCAGAAGACGAAACATACAATGCTATGTTCAATCAAACAGGAAGTGTTTTGACTGTTGATATTTTCACTTCCAATGAATCTACATTCTTGGTTTCTGGTGGACACAAAGCGTTATGTCTTTGGGATATCTCCAAGTTAGGAAATATGACCCCAAAGATTGAACTGGAGTCTAGTTCATCTGATCAATTAAGTAACGAAAACATGTTGGCTAGGTTGAAAACATTCATTTCGTTTAAAACCATTTCCAAGTTCCCCACATTGTATTTGGAAGATTCTCGTCATTGTGCACAATTTTTATCCAAGTTGTTTATGGATTTAGGTTCACAAGAAACCAAGTTACTTCCAGTATTGGATGGCAACCCGATTGTTTATTCCTTATTTAAGAAGAACAATAAGAATGCTGAGAAAACTTCTAGGGTTTTATGGTATGCACATTATGATGTTGTGGATGCTACCAACAATGAAGCAGATGACTGGAAGACAGACCCATTTCTGTTGACAGCCATAGATGGAAACTTGTACGCGCGTGGTGTTTCTGATAACAAAGGCCCCACATTGGCTGCAATTTTTTCTGTTGCAGAATTGTACAAGAAAGGGGAGTTATCATGTGATGTTATATTTATCATTGAAGGAGAAGAGGAGTGTGGCTCGATTGGGTTCCAAAAGGTTATTAATGATAATAAAGCCATGATTGGGAATATTGATTGGGTCATGCTCTCGAATTCTTATTGGTTAGACGATGAAACACCATGTCTTAACTACGGCTTGAGAGGGGTTGTGAGTGCAACCGTTACGGTTACCTCATCTAAGCCCGATAGACATTCAGGTGTGGACGGGGGTGTTCTGCTGGAACCAACAATGGATCTTATTCAAATCTTGGGTGATTTGAAGGAGCGGAAAACCGACAAGATTTTGTTGGATGGATTTTATAATGGAATTCCAGAAGTTAGTGAACGTGAGTTATCATTATACAAAAAAATTGAAGATTATGCTACAGAAAAGAATATCGACAATCAAGATATGAGAACCTTAACCGCCAAATGGAGAGATCCTTCATTAACTGTTCATAAAATCCAGGTTTCAGGGCCAAATAATAACACCGTCATTCCTCAGATTGCAGAGGCAACCATTTCTATCAGAATCGTGCCATGTCAAAACCTTGAGCTGATCAAAGAAAGCCTTAGCCAATATCTTTATGAACGATTTCAAGAATTGGAGTCTGAAAACCGGTTGGAGGTTAACATTTTCCATGAAGCCGAACCTTGGCTTGGAGATCCAGCCAATTTGGTATACAGTGTTTTGCAACGAAACATTAAGAAGAATTGGGAAGTGGAGCCATTGTTTGTTCGGGAGGGAGGGTCAATTCCTTCGATTCGTTTCTTGGAAAAGGCCTTTGGAGCTCCTGCTGCGCAGATTCCATGTGGGCAAGCCTCAGATAATGCCCACTTGAAGGATGAAAAATTACGTATTGTAAACTTGTACAAGTTGCGTGATATTCTCACGGATACGTTTAGAGAGTTGGGCAATAATGAATAAAATTGCAGCTTCAACCATGCATTGTCGCCATGTAAGAAAATGTGGAATGTTTCATGTAGTTACTAATGCAGGTGACAGCCTTACATTTGACGCATATAGGACAAAATTTTTTTGATAAAATCATACAATAATCGTGAAATGTAAAAATAGAATTAAATAGGTATTAAAAAATTAAAAATGTTTGAGCTCTAATCTCTAAAAAATGCAAAACCTAAGAAAATACAAAGGCATTCAACTTAACCGGCTTAAACGATCTATTAGCATAACAAACTCTGTTCAAAGAGTTCGAGCTTCTGATTAGCCTATTCATGACCTTAACCGAATGAGCATTTTGGGATGGCTCGTCATAATCGCTATCATCGTCTGATTCCTCGTCATATAATTCATAGTCTTTGTCATACCAAAGCCATGAGTATGTACTAGTATTTCCCGAAGAAAGCAGAGTAATTGAATTTTCTTTTCTTCTGTAATGATCTTCTATGATCGAATCGTCATCTCTGAAACGAAGGTTTTTGATAATTTTATGATCGGAATGGGTGCTACTAGCTGGACTTCCTGGACTTTCAGGACTGTCTGAAAATCCAGATTGATTGCTAACAGGACTTCCAACAGGAGTTTCCAATTGTCTTTCATATTCAAGACCACTGTTGAGGTTTGAAATTATGGAAAAGATGTGATTGACGAATAATTTATGTTTGTAGGATAAATTGAATTGATGAAAGGAAATGTCATTGTACTTTTTGTTCAATTGAATGTTTTTGGCCCGCGATGACGGGTTGAATTGATCAAACAAAACAATGTTGTACCTCGACTTGGTTGACTCCAAGCCTGGAGACGAAGATGATTTGATAGCAAACTCAATCAAATCATCCTGTGGATCGAAAATGAAAATCTGCGAAAAACGGTTTTGGTACCGAGCCTTGCCGTTTTGCAGCAAAGCCTTAAACTTTTTGTAATCAATGAATCTGACTGTGTTTTCGTCGATTTCAAAATGCTTTAAAATAATCAAAATGTCATTCAACTCTTTCAGTGTGTCATTGAGAACAATCAAAATGTTGCCGTTGAAGTTAATATTGAATCCGTCATAAAAGTTTTCCTGAATAAATGAGTAGAATGGTAACATGATATCCAACAAAAAGCAACTGTCATGTAAACTCAAGTTCTCTGGAATCTTAACTAATGTCTCCAGTGGACATGTAATTCTGAGGTAATCTTGGAAACCTCCGTCGATATTTATCCCGTAAATCAAGTTCCGGGTGCATGGGAATTTCGACCAATAATGTAAGTTTGTTTCCAGTAATGAACCAAGTTTTCTCACTTGATTGCAATTGAAGCATGCCCGGTCTTTGCTCTGGTTCAAACAGTTGGTAAAAGGAAACACAAGATACTTGGAGTTGTTACGGAATCCAACTACGTCTTGATGATGGGTTAATGCCTGCACTTTACCCACAATCTTGTAGCCGGGAACCAAACTTCCTTTCACCAGTTTGACCAAACTTGTGAAATCGGTCTTATAGTTGATCCCAACTAGCTTCACCTTAAGTATAAGCTCATTGGCCAACGCGCTAGTAAGAGCGCTTTCTTTTGGTAACATTGTCGATTCTCTCATTTTACCCGATCCGAAATCAAATATTCGTTTAATTGGCAAACTATTGACGCCCTCGCTACTATTATATCCTTCGAAATCCCCGTTGAACATAGTTAAACTTTTATACTTTTCAATAAAAAGGTTAATTTACTCTATATATAAACAATCAAAAAAAATCTCCAAACAATGAAAACTATTTATTAGTTGATGCAAAAGCCTGTGTAATCCAATTTTCTTAGACGAAATAAGACACAATTTTAAAACCAATAATCTGATTGTATTTTATATTGCGTGAATAATATTTTGCATCTTTTTTTTTTTTTTTTTTTTGTTTCACATTAAGTTCGAGGTGATCTCAAGCATGAAGCCAGAAATCGACTGAGCAACTCTTCTCTTGCTACTGATATTGTTCAAGGACAATTGAATACACGCTGTAGCCAAGCTCGGTTGGATTTGTTTGTATTGACACAATCAGAGCAATCTATGCACGATGGGTTACAAAGAACATGAAAAAAATTTAAACAAACTATGCTTTAGAAAGGGGGGGATTATCATTACAATAAAGCCATAATGAATAATAGATAGCGTAGTATATAGAGGAATTGACAACGGGCGGGTTAAGGGGTAGTCCCTAGCCAGCCCAAGTACCTTACATAAACACATTCCAGGTTCATGAAACGCACCTCGGTGAAAACTCTGTGTAGAGATCTACATTACAAAAAAATCTATTTCCGAATAACAAGGGATAAGTCTTAAGTTAGGCTGTTCGATCATTAGCTCGTCATTAGAAAATCATCTGCGTGCTTGTGGGGCGTTTTGTACCTATGTAGTATCGAAATTACTCCTATTTTCCCCTTATATAATTACTTTTCTTAGTCGGATGCGAATCACACGTCAATTAGCACATCATCCCACGGATAATAAACCCACATTACACCAGCGCCTCCGCATCATCAACTTCACGTCAAATTATTTGTGTAAGAGGTCTGGATTGTGTAACAGGTTTTGTGAACATGTTTGTTTACCGTTGTATTGATCTTCAATCGTTAAGTTACAATCGTATGCGTTCTGTATCGCGTTTCTCTGCTCAAAGATTAGACTTCTACTACATAATAGAAAGGCGTTTTTATTGTATCTACCGTTACCCTAAAAATACGCTGGTTGCCCAGGTATGGGCAACTCTTTGTATTCGTCTATTCAGTAATGACTCGGCTAAGGACTTTCACCAGTTTCTTTATCACCTTGAAAGTTTGTTTACTATTGAAATTCTTAAGTGCTTTCTTTACCTCATCATCACACTCACTTAGCCTTTGACTCAGCCTTTCTCTTTCTTTCCTCTTCGTCTAAAAGTGACAACCGCATAGCCTCCTCTATCATTCTATCCTCAAAAGTTTGAAGCTGAGTCCTATCCTCGCCGGGAATAATTAAATTACTCGCATGAATTGCCGTAGCAGTGGCTGCCTTTCTAGCCAATTTGTTTCTAGCGGATATAAGCTTTTGTTCCCAATCTGGTCTAATTTGATCTGTTGAAATCACATTTGGTGCATTTGCGGCAAGTGACTTTCTCCTCTTACCAATAGTGCTTGGAACAACCAATTCATCATCACTACTAACAGCAGACTCCTGTAGCTTTTTGTAGTCACCCGCCTTGGACAGCCCGCCTAAACCAGTTGAAATATCTTTTGGAGCCTCGTACGTTACGCCAAAGTCAGGCAGTGCGCAGTACGGACATGCCGCTGGTTCCGAAACAAGCGTATGCGGTTGTGAGTCTGCCGAGCTTTCAGTATCGTGCGATGGGTGTGGGTCAAGTCGTTTGATTTGTACAAAACACTCAGTACAAATTGGTTGCAAACAACAACGTGAAATATTCAAATTAGGAGGGTAAAATAAAAAGCAAATAGGACACTCCAGTGAGTTCCTATATAATCTTAACAATAAGTCTTTTGAGGGCACCTCGGCGTGACCCTTGTTCTGTTTTGAATTAAGATAAAGTTGTTCTTCGTGTGCTTGTTCATCTTTTGTTCTTTGTATTAACAGCTTGATCTTAGCCTTTTGTTCCTGTCTACGATAGTAACTGGATGACTTACTAATCTTGTGGTTATCAATATCATCCTCTTCATCGTCTTCATCTCCCAGGTATGCCAGTTCAATCAGATGTAAAGGTAATTGCAAAAGTAATATTATCAACTCAGAATCCAGCCAGCTATCATCAAAATCTTGCAAAGGTGTGTAAAATGGTGCTAATTGTCTATTAGTTATAAGTTTTCTCACCACATTACTGTTATAATCAAGGTTGAGTTTATAAGTTCCATAGGGAGCCAAATACCCTCCATCTGCGTTTTCCTGATGTCTGACAATCAAGTTCTTATAGTGTTCTACACGTTGTTTGTCTTTTTCCTCTTGTCTTCTAAGCTTTTTGAATTCAGCATTGCCCAGCATGCCATATATTCCACTCATGGTGTTCCGACGCATTCCCGAACTCATCATAACACTACGTTGGCTCCCCTCGCCATACGAGCTCCCGATAGTGCTGGACCGGCTGCGTCCACCTCCGTTCGTCGCCTCTTTAGCTGGCACATTCCCCATATCTCCTGGATTCTTTTTTTATTTTTCCTACAAGCGCTCACATTTTATTGTCACTGAAATAGGGGGTGCTTTGAATATATCACGTAAACTCGGCTGCGTGCTTCTACTTGGTAGAGATGTATTAAGTGTATTGAACCTTTGGAATATATACTGGCTATTCTTTGGGGTTTTTCTATTTCTTGGTCACCTGACTGAACTTTTACACTAACCCTTTCTCAAACCTAACCCTAAACCCACACCAATCATCGCAAATATAACACTTACCCAAATTACTCCCAAACCTAAGCTGACTAATTTCTGAGTCCTTGAATATCTCTTGACCAAAATCTTTCCGTCATCTCTTTTTGTATGGAAACGAAGCCCTGCATAATACTGTTGGTTTGATCCGATAGTCAGATCAAACATTCCGATTGCTAGAAGAAAATATAATGGAGGTATCAAGAGCCCCAAGATCATTATTGAAAAGAATTTGAGGTTTCCTATCGTCTCATATTCTTCGATTGCTGGGGCTCTTTGTTTATTGTGGCTAGACCGTCCAATTTGTTGGATCTGCCTTTCAACATCAAATGCATCTTCATATTCTTCCTCTGTTTCATTTTCCTCCTTCACCGTCCTATGCATATACGCTTGCTGAGGATGCAAAATCGATTGTCTTGACTCTCGAGCCCTCACTGATCTTGGTTGATCATGACGAAACTCGTGGATATGGTGGTTAAGTTGTTCAATGTAGTCTTTTCCTCTAGGGGATGAAGCAGTATGTTTGGTGGAATCGCCCAGCAGAACACTTGGTGCTTTGATGTCATCGTTTCCAAAGGGCCCGGGGGATGTCCGTGATGAAGGGGAGGTTCTGAATTCTCCGCCAACCAATTCAGGCGACCCTCTGAACGACGCACTCCGCGTGTCGCTAATTGCATCCATGCCAACAGGTGCTGGGGGGATTCCTCTCGTTGGAGGAGATGTGATGGATCTTGGCGTCTCGTCATTATCGTTCGGTTTTTTCACCTTACGATCCATGCTTGGCTTTTTATGGTGAGAAATTTTAAACAGTCCCAGCGAATTCGAACTATCACTACTACTGCTGGACTTGTGTGTAAGAATGGCGCTCTGTGGCTCTATTGTGGCGGAAGAACGAACCTTTGGACTATCGTGAGCTGATTGAAGTCTTTGGATTTCCTTCGATGTTCGGTTCTCATAAACTGACCATCTTTGTTGTCCCTCATCAAAATCTTTGTCTTGAACTTTATACAACATCACTGGTAATTCAGTACTCAGATCCAACCCAGCTGTCAAGTTATTCAACGCTCTACGTTGGTACTCCTCATGACTATATCTACTAGATGGACTAGCCACCAGGTTCCGAGGTTGTTCCTCCAACTTATTAAGTAATTCTCCAGATGAAATAGAAGATCTTACTGAGACTCCCTTAGCGGTTTCGTCCGGGTTAATCATCAGCAGATGGTATGGATCCAACGATGCCAATGTTTCGTTGGTTACCAGAAACCTGGCATTGCTTTTTTTGGTATTATCAATTATGGGTAATCTGGGACTACCTGCAATGTGAGGCAGTGATGAATTGCTAACAACTGCTGCAATTGCACTCAGTGCTGCAAACACCCCTTTGGATGGGGTTGGAATACTGCTCGAGGAAGATGATTCAAATGACTCCTTTCGATTACTTATTATCTGCCTTCTATGAGGAGTTTGGTTTGGAGTGTTGCTATTAGAAACGTCTGGTTCTGGGTATTTGATTTCTTCCTCACTGAGTTGCAGTGTTCTATGAACTGAAGGGGTGGGCGTGGTTGATGCCATGCTCAGCCGTATTCTTTCAATACGGTCTCCGGTCACTCGGAATTTTGCACTAGCATTACTACTATCCATAATTTGACTGTCTCCTGACAGCGAATTCTGCGAATCTCTCTTGGATGAAGGCTCCGCATATACAAAGTCACTGGCTTGTAATCTTTGGAAAGATCCCAGCGGCTTCAATACATTCCCGGTACTTCCAATCGTGCTTATGGTTTGCTCAGATCCACTCCGAACATCCGCAACCTCATCGAACTCCTCCTTAAACACAAACTGTTGGATGGTGGGTGTTTCAATCGATTCATGTTCGTTCAGCCCGGAAATCGTTCTCACAGATTCCCTTGTTTGTCTAGACATGTATGGTTGGATATTATTGGATGCAGTTTCTAAAAGATCTTCATAATAATCATAATCATATCCTTCGTCGTCGTCATCGTTACTCGACAGAGTGTCGGCAAAGTCGTCTATCGTGGTTGGTTTTTCTGAGATGATCGACTCCGCTGGTGGTGTGCCTACGGGTGTGGTGTCCTCCACTACCAGCGACTTGGACCGGTTGAACTTGGGACGCAATGCATTCACGCCTCGTGTTGGTGAGGCTTCCCGTCCCATCGATAATCTCAGTAATCTTTTTTGTTTGGTGGGTGGAGGAATCACTCGGTTGCGTGCTCCTGGCTCCTCGATTATACTATCTATCGAGTATGCTGACGCCCGGTTACGAAAAAAGTTCTTAATTGTCTTGCTAGGAGAAGCAGCCC
Source organism: [Candida] smagusa (assembly GCA_030566775.1). NCBI lineage: Eukaryota > Fungi > Ascomycota > Pichiomycetes > Serinales > Debaryomycetaceae > Kodamaea > [Candida] smagusa. The sequence continues at coordinate 1,014,865 of JAKUAW010000002.1, read as the reverse complement.
CTGTGTCTGCCCCTGTGTCTGAAGGAATTGATGCACTTTCACTTTTAACTACGACCGCTTCGGGGGACGATTCTGCCGTCCCGCTTGCCGGCTCAATACTCCCAATTGGACTGTCTTCCTTGTCTTTGCTTCGCTTCATCTTTTCCCTGTGGTTGAAACCAATATTAAACGAGTGTATGTGGGTCAGTAGAAGAGAAGGATGGTTCGAATCAATAAAAAAGTTTATCAAAGAAAAAATAACAACAAAATGCCGCCGTAATAGCAAAGTTCAAGTATGAGCAAAAAAAATCAAATCATGTGAAATCCGGAATGTCGCTACCTTGGATCGTCTACATCGCATTTACGTTCTTCATTTGCCCGAAACTGGTTTTGCATCCTCTATCAATCTTTGGGTATGTTCGTGTTTTTAGACGAGAACACACTGTAATTTTGTCACTTTCGGTTTGTGTCATTGTTGTTCTAATAGACGGGTTTCCTATTTAGGCTCGGCTTCTTTGTCTTCCATAGATAAATATGGGGATACAATACAGTTTTTTTGTACATACTTGTCGAGGAGTATGTTGCCCATCAACTAAAGACGATGAGTTCTGACTAACAATTGAAACAACTAAATCTTGGGGTAAATTAAAAATTGTCTACTGCTGCCTTAAATATGACACTTAATTAAGGTTTTTTTTTTTTGACTTGGTGGAACTTTCATATTTTCACACAAGTTTTGTAAAAGTTCACAGTTAGTTTGTGCAAGTATTTATTGGTATGTACTTTTAACTTTATTGATCTTCTTTTATTGATATTTATTTATAGTGATTTTGTTTTATTGATAGTGATAGTCATTTAATTTGATCTGGTTTAATTGATCTAGCTTTTATTTGTTATTATTGGGTTTTTCTTTATTGATATTGTATCATATTGTCTTTTTCGATATGATGTCTTATTATCTTTTCTCAGTATCCCTCTTATCTTCTCTGCTCCCTACCATTTTATCTTCTCCTCTTCGTCCCTGCTTGCTACCAATATCTTCTATTCTCGTTAATCTCCTCTGTGTTACTCCTTAAAACATTTCTTGGCATGTTCCATTTGTATCATCAACCCAAATTGTTGCAAACTATGTTGCAGCAAAATTACCAAAATAGGAAATAAAAATTTACAGCAGAATAAATAACTTTTCTTAATTTAAATTAAACACTTTAGAACTGAAAGTACCTAGTACTCACCGCCACACTCGTAGTCGTAAGTGGGCTTTGGGGTAATAATTCGTAATACATCTAAACCCAGCATGTACCCAACTCCTTTAGAGCAAGGTACTATATAGGCAGGTCAGCAATTTTTGGATATATTTAGTAGTTTCTTCTTCTTCTCTTCTTACAGTTTGGCTTGTTACCGTTGTTTGGAGGTGGGTTGTTGTTACCGTTGTTTGGAGGTTGGTTGTTGCCACCGTTGTTACAAGTTCCCAAGAATGCAGCAAAAGAGTTGGCAATAACGTTTTGCAAACTTTGAACAGTGAAGATTTGCTTAGCAAGGTCGATCACCAATGGAGAGTCCTTAATGGCTTGCAAGAGAGAGTTCCAGTCAATAGCGTTACTGCTGAAAAGAGTACTAAGCAAGTTAGTAGCGAAAGGAATGTAGGCTGGGTCAGTAATAATAGACTTAACAACTTGGGTAGCCAAACCAGAGTTGGCAAGAGATTCCAAAGAGTTAATAACAATACTGTTACCGAGAGAAGAAAGGTCAGAACCGAGGTCTCTCTTGTCAGCGGATTCAACACCGTATTCGTAGTTTGGAAGTTCGAATCTCTTGTTTTTTCCACCAATCTTGTTCTTAATAAGTTGAACCAAGTTACCGATGATGTTCTTAGCAGCACTGAAAAGATCAACGTACAAAGAACAGTCGGCAATCAAGTCAGTGATAACCTTACCCAATAAGTTAGATTGATCCAAAGCGTTGAACAAAGAAGTGAAGTTAATAAGACCAGACTTAAGAACAGCAACAAGAGTGTTGATAACGATAGGTTGGAAGAAAGAGTTGGTAGTCAAACCCTTGATGATGATTGGAGCAAGTTGAGAGTTCTTGATAAGTTCAAAGAATTGAGTCTCAATTTGGTATTCTCTAGCACTAAGATCAATAGTGCTGTCTCTCTTCTTAAGAGCTTCAAGTTCATCCAACAGCTTTTGGAATTCAACCAATTGCTGTCTAGCGTTCAAGCTAATGACTTCGTTTTCAAGAACTGGCAAAGATGGAGCAGCTTGAACTGCAGCCATAGAAGCTAAGATAGCAAAATATGTGGTGGTGGAAAACTTCATGATAAACTGTTGATGGTGATAGAGAAAAAATTAACTAGGAATTTGCCCCGTATAAATACATAATCTCATTTGTTTAGCCTAACCCTTCGCTTTGAGTCTAGCTTTTGGAATTCCCAAAAATGGATATTACCTCTATGTGCCAAACAAATCTCGAAAATTCCCACTTTGGGAAAAGGATGCAAAAAACTTTCCACTTGCGGAAAATGGTCGGATCCTATATGCAGTCGGTAATATCTCTATTTGTAGGCTTGGGGAAAATAAGGCTGCAGCAACCCTCTAACTCACATCCTAAACTGGACTGTTTATTAAATATAGCTTCCGCAGCAAGGGTTCTTGGTTTTCTGGAAAATAATACCAAGAATTCTATACTTATTTCCTCTTTCATACTAACCTTTTAGAGTAATATTCTAAGAATAACTATGGGGCCATGTTCTCTACATTCATTTAACGTTTCCTAATCCAATTAAACATAGACTTTTATCATGAATTGTAAAGAACTTTCTCTAAACTGTAAAACATCAGTGATGTGTTTGGGTAATAATTGGTGTTTTGCGAATGCCTTACACATTTTTCATCTAGAATAAGACTAGTAGTTTTTTCTTTTTTTGCATTTCTTAGGTTGTGATCCAATAGTAGTTTCTCCTCCTTTAATAGTTTCTTCTTTGGTGTCGCCGCCCTTAACAGTTTCAACTTTAGTATCACCTTTAGTATCACCTTTGGTATCACCTTTAGTATCACCTTTGGTATCACCTTTAGTATCACCTTTGGTATCACCCTTAGTATCACCCTTTATATCATCCTTACTAACTGGAGGAATTGTAGCCTTACATTTCTCAGTGTTCTCTTCAAACGAATTCTGAGCAATTGTACGCCAATTGTCTTTAGTCAAAATTTCCTTGGAAAGCTGTGGAACCAACTTGGACTTTCTGAGAGCTTTCAAAAGATCATTTACATCAATTGCTTTGGTCTTGAGAATATTGTAAATCAAATCACCTGAAAAGTCAATGTACTTGTGATCACTTAAAGCATCTTTGACAACCTGGGTAGCAGCACCTGTGTCGGCAAGTTTTTTCATGACAGGTTCAAGCGAAGCATCTGCAATCTTAGAAATACCACCAGTTACGATACTTCCAACACTATTAACACCGGATGTGATAATGTTGCTAATACCGTCAGTTAAACTATTATATCCACTTTTAATAGATTCATATCCACTCAGTAAAGCACCAGAAATATAGTCAGTAGCTCCACTTAAGAAGCCTTTCTTTTGGATGTTCAACGAATCAATTGAACTTTCAATTTGATCTCTCTTAAGAATGGTAATTTGCACATGATCAGGAACCCATTCGAGGAAATCATCCACAACTTTAACACCTGCTTCAAAAACCTTAGGGTATGTTGAACAGTCAGCAATTAAGTCTTGGAGAACTTTTCCTACCAAGTTAGTTTTCTTCAAAGCTTCAAAGACTGCGTCAATGTCGATAATATTTTGTTCAAGAGCAAGTATAATAGCACTACCGGCAGCCTTTCCTAGGACAGGGTCCTCCACAATCCTTTTGACAACAGCAGAAGTTAATTGAGGGTTAAGGACAAGTCCAAGAAAGGCATCCCCAAGTTCACCAAGAGTGTCAGTAACGATGCCTTTTTTTTGGATTGCAAAATCTCTCTTTTTAATTGAAGAGCCTCCATTCTTAAGGGAGATGTATTTATCCAAAAGTTCATCAAAATGAGCAAGCTGCTCTTGAGTCTTTAAAGACAATTGGGTCGAAGCAACAGCTTCTGGCTTCAAGATCTCAGTGGTGGTTTTTGCATTCAATTGAGCAACCTCATTTCCAACAGGAGTGGGAGCAGATTGAACAAAAGTAGCCGTGGCTAAGATAGCTATGATAGTAGTGTGTGAGAGTTTCATATTGATTTGATGATGATAAACTAGGTAAATAGATGGATTTATATAGCAGAAACTTTTGGAAGAGAAATGGATGCAAAAGGCCCATTGGGTTGTATGCAGTCCGGAACATGCATAATCCCAGCAATTATCTTTATTTATGCACCAATGAAGCACGATAAAAGTAGAGTGAGCTTACCATTTCACAAATGTAGACACCAAGAGTTTACTGATACAACAATACGATCAAGAATAACCTTTTAAAGTAATTCTCGAGAAGCAAAGAGGACGAAAGTAGATACTTCACCAAGAGTTTCAGCTATACATGGTCATTCTCCATAACATATGTATTAATAAAGGTCATTACATTTTTCCGGTGTATTATCCGTTACTTCTTCATCAAGTCAAACAACGAGGCTTGTTTCTTTCCGGGGGTCTTTGAGTTTGATTTTGGCTTTGGAGTTGGTTTAGGTTTAGGCTTAGCAACTTTGGCTGCAGGTTTGTGTGCCTTTGGAGCAGTCTTCCTGACCGTTGTAATGTATCCATCCTCATCAACCATGGGCTCATCTTCAACAAAAAGTTGTTGGGGCGACACAGGTCTGGCGATTTCGTTGTCGGATTCTGGGTCTTCGATGCGCATACTTTCCAAGTTGGGTTCTTCCTCGATCTCGATTTCTATCGGTTCTTGTTTCTCTGTATTCTTGGATTCTTTCTGAGATTTGTCTTCGTCACTAAAGTCCCATGCACCTTCCTCCTCTTCATCATCAAACATTTTGTTCAAGTCCGTGCTTGGCTTTGGAAGCAGTCTCTTTTCCTCGATTTCTTCCCCTTCGTCATCTGGAACACTGGAAACAATCACTCGTTCCTTGCTTTGAAGTTTCCGAGACTTGTATTCGTACTTTGGCGCAGCTTCAAGGGGTCTAGTTTTTGGAATGGCCGCTTTAGGTTTCTGTTTCTCTCCTTTCCTGGAAACATAATTAGAAAGCAACCCTGTACTTTTCACCTTTGTCTCTTCTTTCTTTTCCTTCGGAACATCTCTTTTTGGTTCGTTCTTGGGTTGTGCCAGTGAGGTGGGAAGAGCAACAGAGCCCTTGATTATTTCCGGCCCTTTGATCATACCATTCTTGTGGTACACACCAAGATTCTCCACAGATGAAGGAAACTTCAGCTCTTCCAATGCCACATCTGCTGTGGATACTTGGACCGAATTCAACACCAACGAATACATCTGAACACATTTCACCTCGCTAAACATCTCTATGTCTTTTTCATACGAATCAGTCATCTTAATCAATGTTGAATTTTCCAGTGTCTGGCCGATAATCACAAAGGTTGCCTTTAACTTGTCTGTATTCTTCATGTAATAAGAATAGAGAAGCGATCTAGCATCATTGACATGTATTTCTCTCTTTCTAGAAAGTGTATGATATGTTACTGTCAAGTTGTGTTTAATTAGTTGTGAGGCTAAGTATTCTTCATTAGCATCGGTTGTCATGGTACGCGTTTTTCTTTTGATTTTGGCTGGTTTGAATTTGGTGTTTAGGATTATGATATTGTATTATGAGCTAATGGAGTGTAGTTAGAGAGTTTATTTGTATTTTCTTATAGAATGTTTCTTATAGAATATAATGATAGAGTATACTCATACAATAAAAATGTTAATTGTGATTATTTGCAACTTTTGCATAAAAATTTATAAATTGAGAAATGAGTGAAACAGACCCTACATCATTTGCAAGTATATTAGCAGGAGTGCAACGGATGAGAGAGGAGTATGGAGGTATAGAAGATGATGCGGCCAATAACATGGAAAAGGGGAAAAGCAAACAGCTAGAAACTAAAGAACGAGAGAGGGAGCTTGAGACCCCTAGTACAACCATAAGGGAAACAACATCCACAACAATCACAACAAACACAATAACAACCACCACCACAACAACAAGAAATACCCCCATAGAATCAATAAGCGAACCACCAATATCTATTGGTAATCGAAATCGAAACAAACCATTAGGACCATCGGAAATCTTGGTAAATAAATCGCAAACAGGAAATCCGCTTCTAAAAGACTCACTAATGAAAGTGACATTGTATAAATTCGACTCTACAATACTTTCAGATTACTATATCAACCCCAAACTACAAATTCTCTTTTTGTCACTCAAGTATCACAAGTTAAGACCAGAATATATATGGACCAGATTGAAGAAACTTAAGGGAGGAAGTACTATTGACGAAAACATTGATGATAAACTTCATATTCTTCTTGTTGTGGTTGATATCGAGTCACATCAGGAGATATTGCGAAACTTGCTGGTGTTTTGCATCAAGCACGGGCTCTCGTTGGTGCTAGCATGGTCATTTGAAGAAGCGGGAAACTACATAGCGTTTGCCAAGAGACAGGATAATGCGCCGTTGAAGGTTCAACAGAGTATACGGGGGATGAAGGGAAAACAGGACTACCACACCAGCCTTGTGGATGCAATCACGAGTGTGCGAAGGGTGAACAAAACGGACGTGAACAACCTACTTGCCAACTACAAGTCGTTAAAATCGATAGTGTTGAATTCGTCTAAAGAAGAGATCAATAGTATTAATGGGTTGGGTACTACCAAGGTCCGAAACCTCAACACAATGTTTCTGGAGCCTTTTGTATATAATAAGCAGTATAATTAAGCTTTTTCTTGTTGCTTCTCGTACTCAATCATCTTGTTTCTCAAAACCAAGTTGACGGTATTTAAAGATTCGTTTTTCTTAACCAAGATTTCCTTCAACTTGTTACCATCGTTGGTCAACTTGTTGATTTTAAATTCGTACACCTTCTTTGCATCCACAGCATTTTTCTCGACAAAGTAGCCGGTTCCGATGTCAACCAAATATTCGTCTGTTTTGGCAATAGTACCTGGGAGATATAAGGATGAAGTCATAGGCACAAGAACCTCTTTACTAGACTGAGATTCCTTTTCTAACGAGTCGATGCTGGTTATACAGTCTTTCAATTTGGACTGCGCAGTCTGCAAAGCTTGTAAGGACTGGGTGAAATGCGAGATTTCCTGGTCAATCTGTTTACGGACCTCAACAAGCTGTTGAGGCTGGAGCTGATTTAAATCCAAACCTTCACTCATGATTTTTAATTTTTCAATCACTTTTTTTTCATAATGGGGAACGACGGCGGGACCATAGCCTCACGTAAGGACATTCTTGCCTTGCACCTGCGATACACCAAAGTAGAAGACTCCCTCGAAAAGAAAAACCTGTTGTTTGAATGTAAATTGTCTTCGCGAGACCTCCATTCCCAAGTTGTTGTGGGCGACTACAAAGGGAACTTGTATATTAAAGAGCAAGTGCTTGAGTACTTGATAAAGAAGAAATTGGCTCCTGAGCTGGCTAAACCTGAGTTGGGTCACTTAAAATCTCTCAAAGACTTGGTTACTCTCAAGATTACATGGAGAGACAAGCAAATCGAATGTCCTGTACTCAATGAGCTCAAAAGTGTTTATTGTTACTTGAGGACTTGTGGATGTGTAGTATCACACAAGGTGTTGTATCCGACCAAGAAGTCTACCTCGGAGTGCCCTGTTTGTACAAAAGAGTTTGATTATAAAATAGATGTGGTTATCATACGTCCTACTTCCGATGAGAACGTGAAGTTTAATGAAGATTATTATAAGCTTTTGAAGGAGATGGGGTATTCTAATAATAAGACAAAGTCAAAAAGAAGACGGGAAGGAGAAAAGAGTGATAGTTCAGCAAAACGATTGAAACCTGATGCTTGATTATGATAATGTTATCTACACCACACTTCCTAATCGTCCATTAACTATATACACTATTCTTCAATCTCCTCCTTCTTATACTTCTCCTTGTTCTTGTTCAACCAAGAGTAATCTGAGTTGGCCCACACATTAAAGGTGATTCCAACCAAACCAACAACAGTGAACCCAGCTAATCCAAGCACAGTGATTCTGTGGACCACATCGGTGGCACGCACGCTAAATGGTAATCTGTCTGACATGATGTTTTTTTAATTTTTCAATGTGCGAGTCACAAAGAAAAAGTGTGAATATTCAATTATCTCATGTCACTTCAGTCCATGAGTTTATCTACTTATTCGATACATTTTACCATTTAACATTTATATTCGCTACACTCATTATACTATTTTATACATCTTCATCCTATTATTCTACAATAAATACCTCAACCAATTAGGATTTACCAAACCTGAATCCAACAACGATGGGTTGGAATAGATCACACCAGGTAACCAATAGCCATTATACAATTTGAAATGATGTTGGACTTGGGAGTTTTGCTTTTTATCCAACATGGTACCAATGATATGATTCAAGATTTCATGACTGGATTGACTCAATTCACTAATGTTTTCCATTGAAACCTTGTGAGCAGTCAACTTCTCATTCAATGAGTATAAGGCTGCGTGGAATTCATCTTCCTTGATATGACCTATAGGTGCCTTGTCACCCGCAGTCAAGGTGCTACTTGGGGTTGGGGGTTTTAATGCTTCGTAGTTGCCCACATCTATACTGGCAACATACTGTCTTGGTTGGATACCCTTGATGATAAACTTCTTCTTGGCAGGCTCTCCCTCAGGCACAGTCAAATTAACCACCATGGCCTCAGAGTTAGGGAACGCACTGGTGACGTTTTTGATAAAGTCGACGGCTGGAAGCAATGGCTTGTTTGTCTTGTCTGGGGTATCCCAGACCTTCTTGAACTGCTTTTCATATGCCTTCCACAAGGAGATTTGAGTTACTTCACCAGGTAAAACTTCATCGGTGTTGGCGGTAGTTTCCAGCAGGTTGTAGTAAGGTTCGTAACAACAACGCAACCAACTGGTGGCCCTCAAAGGTTCAGGGAAACGAAGTATGATTTCAAACAAGTCACTAGGTAACTCAGGTAACTCAGCAGGCGAGCCCGAGAACTTGGACCGTTTGGTCAAGGTGGGCTGGTCAATCTTGGTGGTGAGCCCAAGGTCGCTGAGTCCTGGTATGTTGGACAAAAGTATCACAGGCAACTGCTTCATTAAGGTGGCCAAATTGGCGTTGGTACTGTCGAGTTGTAATAACCTTCTCAATCTGAGCTGTTGTGAGTCCGCCACGTTGTCGGTGTCTGGGTGGATGGCGGTTGAGAACAAGTACATTTTCAACAACTCGAAGACTGCGCTGACCAACTCGTTGTCGTTGATGAAAAGTTGGTTGACGTAGTTCTCAAGATGTTTTTCTTGGATGGCATCGACACAGTTGTGTGGTGCGCGTGCGTTTGACACCTCGACATCTCCTCCTTTGTCTTTGTTATCCTCTACCTTAACCTCTTCTTCCTCCGTCGTAATAAGCAAGTGCGACAACGACGTCAACGCACTCACATAAAGCGACTTGTCGTTCGTCTCAATAGAAACATTCAACAACAAGTTGAATAATGGATCGTTCTTCCCATTATCTATGTAGTAGCAACTCAAAGGCTCAAGTAAGTCAAGCAAGTATCCTAACGCCTCCTTGAACTGCCCCTCGTAGTTCTTCAAATAATACGATCTTACTGTATCTTCCTTGAAAAACCAAGAGTTTAAGAATCTCAAAATATCAACAAGGTTCTTCTTGAACTGCTTTAATTGGGATAACCAGTGCTGGTTGCTAAACTCTTGAACCAAGTTTCTTAATGATAACAATGCATCCAACGAGTGATTTATCACTTCTAACGTCACTGCATTTTCTTTCTTGTCCGCTATTAATTGGAATGCTTTGTTCATGTGTTTAATCAACACCTCTCCTATGAAAGCGTTCTGGTCGAGTTGGAACCCAGCCTGTGTGGATATCCTGGTCATGTTACTGAGTGCCCACTTGATTTCCGTGTCGATTCCTGACCGAAACGACATCGTAATTCTGTCCAAGTCGTCTACTCCTCCATGGTTATATCCAATAGGTGCTATCGTCCCGTATCCATTGTATCCACCCAAAAATGGTATCCCATTTTCGCTGGGAAGATGGGTGGTTATACGTGATGTCACTGTAATTGGGATGGCTCCATTTGCAGTCATTGTGATGTTGATTGTTGTTTTTATTTTCACTTTGAATGCGCGTGAAAAGGGTGAGTATTTACATGTAGACACAACTATCTTAGTGAGAATACGTTATGGTTCTTCAGTATTGATTTAGTCAGTATTGATTGTCAGTAGTAAAGTACGTATTTCATGGAAATGGTTTACTAATAATTTTAAGGATATACGATTATTAGGATATTCGAGTTTTTAGGATATTAGCGTTATATATGAAAATATGGTAGCATATGGTATTAGCATTGGATGTTAGCATAGAATATTAGCGTAAAATGTTAGTATAACATAAAATTAAAGAATACTAGCATAACATATCAGGATAAAATATTAGATAACATATTAGCACAACATATTAGCATAGCATAACATATTAACATGACATATTAGCAAACATATCAGCATACCATATCTACATAATATATGACATATCATCTTATTTTAACATATCATCATATTATAACATATCACTGTATTGTATTAATCATGTTAACGATACATATTTAACAAACATTTATTACCCTGCTTTTATTAGGGCTCAAACATCTATTCACGTGATCTCATCAAGTGAAAATTTTTTTAATCAATAGATTTTCTATATAAAGAGTGAAAAATCCTACTTTTTTCTTTACAAGTTAGAATCAAAATGGCTACGTAAGTACTTTATATTGCAACACCAAGAAGATTGGGATTGCTAATAGATATGGTGTCGCTTCCTGTTGTAAACAGTTGGCACTACGACACAGTCAAGGGAAAGTCAGATTGTCTTGCAGCTGAATATATTCATATATCTACATTAGCTAATGCCTGATGATCTGTTTTCCTCTGTTATCCGTATGCTCTTCACGAGTGATTGGGAGTTGAATGGACGTGGCTGTCCAGTTCTTCTCCAGCAGTTGTCTTTCCGACGACGCAACAATCAAGCGGTTTTATATATATTTTTGTACAGAGGAGACAGATTGTGTGTTGCGGAAATTAACGCAAAATACTAACATTCATAGTACTTTGAAACCAGAAACTTTAGCTAAGAAGCAAAAGGCTCAAGAAAAGATTGCTGCTGACCGTGCTGCTGCCAAGGCTGCCAGACAAGCTGTATGTATCAATTTTTTACACTTCGAAGATGAAAACAACCATTCGTATATGACTAGCTACGGCTATGCTGTCTATCATTAACCATCTTTCGGGACTGACATGAAGTGATTTTAAATAATTCAATTACTAACTTTTATAGTCCAACAAGGAAAAGAGACAAGTTATCTCTGACCGTGCTGCTGCTTACCAAAAGGAGTACACTGAAGCTGACCGTGCTGTCGTCGCTGCTAAGCGTGAAGCCAAGGCTGCTGGTTCTTACTATGTCGAAGCTCAACCAAAGTTGGTCTTCATTGTTAGAATCAAGGGTATCATGAAGATCCCACCTAAGCCAAGAAAGGTTATGCAATTGTTAAGATTGACCCAAATCAACGCCGGTGTTTTCGTCAGATTGACCAAGGCTACCTCTGAATTGATCAAGTTGGCTGAACCATACATTGCTTACGGTCACCCATCCTTGGCCACCATCAGAAAGTTGGTTTACAAGAGAGGTTTCGGTAAGGTTAACAAGCAAAGAATCGCTTTGTCTGAAAACTCCATCATCGAAGCTGCTCTTGGTAAGTACAACATCTTGTCCATTGAAGACTTGATCCACGAAATCTACACCGTTGGTCCAAACTTCAAGCAAGTTAACAACTTCTTGTGGCCATTCAAGTTGTCCAACCCAACCGGTGGTTTCAGAACCAGAAAGTTCCAACACTTTATCCAAGGTGGTGACACTGGTAACAGAGAACAATTCATCAACTCTTTGGTCAAGCAAATGAACTAAGTTTGATGTTCTTTTTTTTGGGTTTTATATTTTAATGTATAATTTCTTCATTTTATGGTTTAATTAAGGTTTATTAGGATTATTGTATACATGAACGTTGTAAGTCGTGAGTGAATGAATTTGAACTATTAACTTTTTGTATTGTTTCTTTATGTTTCTCATATTATTCTTCTTGTGTGTCTCCTATTCGATCTCCTAATCCCTCCAACTATATACCATGTACTCAAGCCACTCGATCTCCTTCCACCACGTTATCGACACCCGGTCAATCACATCTCCTGGATAAATATACGCCTTTTCTCCAGGCGATGACTTCAATAAATAAAGACTAAACTTTAGCACATTGACCAAAAGAAAAAACGTTAGCAATAATGTAACTACCGTTATTAAAACACCCCCAAAGGTCTGTGTTCCTTGTTTATACTTATAGAACCCATAATATTGTTTGATGAACGGAAGCTGTCTAACAAAATCTTGCGTCGTTTCTCCACTCCCAATTTCTTTTTGCAATCTTTGCATTAATTGTTCGTGTAGCTCTATCTTGGCTAATAGTTCTGAAAGATCCTCTTCACTAAACGCCTCAGCCTTGTACTTCTGGCACTTCAGCTCCAATCTGGTGATGGTCTGGTTCTTTTCTCGAATTTGCCTTAAAAGATCTCTTTGATCATGGGTTCTCTCTAATTTCTTGCTATAATAGTTGAGGTTTTTTAATTCTAACTCCAACTCCTTGATTCGCCTTTCACTGTTGTCGTTAGTTTTCTTAAGTTGCTCATTTTGTTGTCTAAGATCACTCGAGTCGATTGGTGCTCGCAGTCCTCTACTAGAATATGGAGCCCTAACGTGGTGTATGCTCTTGTTGAACCTCTTCGAAATAAACCTTTCAAAGTCACTTTCTTTAACTACCTGTAGTATAAATTTTAATGTGTTCTTCTTGTCTATGTTGAAGTTGGGTGTTTTCGTCGCAACCTCATTCAATGCTTTCAAGTCGCTTTCATTGAATAGCAGCGATATGCCTAATGCCCTTTCTATGTTCTTAACCAACTTGAATAATTGCGTAATGTTCAAGTATCGTTCAGGCGTCGTCTGATCCCAGATCTTTTCTAGAAAGTCATCTGCCCGAGTCATGTTGATTTTTGATCGCGTCTGAAATTTCACTACTAAAAATTATTATACATGAATTGCAACTATTTACTCAGTGTTTTTCTTTCTATCTTACCTGTTCACTGATGCTATTTTCTACTTATGTGTCACCGACGTTTTGTACAGGTACAGTCGGTTTTTCTTCAATCGGTTTGCTCTCAATCGGTTTTTTCTCTTCAATTAATTTATTCTCTTCAATTAATTTATTCTCTTCAATTAATTTATTCTCTCCATGCGATTTTTCAAGTTTATTTTCTTTTGATCCAATTGTAGAATCTACAGGTTTCTCCCTGGAATTTGTTTGGCTAGCATCTGCTTTAGGCTCTTTCGGTTCTGTAATACCATTTTGGTGTTCTTCATTGCTTGCGATTGAAATAGCTTTTTCAGTGGTTGGAGGTTCTGGTTCATTTAAAATTGACATCATTTTATGCTTGGTTTCATTTCCGTTCCCAGTGAATTCAATAGAATGAACAATTGTTTCGCTTGGAATATCCAGTTTTTGTTCACTATTCATCACAGGATTACTTAGAGAAAGTACAGATCCCTCCAAAATAATCTCTTTAGACTCAGAAATCTCCTTAGTTCCAATGCTTTCAAATCGAGGTTTCTCAGCCTCAAGAGCCCTCTCATTGTTTATCTTTTCAGTAATTTCCTTCAATTTAGCAATCTCTGGATCAATTTCACTATGATTAGTAAAACCCAACTGAATAACCTCAGAAGCAATAGCCTGAGCCTCTAATTCAAAATCCAGTTTGATAGGCTTTACAGGAAGAGAGCTCCTAATCATACCCAATATCTTTGATAACAAGTCATCTAATAAAACAGGAGATCCATATATTTTTCTCAAAAGAAATCTTAACTTGTCAAGCTTTAACCTGTCATCATCACTTGTAACTTTCTCAAGTTCAGCTCTGATATCAGTTTCATAACCATCAACGGCATCATGGAGTCTCTGCAAAGAATTAATTTCATTTGAGCAATTAAGTTTTAATCTTGAGCCCAACATCATTAAAGTACGGATTTCATTCAAAGTGATCTGCTTTGATATCAAAAGATCATTACTGCTTTCTGATTCAACAAAATCACACACTGGACACGAATAATTGTTATCATCAGATTCATCATTTTCTGCATTTACACATTGGACATGGTACCATTCATTACATTTGTCACATTCAATCATGGTTCCAAATTCCAACTCACGACAAATACAATAGTACTTGGGTGATACTTCATCATCCTTCTTGAAGTTGGCAAGATAAGAGGATGAAATTTCATACAAATCTTCCTTTGAAAAGTTATAACCAACTTTGTAGATGATGATTTCAAGTTTTTCAATCAACTGTGGGTTGATGGTTATCTTTGCATTCAAGTGTCTCATGTCAGCCTCTTTACATAAGATGGTGACTACCTGCACACCATTTATCAATTCCCACAATGAGTTAACCCATGTATCTGCATGGTTCACTTCAATTTGTAGCTTGGAAGCATCGAGCTTGAGACCGGTTTCTAATAAGGCAGAATGAAGCTGTCTTGTATCATGGTAGGTTGGTCTATTTTCTGCTTCAAAGAAGTTTGCATACTGTTTGAAGAGTGGCAAGCTTTCAAAGATCTTGGACAACTCATCGTAGTTGGAATGGCTAATAAATAACTTTTCATTCCGGAAATTCTCAATATAACTGTTAATCACAGCTGTATCGAGAGTGAGGTAATCAGAAACACCCAAAAACTTGGTTATTGAGTCGTTGAAGGCTTCACTTTCCTTGAGAAGCCTTCCTACGTAGTCCATCATGCCATGATCGTTTGAAGAGAGAATTTTGCATCCCTTTTCATAGAAAGATTTCAAGTCATCAATGGTGAATACAGCCTTCTTATCTTTATATGGATCCACACCCTTCTCAATGAACTTGAATGTACGAATCCAATCCAATCTATCTCTAACTCTGATTAAAAATGTTAAACTTGGAATATTGATTCCAAAACTTTCACCAAGATTAATAAGATCATTGAATTCTTCAATAGGTTTGTTTTGCTTGCTAAGTAACATCCTAGCAGCTTTATCAAAGTTTTCGATTTCAACTTTAAACTCCAAAATCTGGTCTATTTCAGTACATGAAAAGTTTAAGGTTGGGATTTTATCTACCAATTCCAACAAGTGAGGCAACCCGTCGATACTTTGATATTCACTTCCATTTCTTATTCTTTGTTGGTGCTTGATGGCCAAAATACTCTGACACTCTTCTATGAACTTGTTTGAACTCTGGAGAAACTTTCTCAAGTTGTCTAGATACGACTTAAAAGTATCGAAAGATTGATCCTCACCTGTTGAAGAGCGGTAAGGAGATGACGAAACTGCAGAGAAGATACGCTCACCATCATTCAACATACTCTTGTAGACCTTCAAAGATAAGTTTACGTTTTTGACCATCATGGATTCGTAGTTTTCAATCCAGCTGAAATAGTCGATGGAGTAGTTCTTAAGGATCTTTGAATAATGCCTTAATCTATCGTCTGAGTAAAGCATATTAAGATCAGCAGTATACTTTCCTCCTTCAAACATCTTTTGTTCTTGATATTCCAAGTAAGACTCCATGGTAAGGATGAAAGTTTGCTTTGATTTTGAATCGGTGATTACCACTCTCGAGGGGAAAGCATTCGAGTAATTATCATCTGAAATCAAGTCAAGATCGGCTTTTTCATCAAGAACAGTCTCATGAATCTTGAACTTTCGAACTTTGGTTCTCAAATCAAGTTCTTTTTGCAACAACTTTTCAAACAACACACTCATTCTATCAAAAACCTCAGCATTGAACCCTATCGACTTACCAGAGTCATACAAGTGGATCAAGTTGATGATAAACTTGAAGTTCAGAAAGTTAGGGAGAATTCCCTGTTTGGAGAGCCATTTTTCACCTTCAATGGCATAATCAAGCCAAAGCTGGGAAGCAAAATTGACTTCTTCACTAAAGTTGAGACCCATCGAGAAGTTGAACGAATAAGTTTTAGGGGCCTTGATGATAAAGTCCCCCGGTCTTTGAATGGCAGTGGTGAACTTAATACCACGTTCTTTTAAAAGTTCAGGGGTGATTAAGAAATCCTGGTTCATGGTTAGGTTATTATTGCGATAATCAATAAACTTTTGGAATGCTTCATGGGAATGCTTCAAGCGGATTTCCTTTGAAGGATAGATGATGTTATCCAACGAGCTCAACAAGATTTCAGTATCAACAGCAGAATCGTCACTGGTGAGTGCAGCTAAAACCTCATTTACTGTTGACTCAGGATTTGGATTATTGATCGAGGTGAGAGTTGAGTTTTTAGAATTGACTTCTGCAATCAAGTTCTCAAATTTATCAAAGTCCAGCTCTGGAATAAAGTACCATTTTTTGTAGGAGCCAAAGAATTGGTAATTGATCAATTGGGTAAAGTGATCTTCACACCTCCAATTTTGAGTGCTAAACGTCATGCCTATGTTAATCCTAGAGTTTAACAAGTCTTGATTGCTCAAGTCGGACTCCAGAAGTATTCCAAACAAAGAGTTTGGTAGCACTGGCAAGTTATGCAAATTCCAAGGCAAAAGGGACGCCTCAAGCATGCTTGAAATGTAGTCTGTTGAGTTAAACTGAGACACCTCCAATTGGTTACCCATCGAAGAGGTTGCATTATCTAGTAAGTTAATGACAGCGTTTCCAACATGAGAGTTTTTACTGTTGAGGGTAGTTCTAGAATTGGTGACGTTGATGCTGAGGTTATTCAAGTTGTTTTTGTAGTTGAAAAAGTCGTCACCCAAGCGTACAAACCCTGAGCCGTTGATAGTGTTTGGGATGTTGTCACCATTCTCAAGTTCAATTCCGTCCTTTAAGACACTCTTTTCTTGGTCATTACGCACAAACTTCCAGTAGAGATCCTCATAATTGGAAAAGTGAATAAAGTTACGTTCAGGAATGGGCTCGTTGAAGTTGAAGGAAGAGTTCCGAGGGGGGAAATTGATTGAGTTTGGTTGATGCTGCTGCTGGGATTGGGGTTGGGGCTGAGAACTTGGAATAGACTTGTTGAATGAGGTGATGTTTTGTTTTACAATAAATTCTTGAAACTTGAGGTCCTTTTCCATAAACTGTCTCATAGTGTAGATAGAAGCAGTCTTGGTATGAGCCTTACCATTTGCATTGTCCTGGTACGAATCAGTGAACATCGACAACAACACTTGGTTGAACTGGTTCTGCGAGTTTGCGGAACTGGTTGAAATGTCAAAGATCTTTTTAGTTTTGCGTTTGGTGTCATCCTCCTCTATAGGTTCTTGCTTTAAGGTAAAAACATTGGATTGTTTTACCTCTATGAGATGCGGCAGGTTCAAAAGTATACCCTTGTTGGTTTTACTTTTGATAGACCTGCGAAAGTCCGAAGAGGAACCGATAATTAAAGGCGAGTCATCGTTAAGTTTACGACGTTTGACACTTTCAAGTGTCTTTTCTGAGAGATGAAGCTCAAATGGGTACAAAATCCGCAGGTACGACGATTTGAGAGAACTACTCAAACTTGTCATGATTTTACCTTTGTAGCCCAACTCTCTTCCAATCTGCGCCCAAAGCTTTTTGTTAATTACTTCCATGAACCCACCGCGGATGATGACCGAACGAAATAACTTGTATAGGTCAAGCGTTCTTTTATCGATCAGCGGGGCTTTCAAGAGAAACGGCGGAATCAGTCTTTTTTCATTGTCAGACTCAACCGGAGACGGAGAGTTCAAAAGATGACTTATGGAACTGGCCTTTTCAGTCTTGGGTACAGGGGTCGACTCTGTTGACGAATTATTAATGTGAAAACGAATCAACTCTGTATGGAATTTGAGTCGACTAGTCAACTCATCATCCTGTGGGTTATTCAAAAGCTTGTTTGTTTCAAACCAGAACAAGTCAGAGTTGATCTGGAAGTTGGAACGTATAAGCGTATCATCATAATCTGGTAAACGAACCTTTACAGCACCAAACTCTTTAGCAGAGTCGGCAGAGCTTTCAATAAACTGAATGGGATCTTTTGCTTGAGCATCATTCAACTTGAAAGTAGGAATCTCTTCTGGGTCGTTTTCTTTCGGCACATCGGTGAGATGGATACGGTTGGGAAGATGAATGTAGTCAAGAGGGAAGTTTGCCTTTGTCTTGAGTTGAGCAAATGTAAAAGGGTTATAGTTGAGGTTAGAATGTTGCCCATTGAAAGATAATGGGCAGTTATTCACCATCATTTGGAAAGTTCGGAGGTCTGGGAGCTCTGTACTCCTATTGAAGAACCTCGAAGATCGTGGGAACTTGCTTGTTTCCAGCTCTTCAGGATGACTGGACATGGTACTTGAAAATTATATTCAGTCGTGGGTGGGATAAATTTTCGAGCTTACACTTTTCTATCTCAATTTCATATTTATTCTACATAATCATTCCGAGTAACCCTTCAACTCTTCCTCTACGTTGCTAAAGTCCAACAAGGACAAGTCCAACTTTTCGTAGCCAAAGGTGTTTTCGCCCGAGTACAAAACATACAAGAATCCATCCTTATCCTTGTGCTCTTCGTATATGGTGCTGATTAATGCAGCAGTGGGAGGTAATATGTCATTCACAAATATAAAAATCGCCTTTTCACTAGGTAACTTGATTCTGTTTCTAATAACGTAAACAAATTGTCCCACAGACAAGTCGCCTGGAACCAAATACTTGTGTTTGTCGATCGCTGGAATGTCCGAGTTCTCCACCTTTTCGCAAATGACAGGAACTCTGTCGCTGAACCTTTGCATGATTCTAGCAGCTTCACTTTCACGTTTTTCTAGAATTGTTAGTATGCTTGTCAGCAGAGAGTAGTTACGTACCAAACGAGTAAGTATCCTTAAAAGTAGATCTCATTTCTATTTTGTTAGTATTTAGCAGAATACCCCTGAGTTTATATTTTTTTCTCAAGACAAGCACGAATTTGACCTAGGGGTTACGTTCGAGAACGTTTGAAATCAATATAAACTTGGATGAGACGATACCAACGTACCTTTAATTGTTGTGTTTTTAGATTGGTTAACCCTTAAAATAAAAAAGAATGATTTGCCTTCCTTTTATCGCGATAAGAGGTCGTGCAACGCAGCTTACGTAAGCAGTAGACCCCTAAAGTCGGAGCCGTGGTGGTTCACTTGCAGCAGCGTCTTCCCTGGCGTTCGATGTATTTCCATTCCATTGGTCTAATTTTGTTGATGGTGTATTGCTGGTGGAATCATGTTGCCACTTTTCCCACGTGATGTCAAACAAAAAAACAACAAACATCATGTTAAGAAGCTCAATCCGTTCATTTTCCAACACCGTCTCTAGAAACTCGTTTGCCAGAATCCAGTTATTGGGTACTGTCGGTAGAATTGAGGTGAGGGAAAGTAGAGACGGAAACAAATTCCTTACTTATGCTTTAGCCGTCAACAAGTTCAACCCTCAAGCTGAAGACCAGAAGCAAACTGACTGGTACAACGTTGCTGTGTTTAATGACAGCCAGGTTGAGTCTATGGAGAAGATTGTCAAGAAGGGTGCTCAATTACTTGTGGAAGCTGATGTTCAACAACGTGTTTTGGTGGATGAAGAAGACAACCAAAAGAAGGTTATCAATTATAAGCAATTGAAGTATGATGTTGTTAGATTTGCTAAGAAGGATGTTGAAGAGGAGGCTTAAAAGTGTGTATTAATGTGTATTAATATGTATTATTACGATAACAAAACAACAGCTAACCGCGATAGCGAATAACGAACGAAGTATTAATACAAATGATTTTTCTATAACTAATGTAGGATCACTATAATACTGATAATTACTTTAATACAATTAATACTAAACACTTTAATAAAAATCACTTAATTCCAATGTAAAATCACTAGAACAGTAAGGGATTATCGTCTACAAAGATATCGGTTATAATGTAATTGTGGAGAAGTCACGACCTCATTTCGTTCATAGCCATATTAAAACTTATGCAGAGATAATTCATAGACAAAAGCAACACACAACTTAATATGCTCCTTAACATGGTCAAAGTCAATTTTATCAATAGTATCCCAAACAGTGTGAACGTACTCACTATGTAATTCAAACTTTGACTCGAAAACCAAAGATGAAGGGAAACCAAATTCAGAACCGGAAGCATGATCGGAACAACCGTAACCACAAGTGGTTTCGTAGTATGGGAGACTGATGTATTCCTTAATCAAGAATTTCATGTAATCGTTCAAAGCAGGTGATGTGTAGTCAACCATCAAAGCAACATGCTCTTCAATGCCCTTTTCCTTGGTCAACTTGGTTGAACCAGTCATGTCCTGGTGCAAGAAACCGTACACAGTTTCGTTGTTTGCTCTGTAGGACTTCCAGAGGTCGTAGGAACCCAACAATCCACCTTCTTCGGCGGAGTAGAAGTGGAATTCAAGGGTATTGTGTGGCTTGAAACCAGATTCCACAATCACTCTCAATGTCTCCAACACAGTCACGGTCCCAGATCCATCGTCATCGGCACCAGGGGCTTGAGTGTACAAAGGCAAGATCAAGTTGGTGGAGTCTTGGTGGGCTCCGAGAACAATCTTCTCTTCAACTTCACCTGGAATAGTGGCCACAATACTGAATTGCTTCCATTCGTGCTCAAACTTCGTCACCTTGGCATTCTTGATTGGTGCGAGATATTCGCTCACCTTCCCAAACAACCATGTGGCGCTCTCAAATCCCGTGTCTGCCTTGTAGTATCTATTGAAGAAGGAAGTAAAGTTAGCCAAGTTGTCGTGGACCGTTTCAATGTTGATGGTCTCGAAAACCTTGCTAATTTCATCCTTGTGTGCCGCACTAGTTGGGTAATTGTACACTGGAATTTCGTACACCTCCTCCAACTGCTTGGACCCGATGTTCATCAACTTTTGGAGACCGGACTTGGATGACCCTCCAAGAACTCCACGAGCAATAGCCTCGTCAACAGAGATCTTGCTGGTGATATCAATAAAGTTGATGTTTTCTCTTCTTAATTGGTGCTTTTCTCCTTCCTTGATAATTCGGTACTCGTTTGGCCCGAGTTTAATCAATCTGTCTTCATTGGCATCTTCCTCCCCAAGAAGTGGAAAGGCAGAAGCTGCTGCAATATACGTAAGGATGTTGAATAACTTCATTGCTCCCAAAAAAAGAATCTATAATCTTTAAATACTTTTTTTTATCTACAGGATACTGTCAGATGCTGATCTTTTGAGCCTTCTTATGTAAAAACCACTCAGGTTACATAGTTTAAGCGGCATTTACTTTATTAGTAATGAAATGTGTTGTGAAGGTGGTAGGTGATTTGTGACCATTTTGTATAAATCTCAGAGGTTTAGAGAAGAGTTATTTAATGAGATTCTAAGAATTGGGGTAAAGTTTGGTTATATGTATTCTGTATTTTGGTTATTCTAGCTATTGGTATTCTAGTTATTGGTATTCTAGTTATTGTAGATTTTAGTTATTATGGATTCTGGTTATTTTGGATATTCTGGATGTTCTGGATTTTGGATTCTAGTTATTCCTATTACTCTATAACCTTTTTTGTTAACTCAAGTAAGACCTATTCACATATATCAGATATACACGCCTAATCCGCATATCTAAACAACCTATAAAAGCTCTTGCAACCAATAACATTTGTCAGCACTTACAAATCTAAACAACATTTTTTCAACTGTCCATCTCAAAAAAACTTCAAAACACAACATGGCTCTACCAATGTTTGGAAGGACCAACCCTTCCAACGACGATAGCAAGCGTGTGGATGGGAGATTCGTGACCCCCACGGTGAAACTTAACGACGAGTCCTTGGATTCACTCCAATTCCATCAAAACGATCCGTCGTCGTCAGTTACGGACGTGACGAGAGGCGATTCCTCGAAACGATTCCTCCATCCGTTCAATATGAAAAACAACAACGTCAATTATAAAGTGCACATTCCCAACTTTACTAACTTGTCACCATTGCAATTGGGATCCAAGTTCATCACGGACTTCAACAAGATTGATTCCATGACCCCAGTTGACATTTACAATGACGAAGTGATGGACCGTACGGCAACTGGTGGCTTGGATAACTACTACTTTGACTACGAAAATGGGTTGGGCGACTTCCACAGATTCGAGAAAATCAACGAGATCAACCTCCCAGACAAGTTTTTTGACGAATACAATTCAGCAAACAATGTCAGTAAAATAGGTATGTTCCATGAGATTGAAAGATCCTGGATCATAAACGACAACAAGTTGATCTTATGGAACTATAAGTTACCAAAGTCTTCATTTAACCTGTCTGCACAATTCTTGACTATTGATCAATTGAAGCATGCCATTTTGTCCGTCAAGTTGGTTAAGCCAAAGGTGGGTATTTTCTCCAAAGATGTCAACTATCTCTTGCTTGTAGCAACTACACTGGACATTCATGTTTTCATTGTCAAGTACGAACACTCATTTAACAACCTTGAGATCTTTAGCCCTAAGTTATCTGTGTCAACCCAAGGTTTAAACATTAATAATATCGTTACACACCCTGTCACCAACGACATCTACTTTACTGGCGAAAGTGACGGAATCAACATTTGGAGATTGGAATACTCCAACAAGTCAAGCTTCATTAAAAATAGATGTGACAAGATTTGCTTGACCAAAGCAGGTATATCAAGCGTGATTCCTAGTAAATTACCTGGCTTTGACTTGTTGTCCTCAAATACAAACACAGCTGCGTCTGTGGCCGAAACTATCTCACAGCTTGAAATAGACCCATTGAGAAATATCTTGTACTCGTTGTCAAACAAGTCCGTCATCAGAGTTTACAAACTCCAACCTGACCAACAACAACTTACAGAAGCAAACAAGTTGTTACCAACACAAATCTTCAAAAGTGCATCTACCATGTTTGCTAATGCAAATAACTTCAAAGTGTTTGAAAAGTTCAAAATTATCAATATTCAACACATTTCTCAACATGAATCGAGCTCCGTGCAGTTGATTGCCATCACAAGCAATGGGTGCCGGATTCTTTTGAAGTTGGGCTCTGCGTTAGGGTTTGGTTCGTTTTACTCTTCTGCATCGACTTCCTCTTCTTTAAGATTGAATCTTTCCTCCATAAAGTTCCCTCCTTCAAGAGATGTCCCCGTCATAAATCAAGAATTGGATGCTTTTACCAAGAGTAAACAACACTTGGCTCAATTAATCGAAATCCAACAACAATCCCAGTTGTTGAAAAATTCAAAGTTTGCTAAAATCATCAGTCCAGGCGTCTTTGTGTGTGTTAAGAAGACTAAAAAGTCAGACAAGTTGTTTATTAGTATTTCCAACTATGGATTCTTGAAGAACAAAAACATGTTGGTTGAGGATGCTGAGTTTATTCCATACACTACAGACAAAGATAACGAAGCTTTTACCTACATTCAAGACGTTATTCAATTGAATCCTTCGATGAACGCCACTGAAACTCCAAACGGTTACGCTAACGTGTTAGCTAGTCAGTACTCAAAGAAACCTTTGGAAATTGCTATTTTGACCAATTACGGGATTTTGATATACCGTTACAGAACTTCCGACCAGATCTTACTCTCTTTGAATGAAACAACCATCGAGAACTTTATTGAAGAAAACGGGTTTGAAGAAACTTGCTCTACACTTTTGTACTTGGCTTGTTCGTACGGTCACCACAATTCGAACGATTTGTTCAAGAGAAAAGCACAATTGTTGTTCAACAGTTGTAGTAACAACCCTAGATTGATTAGCAGATCGTTGACTGCCCCTCAACCTCCTCACTCTCACATTCAACTTCAACAAGCTGTTTCGGACTTGCACCCTAAAGTTGAAGATGTGATATTGAGTGATAGGTTCTACGGTACCTGTTTGTTAATCTCAAGACTCTTTAGAGAATACTGGAACACTCAAGTGTTTAGTCCTTTACCTCACATCAAATTTGGTATCAGTGGATCTGTAGAGTTATCCTCTGTCAAAGAAGACAACTTGCTTATCAATGGCTTGAAGATAGATAAAAAGCAAATTGAATTCTTCATAGGTTCGGTTATTGTGTTGATCGACTTTTTTGTTGAAAACGGCACTACAATTGTTGGCTTGAATGCTCCTAATTATAGTTCAGACCCAAGCCAATTTGAAAGTGAAATCTGTTTAAGAGCTGAACATATTGCTTTTACTTCGATCATCAAGTCTTTGGAGTCAATTAAGGAAGCTCTTTCCTTCCTCATGGTTTTGATTGAAGAGATGCAAGTCAATCAAAGCAGCTTGAATGAAGTTTTCAAGTTTTTATCGTTAACCAACCAAGCCAATCTTTTAAAGTTAACATTCAAAGATTTGTTGTTGCCAAATAAGGATGTTAAGAATTTAATCAAAGATTTATTGTCATCTATCATTAACAAGAATATCTTAAAGGGTGGCTCCATTGACTTGATTGCTTCTTCTTTGCAAGGACGTTGTGGATCATTCTGTTCCACGGACGATGTATTGATTTTCAAGGCCATTGAAAACTTGACCAAGGCTAAGGACATTGGGTCCAAGGATGGTGAATTAAAGAACAAATGTTTAAAGAGTGCAATTAACCTCTTTGAGGAAGCGTATGAATCTCTCACCTTGGAAAACATCGAAAACTCCATTAATATTATGTTGGAATTGGACTATTATGTTGGGGCTGTTGATTTATTATTGAGATTAGCCTCGAAGTGGGGTGCAAACAATCCAGCATCTCATAATATTGTTGGGCAAGCCTCCAATAAAATTGCCGAGGACAACAACAAGAAGAAGCATCAGTTATTCCAAATCATCTTCAAGATACTAAGCAAGGTGGATTTGGAAGCGTTGAGAATCACTGAGTTAAATAACCAACTCTTGATCAACGAATTCTTGGAAACAAGAGATGCTACATATGAAACGTGTTTCTCATCACACGACAAGTCATTCCATTACGAGTTCTACCAATGGTTCATTGACCAAGGTGTCAGCGAAAGATTACTTGAAATCAAGACTCCGTTCATTTTGCAATTCTTGCAAGAGAAATCAAGCAAGAGTTTACCATTGAGTAACTTGTTGTGGTTGTTCCACGCAAAGAGAGAGGATTACTTTGAAGCCGCCAGTTTGTTATATTCACTTGCAATTTCCGAGTTTGAATTGGACTTGAACACTCGTATTGAATACTTGTCAAGAGCCAATGGATTCTGTAACAGTGTGTGTCCTCCGAACTTGAGACAAAAGTTGATTCAATTGTCATCCGTGATACAGGAATTGTTTGATGTTGCTAACTTGCAGTTGGACATTTTAACCACCATTCGTAATGACACAAGAATCAACCAAGAAAACAAGGCTATAGCAGTTGATTCATTAAACTTTCAGATCTTGACCATCAGTGACTTGTTCAATACGTATACTGATCCTTTGGGTTACTATGATTTATGTTTGGTAATCTTTAAGATTTCAGATTACAAGAATACTGATGATATTTTGAAGAGATGGGAGTTGTTTTTTGAAAAGATATACTACGAATTCATGCATGGCAAGAAGAATATTCCACTCTACTTACTTATTGATGAAAGTTTTGCTAACATCGGAAACAAGTTGTCATCGAACGATTTGGTTTTCCCTATTGATGAGTTGATCAAATTGACTAGTAAATATATCCAAGAGGCCATTGAAGATACCGATGAACATCAGAAACCTCCGAAGGGTGCGCTTGTTGATCTTTTCATTAAGAGTGGGGTTTCTTATAACAAGTTGTATCATGTTATGAAATCATTCATCGAGCACAACACTTTTGAAATCTACAAGGGATTTGCAAATGATTTGAAGAATAATGAAATGGTATATTTGATCAAGAATTGGTATTCTAGTGACAAACAGTTACGTGAGTTGATTTCAGGTGATAAGATTGATGGATTGTTTAGCTATACTCTTGAGAGTGATCCATTGAGTGGTATATAATCCATGGTATATAGGGATATTGTAAATTATATGCAATCAGAACGGGTTGTTTATTTAATGTAGAGTCTAATTCAATTCATAGAAAATAGCCTTTTCAGGTCTCAAATAATTGACAGCGTCAACCTTTCTAGAAGAAGATTTCAGAGACAAATGAGGTAAAATACCATCGAAAATAAGCGAAACAGCATTGGCTTCTGCTCCTCTTGGCATGATAACATCTGCAAATTGTTTTGTAGGAAAGATGAAATCACTCATTTCAGCACGAGAACATTTTAAGTATTGCAGGATAACATCTTCCAAAGAAGCAGTGGGATATTGGTTCTTTGGAATAACATCTCTTCTAATCCAACGGATTAATCTAGTGTCTGGATCACTATCTATGAAAACGGACAACTGAGCCATATCGCGAAGCTCTTTGTCGTACAAGGCATATAACCCATGAACCAAATAAATGGTATTTGCAGAAGCAGCAGCCAAATCCTTTTTCAATTGAGCAAAGTCAAATCTGGTTGGTTTGGCTGTGATATTTTTGATACCTCCAACATGCACAGTAAGTGCTGATGGTGTACCAGTATTGGAAGGCTTGACAATTACACTGGATTTGTCTTCATACTTTGACATATCCACAAGTTCAACTTGCACAGAAGGGAAATGCGTTTTAATCTCATCATTTAAAAGGTTGGCTGTGGATTTCTTACCAGCAGCATGACCACCACCAATCAATACTATGATCCCCATTTGGTATTTTTTTTTTTGACATTTTTTTTAAAATCGATGAGAAGATGGACTTTGAGTTAGATAATGACATAGAGTTTAGCAGCAAGTCTACCAAAAACATCAAGGTCCACAAGACCTTTGAGAGTATGAAGTTGAAGAGTGAACTTCTCAAGGGGATCTATGGTTATGGGTTTGAGACCCCGTCAGCCATTCAGTCAAGAGCCATCATGCAAATCATCAGTGGGAAAGACACCATCGCACAAGCACAGTCGGGAACAGGTAAGACTGCCACGTTTTCCATTGGAATGTTGGAGGTGATAGATCCTAAGATGAAGGACTGTCAAGCATTAATCTTGTCGCCAACCAGAGAATTAGCCATGCAGATTAACAGTGTCGTGCAGAGTTTAGGCAATTATATGAATATTCACACACATGCATGCATTGGGGGGAAGAATGTGGGAGATGATATTAAAAAGTTATCTCAACTGCAACAGATAGTTAGTGGAACCCCAGGAAGAGTTGTTGATGTCATCAAGCGCCGGAATTTAAATACGCGAAATGTCAAGATGCTCATTTTAGATGAAGCAGATGAATTACTTACTAAAGGGTTCAAAGAACAAATCTATGAAGTATACAAACACATGCCACCAAGTGTTCAAGTGGTTGTTGTTAGTGCCACTCTTACTAGAGAAGTTTTGGAAATGGTTGCAAAATTTACGACCGATCCGGTAAAAATTTTAGTCAAGCGTGATGAAGTCAGCTTGGAGGGTATCAAACAGTATCATATTCAATGTGATAAGGAAGATTGGAAGTTCGATACTCTTTGTGATTTGTACGATTCGCTCACAATCACACAAGCGGTTATATTTTGTAATACCAAGAGCAAGGTCAATTGGTTATCGGAGCAAATGAGAAAGCAAAATTTTACTGTGGTTGCAATGCACGGTGATATGAAGCAAGATGAAAGAGATCTGATTATGAATGATTTCCGTCTGGGTCATTCCCGAGTTCTTATATCTACCGATGTGTGGGCAAGAGGTATTGATGTTCAACAAGTTTCTCTTGTTATAAATTATGATTTACCTCTGGATAAGGAAAATTATATCCATCGTATTGGTCGTTCAGGAAGATTTGGTAGAAAAGGGTGTGCTATTAATTTAATTACCAAAGATGATATTAAAGAATTGAAAGATTTGGAAAGATATTATCTGATAAAAATCCGCGAGATGCCAATGAATTTGCAGTTGTAAGTAATATAAGAACATATAGATATAAATAAGAATACAGAGAGGAGAATATATAAATCAGATAGAATGAATAAACTATAAAGATAACTAAATCATTTTGAACAAAGAACTGAACAGATCAAATCATCGCGTACAAAATCAACAGACGACGGTCGTCTCAGTTACCCTCATCGCAAAAAAAAACCATCCCTCTCGAGCTAACCAGCACACTAGTTTACACGCCTATATACAAACGCTACAAACTACACAACGTAAATTTAGACGAAAGAATCATCGGATTCAAAACTCAAAAAAAAAAAAGAAAGAAGAAAATTTTGTGCATTTTGTGATGGGCAATTTTTTTTTTTATAAATACCGAAAAGATCCAAAAATTTTTCAAATCATCTCCCCTTTTCATCAATGGACGTTCAATACCTTACTTCTTTGGAAGAGACCTTGAAGAAGACCTTGGTTCCAGACACCACTGTGGTCAAGCAAGCTGTTCAATCTTTGACCAAGGATTTCTACACCAACCCATTGGCCTTGCCATCTCTTTTCCACATCTTGGGAAGTGCCCAAGGTGATGAATTGAAACAATTGGCAGCTGTCGAAGCCAGAAAGTTGGTTCACACCAAGTGGACTGAAGTCGATGCTTCCTTAAAGACTCAAATCAAGGAATCCTTGTTGAATAACACCTTCAACAGCAACTCATCTAAGATTGTCAGACACTCTTCTGCCCGTGTCATTGCTGCCATCGGAGAATTAGACTTGGAAACTAAATCATGGCCTGAATTATTGCCATTCCTTGTTCAAGGTGTTCAAAATCAAGGTGATTTGAGTGTCAGAGAAATTGCTGCCTTCACTTTAAACATTTTGATTGAAACCCAAATCCCATCTTTGTACTCCCACATTGAAGGTTTCTTGACTTTGTTCCACGACTTGTTGTTCGATGCTTCTAGCTCCAGAGACCTCAAGGTTACTGCTTTGATGGCTTTGAACACCATCTCCGAGCTCATCGAAGCTGATGTTAACAGTAACCCACAAACTGCTGCTAAGTTCCAAGCTTCTGTTCCAGGTATGGTTGAAGTGTTGAAGGATGTTATTAGTAACGATGATTCCGCTAACGCCAGAGATGTTTTCAACGTCTTCAACTCCATGATCTACTTGGACTCCAAGTTGATTGGTGACCACTTGGTTAACTTGATTAAGCTCATTGCTGAAATCGCTGCTAACAAGGACTTGGACGAAGAATACAGAAACTTCGGTTTGCAATTCTTGATCTCTATGGTTTCTTTGAGAAAGTCAAAGATCACCTCCAACAAGTTGGGTCCTTCCATCACCTTGCTTGCTCTTAAGATTGCTTCCGAAGAAATCGACGTTGAAGAAGAATTATCTAACGAACACGAAGAAAACGAAAACGAAGAAAACGAACCTCCTGCATTGGCTTTGAGATTGCTTTCTGTTTTGTCTCAAGAATTACCTCCTACTCAATCCGTCAACACCTTGTTTGAACAAATGAACAACGCCTTGTCTTCTTCTAATCCTTTCGACAGAAGAGGTGGTTTGATGAGTATTGGTGTCACTGCCAGTGGATGTCCAGACTACTACTCCACTCACATTGCTAAGATTGTTCCAGTTATCATTGCTGGTTTGAAGGATTCTGAACTTGTTGTCAGAGTTGCTGCTTTGAAGTCTTTGAACCTGTTAACCGGTGACTTGCAAGATAGCATTGCTAGCTTCCACGAACAATTGTTGCCATTGATCATCGAAATCATCGACTCTGCTACCTCTCCTGTTGCATACAAGTTTGCTTGTTACGCTTTGGATGGAATGATTGAGTTCATGTCTCACGATGTCATCAAGACCTACATCGACCCATTGATGAACAAGTTGTTCACTATGTTGCAACAAGCTCAATCTTCCAGCTTGAGATCTGCCATTGTCTCTGCCATTGGTTCCACCGCCTTTGCTGCTGGTAAGTCTTTTATCCCATACTTCAACAACTCTATCCAATTCTTGGAGCCTTTGTTGGCTGACGTAACCAACGTCGAAGGTTTGTCTGAAGATGATATTGAATTGAAGGCTATGACTTTCGAAAACATCTCTACTATGGCTAGAGCTGTCGGTTCTGAAGCTTTCTCTTCCTACGCTAAGCCTTTGGTTGACGCTGCTTACAGTGCCCTTGTTTCCGAACAATCCAGAATCAGAGAAGCTGGTTTCGCCTTTATCTCCAACATGGCCAAGGTTTACGGTTCAGAATTTGCTGGTTTCTTGGACCAGATTGTCCCACAAATCTTGAAGTGTTTGGAACAAGACGAATTCACTTACAACGCTGAGGATTTGGAAGATGCTGATGACGATCAATTCCAAGATGGCCTTCACATCCACACTGGTATCACCATTGAAAAGGAAATCGCCTCTGTTGCCCTTGCTGACTTGGCTGATGGTACCGGTAAGGACTTTGTCAGATTTGTTGAACCATCTTTCAACACTTTGATTGAACAAGTTAAGGAATCTTTCGCTATTAGAGAGGTGTCTTTACAAACTTTGTTCAGAATCACAAAGGCTATGTTCAAGGTCAGCCACGGTGAAGACTTCAAGGCACCAAGAGGTGTTCCAGCTCAATCTTACGTTGATCCTAACGTCTTGCAATTGATCAAGCAAGTTAGAGAAGTTTCTATTCCTTTATTGGAAGATGAATTTGAATTGTCTATGGTTGCTCGTATCTTGGACGATGTTTCTAATGCTTTGTTCACCTTCGGTGCTGTTGCCGTTGTTGACAGTGCTTCTGAAACTTCCCACTTGGAAAAGCTCTGTGTCGAATTGTTGAAGATCTTAAAAAAGGAACATCCATGTCAAATTGAAGACGAAGAAGGTCCTGAAAATGACGATGACGACTCTTCTGAAACTGATGCTTTGTTGTACGAATCTGTCTGTGAAGTCTTGCTCAACTTAGCTGTTGCCTTAGGCCCAGACTTCAACACAATCTTCACTCAATTCAAGCCTCTTCTCTTGTCTCAATTGAACTCTAAGACTAAGAACTTCAGAGTCTCCTCTTCCGGTGCTTTGGCCGAAATTGCTGCTGGTCTCAAGTCCAACAACGAATTTGCTGAGGAATTCTTACAAGTTTTCATTGACAGAATCACTAACGATAAGTCTTTGGAAGTTAAAGGTAACTGTGTCTATGGTCTTGGTTTGATTGTCGAATACTCCAACGCTGACTTGTCTGCTATCTACCCTAACGTCTTGCAATTGTTGTTCCAACTCTTGAACAAGACTGACCGTAAGGCCCTTAATGCTGATGATGAGGAATCTAAGGATGCTGTTAACAGAACCTACGCTAACGCTATGGGTTGTGTTGCCAGATTAGCATTGAAGAACCAACAGGCTGTTCCATTCGAGCATGTTATCGGCCCATTCTTGGACCACTTGCCTTTGGAAACTGGTCTTGAAGAAAACACTCCAATCTTCGAGTTGATCATCAAGTTGTACGAATCTCAAAATGAATTGATCATTAACCAAACTCAAAAGATTGTTGAAATCTTTGCCAGAATCTTTATCTCTGAAGCTGAAGCTATCAAATTGAAGGAAGAAAGTACCTTGGGTAGAGAATTGGATATTGACACAAAGAGACAATTCCAAGACGACGCTTTGAAGGTAAAGATCATTGAATTGTTAAAATTCTTGGACTCCAAGTACTCTGGTGTGGTCTCTGCTAATGAAACCTTGAAGGCTGTCATCAACTAGTCTTATTCGTCATATATTTATGCATTTTTTTGTATATACTTCTTCCACTCTTTTGTTTTAGTTTAGTTTTTAATGTCCCTTATAACTATAGATTTCTTGTAAATATTTTGCAGCTTAAATTGCAGCATTAATCTTGCATGCCTATTGTGATCTTACATGTACAAATATAACTCAAAAGAAAACTTCCTAATTTGGACACCAATGGAATTTACACTTGGTTGCAAACGTTAAAAAGAATCGTTGATGCAAAAAAATTATTCTCTACACACATTATGAATCCTTTTGCAATTGCAATCCTGGTATTGACCTTGCTTTCTATCCTTGTTTTATTGCCCCCTCTCATCTGGCACAGCCGCACAAGAAATACTCCAGCTATATGTCTTATTTGCTGCTTTCTTATTACAAATATCAAAGATTTCATCAACTCCATAATCTGGGGACAAGATGATTTTGAATCTTCTTGGAATGGTCAAATTTACTGTGATATAATTATTAAATTGGACGTGGGCTCCAAGGTTGGTAGAGTAACTTCGGCTGCTGCGTTAGGTCTCAATTTGTATATGATATTGAAAGCTGAAAATCCCATTTTCTTAGATTCCAGCGACTGGAGAAAGATTGTTATTGAACTTTCAATTTGTTTGATTACTCCTGTGTTTGTTATGATTACTCAGTATTGGATCCAATCTGCTCGTTATATTATAGTCCCCAACAGCGGATGTGTTCAGCTCTACAATTATTCCAAAGCAACCATTCCTCTTTATTACATCTGGCCGTTGATGTGGTCTATAGTAGCTCTTACCTTTGCCTGCATGACAGTCTTCAAATACTTTGAAAAGAGGAAAGATGTTAAGGATATTTTACGGTGTACCAACTCCGGCTTGGACTTGAAAAAGTTTGCCAGGTTACTCATTTTTTGCTTCTTAATTATTGCAGCGGTTGCTCCGCTTAGTGTTTACTATTTTACTTGGAACGTGATCTCGGCAACCAACTTTAATTACTCGAGCATACATCATGTACTGCAGATTTTTAAGTACAATGAAGAATACAAGCCTTTAGAACTGTATATTAATATTGCTTTGTCTATTACAACCTTCTTATTATTTGGAATTGGATCGGATGCTTTGGGGATGTATAAGCTGCTATTGGCGAAGGTATTCAAAAACTCACCATCTGCTGACAGTGAAATCAGGATGACGGAGTTTCCCATTCAAACTAGAGTTGATTCCTCTAAATCTCAATATACTGCTCTGTCTGCTTTAACCAATAATTCAACTTTTGTTGGCCAGGATTATCCAAAGGGTGAAGATATTGAGGCCCAGCTTCTGAAAATTGAGTCTGAGTTGGATATTAATGTTGGTTATAATTTTAAGGTTGTCCAAAGGGATTAGACATTTAGTTGTGGTACTTCCGAAGGAGCAAATAGCTGTGGCAGTTCTAATGGAACGGTCAAACTAGTTGTGGCCATTTTAAGGTAGTGGGGAAACTGAATTAGTTGTGTTAAATTATATATACATGATTGTCTAATATATACTTTATGCTTTTGCATAATTTACATGAAATTTTGAATGAAAAGAAATAATAACTCAAGGCAGAAATATCACAGTATTAAGTCAATAAAAGCCTTTTCAAATTCAGCAGCTTTAACTTTACCTTGTGTTCCCTTCATGGCCAATCCAATTAAAAACTTAAGAGACCGCTTTTGCCCATTTTTGATTTTCTGCACAACATCTTGATTGTTGTTGATGATTTCAAGACATATCTCATTAATTGCTTCATTCATATCTTGTGCAGAGACATCAGTTGGTGCCGCCAAATCATACTCTTCGATTAAGTCGTCGATACTCTGGTCAGTAGGGTTTCGTACTATCTCAATCAATAAAAGCTTAGCCGAAGTTTGTGATACTTGGGAATTGGCTACCTTGAGAATTAACTTGCCAAGCATTGAAGGTGGAATAACATTCAAATTCAAATCCAAGTTTTGTTTCGAAAACGAACCAAACAACTTGTGGAATAACCAGTTATTAACCAACTTTACTGATTGGTTATTCTCTAAGACTATAATTTTAAAGAGCTGGTAGTAATACTCCAAGATGTCCTTGTTTTCTATTAAGAAGTGTGCATATTTCTGTTCCAATTGGTATTTTTCACCTGTCAACATTTCAAGAACCTGGTCCGGCAACAATGGCAATGAATCTCTAATCTCTTGTGATATATCAGGACTTAAGTGGATCCGAGGTAATTCTGAATCAGGGACGTATCTGTAATCCACAGCGTCTTCCTTTGTTCTCATGGATACAGTTTCCGATCCACTCCAGCCTCTAGTCTCCTGGACTACTACGACATCACTTTTGATAGCAGCTATCTGACGGTTGTACTCAAACACTAAAGCGTTTTTAATATCCTGGTAACTATTCAAGTTCTTAATCTCCACTCTGTTCCCTCCATTGACACTGATGTTTACATCGATTCTGAGTGAACCGTTTTCCAATTCACCATTGCAGATATCCAAGTACGTCACCAACGTCTGGTACTTTTTCACAAACAGAATCACCTGTTCTACATCTTCAAAGTCTGGTTTTGTGATTAACTCAATCAATGGGATGTTGGCTCTATTGTAATCGATCTTGACCACTTTATCAGTATCATCATAGTTCATCTTACCGGTATCTTGCTCTAACTGTATTTGTTGGATATTAATAACCTTGAAATCCTGGTTAATATTGTCAGTTTTTCTATTCAACATCATTTGACCGTTCTTTGAAATAGGATTGTAATATTGAGTGATTTGATATCCCAACGGTTGGTCTGGATAAAAGTAGTGCTTTCTATCAAACGAAGACATATTCTGAATATCTCCACCAAGAGCCACTGCTGTCTTTAATGCAAGATATATAGCTTCTGGATTTACCTTAGGTTGAGTGCCAGGAAGTCCAAGATCAAAATAACTGATGCTTGAATTAGGTGTAGTGTTTGTATTGTTATTAGGGGAAAGCGAAAATAGCTTGTGTCTAGTACTCAACTGAGTATGTATTTCTAAACCACATTTGAATTTGTAGTCAGGGTGGAGTTTTATCGATGAAAACCGCCGTATCATCTTACTTTTTTTTTGGTTTCAAAATTTTTGGAACACAATGATTTAGGCCACCAAAGTTCTTATTCTAGGTAGAACTGTGAAGAGCAGAAGTATGAGTTAGTCCAGTAGAGGGTTTATTGTTGAAAAGCAATTTTTTGAACTGTTTTATATTATTTTAGAGGAGAAATTAGAATTTCTTTTAATGAAGAACTCATTAAACTGCTTCCTTTACATATTTCTAACAATCTAATTGATTAACATACTGAAATATATAACTTTCGTGCTGAATTAATAACTGCCTTGTCATATACTTTTACCACTTTTCGTCAATCATCGTTTATAGATCCACTTCTATACGAGATAGCCATGTCAAACTTTTTACACAACAATAAGAAGGACTTCGTGGCCAAGCTGGTTAAGGCGTAAGACTGTTAATCTTGAGATCGTGAGTTCGATCCTCACCGAGGTCGTTACTTCTGCCTTTATGGCCAAGTTGGTAAGGCACCTCACTAGTAATGAGGAGATCGTCAGTTCGACTCTGGCTGAAGGCATTTTTTACTAATTTTTATCAGTATTGAAGGTAGTATAATTTCTCAAAAATAGTATAATTGATTTAAGTTATATTCGTATATTTAATAATCTAATACTTTAAAGCCATTTCGACAGCAGCTGCACCCCAGTCTTCACCGTGGTTATGCATCTTGCCCTCGATCAAACCAGCTCTAGCTTCGGCTTGTTCATCGGTAAGACAAGTTAAGACACCGAAAATCACAGGGACACCCAACTCAAAGTTTAATTTCATCAATTGACGAGTAACGGCATCACAAATGTACTCAAAGTGCATGGTTGAACCCTTGATCAAGACACCAATAGGGATGACGGCGTCCAACTTGTGCTTGGCCACAAAGCTTTTGGAAGCATAAGGCAATTCAAAGGCACCTGGTACGGATTCAATGAAAATGTTTTCTTCCTTGACCCCAAAGTCAAGTAAACGTTGTTTGGCACCTTTGACCAAGTTGTCAATGATATGTCTGTTCCATCTAGCGTGGACGATTCCAACCTTTAAACTAGATCCATCGTATTCTTGGTCAACTTGACCCAAACCCTTAACAGCCATTTGTATTACCTATTTGAATTTTTAGTGTTCAACAGGAAATGTAAAATTTACCCGGAACAAATGGAGAAATAAAAAAGTAGATTCACAGTGAAAAAAAAAATATTCACAATTGTATGTAATATTTTTCACTTAGTGATGATAAGTTTGAGTCTTATTTAGAATGAAGATAATAATGGTATATC
This sequence comes from [Candida] smagusa, assembly GCA_030566775.1. Classification (NCBI taxonomy): domain Eukaryota; kingdom Fungi; phylum Ascomycota; class Pichiomycetes; order Serinales; family Debaryomycetaceae; genus Kodamaea; species [Candida] smagusa. Next base: position 978,584 of record JAKUAW010000002.1, on the reverse strand, counting down.
CAAAATAGTCTTTCACCCCTATCTGACTGTGGATTTTATTGATCATATACTAACGATTTAGGGAATTAATAGGATTTCGTTTAACATGTACGTTGAACACAAGAAAATGTAGATGGAATGTCACAGTGTTCCAAGATTTTTCTGAAACTAGACCTGTGGAGGTCGCCTAAACCTGATTATGTAGATGTGCTCGGTGGAGAATACCGGTGATAACGTGTCGTCTAAGTGTAATTGGGGATTTTATGCGTGCTTACGTCAGCGGATGAGTGAAAACACCTCGATGAATTCCATGGTGATATTGTTAAGTGTTCTCGGCAGCCCTCAATTAAATAGGCATGTACTTTGCGGCGTTCTCTGTATAATTGTGGAAAGTTACTCTTGATTGTGGCATACTATAGAACGGAGATATTCCTACAATTAAATTTTCAAAGTGATCCATTATTACCATGCGTATGCTTGACATCTAACTGATGCTAGAAGGATTATTTTCCATATTCGTTTTTTTGCAGCAATTCAAAAACACTGTGATTTTATTAATATAAATATGCCAGATAATAATGTTTAAACAGCATCAATGAAATTCCATTCTACAATATTAATCGCGTCTCTTCTTCTTAGTACTTCGGCTTACCCAATTGACTTGAGTATCCGTGAAGATAAAGGTGCTTCTGTTGGTAAATCAACCTTTGGGAAAGCTAGTGCTTCAATCAAGGCTGATGCGAAGACTGCAGTTTCTGGTAAGACTGATATTAAGGCTGATGTTTCTGGTAAGACTGATGGGAAGACTGTTGTTTCTGGTAAAACTGACAGCCAAGCAATCGTTTCTGGTAAAACTGATGGGAAGACTGTTGTTTCTGGTAAAACTGACAGCAATGCAATCGTTTCTGGTAAAACTGATGGCAAAGCAGTCGTTTCTGGCAAAACTGACGGTAAAGCTGTTGTTTCTGGTAAAACTGATAGTAAAACTGATTCTGGTAAAACTGTTGTCTCTGCTAGTGCTGATTTTTCAGCAAAGGCTGAAACCTCTGGTAAAGCTGTAGCTTCAGGAACGGTTGATATTTTGGGTAAGGCTGAAGCCTCTAAATCTATTTCAATTGGTAAAGACATTAAGGCTGAAGCTTCTGGTAAAGCTGTAGCTTCAGGAACGGTTGATGTTTCTGGTAAAGCTGAAGCGTCTGGTACTATTGATGTTTCTGGTAAAGCTGAAGCTTCAAAATCTATCTCCATTGGTAAAGATATCGATATTTCTGGCAAGGCAGAAGCATCTGGTAAAGCTGGTGAATCTGGTTCTATTGAAGTGTCAAAAGCTGTGGCCAGTACAGTAGTTTCTGGTACAGCAGAAGTATCTGGCAAAGCCGTAGCCTCAGGTTCCGACACCAAGAGTGCATCAGGTAGTGCATCAGCAGGAGGATCAATTTCAGCCGGAATCGGAGGAGGAATCAGTGGTACCATCACCGGTACTGAGGCTATTGGAGGAGCCATTAAAACAAATGCCGAAAGCGCGGGACATGCTGCTGGGGATCTTGTTGGAGGGGCTGTTGGAGTTGGACAAGCAGGAATTGGGGCCTTGGGAAACCTTTTTGGTGGAGCCGCCAATGTTCTTGGAGGTGCAGTTAATGCTGCAGGTAAAGTAGCCGGAGATGTTGTTGGAGGTGCAAGTCAAGTGGCAGGTGCAGCGGTTGGAGGAGCTGCCAAAGTTGCAGGAGATGTTGCTGCTGGTACTGCAGGTGTTGTAGGGGCAGGACTTGATGCTGCAGGGAAGGTTGCAGGAGGAGTTGCAGCCGGGACTGCTGGAGCTATCGGAGCAGGGCTTGATGCTGCAGGTAAAGTGGCAGGGGAAGTGGCTGGAGGAGTTGGAGCAGGAGTTGGAGCCCTTGCCGGAGTTGCAGGAGATATTCTGAAAGGGGTTCTGGCTAGTCTTGATGCTAGCAAGCAAGTTGGTGTTACTGTTAACGCTGGAGTTGGAGGAGGTGTTAGCGCTAGTGGAGGTGTACAAGCTCAAGCCAGCGCTGGCAAGAGTTAAATATGAGTATATACATTACGGGGCTTTTTGGGTTTTCGTATTAATATATGCTTCAGAGATCAGCGCGTAAGTTACGATCCGACTCGGCCATTATCGCACCCCTACCGGTCACGTGTGGCTTATCTGGACCAAAATATATAAAAGAGAACTAAGGCGTCAAATTTAGGGAGATACAAATGAGCAATAATAAAGGTATTAATAGAACTTATAAGGTTCAAGACACTTATGACACAACAAGTAGTATATTATCGGACTACGATGAAATAGAAGCCGCATATGAATTTGTGGATGATCACTCTTATGTGTTATTTAACAATAAAAGGAGTCATGAGTCAGATATCTTACTGAATACCAATACCACAAGTACATTTGCGATGATCGATGGAGTGGAAGAAGAAGAAGACGAGGAAGACGAGGACGATGAGGACGAAGAAGATGAAGATGAAGACGAAGAAGAGGGACACTCCAATCATTTACACAATAAAATCAACCTGTGGCATCACGCAAACATCACTTCAGAAATCACAGAAGATGACAACATCGCTAGTTGGAATCTTGATGAGAATCTCATAAATGAAAGCGATACGGGGTTTTATGGTGACGATCTCTTGTCGCACCTTAATAAAGAAGAGCTAGCCAAGTTTAAGAAGTTCCACAGAATGTACGATCTAAAATCGTTTTTGTTAGATCGCAATCAATCATTGCAAACGAGACTAAACCATTTAATACAGTTGCTTTTAAATTCGCAACCACTCCTCGATGACACAAAACAACTCCCGTCGACATTAGACTACATTAAACATCTCCGAGCACTGAATGCAGATTTGGAACGCTCTCTTAGTAACTTGGCAGACGAATATGACGAGATACACACCCTCTCTGACCGCTCACTGTTGATCATGTGTGGCGGTGGCATCGGCACCTGGAGTGATATATAGTTTATATGATTTTTTTTAATTTCTTGCTTGTAATGTACTGGCTGTGGATTCATAAAGGGGTGGTTCATCATTTCAACGTCTGGCATTTTTATCGTATATCTTTGTGTTACATTTGGGCATAAAAGAAATTGAGCGAAAAAGTTCGACGATTAACATCTTTCGTAACATGGCTGGATGTAAGTATACGTGCAAACCGTATTTGGGTGTTTGTTACTAATGATTCTAGTCCGTCTTCTTGACTTGGTTAAATTCTTCATCCCACTTCTCCCAGAAGTGGAGCTTCCTACCGAGAGAATTGGCTTCGATGAAAAGGTGATTTTCACCATTTCTTCCGCCATCATCTTTCTCCTTGGTCAAATTCCTATCTACGGTTTGGCTCCTCTGAGTGAATTCCATTTAGTAGACCCTGTGTCCAACATCAGAGCTGTGTTCGGCATGGAAAGAGGAACTTTATTGGAGGTTGGTTTATTGCCTATTGTCACTGCAGGTTTTATCTGGCAGTTGGCTGCGGGCTTGAAGTTGGTTAAGGTTAACTTCAACCATAGAACTGATCGTGAATTATTCCAAAGTATCCAAAAGGTTACTGCTATTATTCTCACTGCTTTGTACTCATCTGTTTTGATTTTCTCCGGTTACTACGACAATGTTATTAGAGGTTACGATTCCACTTCTGCTGAAAAGCCTTTGTGGTCTTACTTTACTATCTTCTTCCAAATTAACTTCTGGTCTTTGATCATCACCTTGATTGTTGATATCTTTGACAAGGGTTTCGGTTTTGGTAGTGGTATTTCTGGTTTGCTTGCTTTGCAATTTACCACTAACTTGGTTAAAGATGTTGTTGGTGTTGAGGTTGTTCCTCTGTTGGTTGACTCCGAAAAGACTGAAAGCTTTGGTGTCTTGTACAACTTGTTCACTAGCTTGTCCTTCACTGAATTAACTAACAACCTTAACCAATTCCTTTACTCATTCACCAGATCTTCTTTACCTAACTTGACTCAAGTCTTGGTTATCTTCTCTGTTCTTTTTGCTGTTATCTTCTTACAAAACTTCAGAGTTGAATTACCAGTTAGATCTACTAAGGTTAGAAGTGTTGCCAATGTTTACCCAATCAGATTGTTATACACCGGTGCCTTGCCCTTGTTGTTTGCTTATACCGTTGTTGCTAACGCTCAATTCTTCTCTCTTGCTATCTTCACCGCTGCTGAAAAGCTCGGTTACAACACTGAATTGTTCAAGCTTATTGTTTCAGATTACACTTTCAACGCCGCATCCAACAAGTTGTCTTTGACTTCTGGTTTCTTTGCTTACTTATTCACCATCGGCTTCAACCCATTGAAGATCATTGGTTTCTCCTTGGTCACCATTCTCTCCGCTGTTTGGTTCTCTCTTAAGTGGGCTCACCAATCTGGTTCTTCTCCAAAGGACTTGGCTGCCCTGTTCAAGGAACAAGGTGTCTCCATTGCTGGTAAGAGAGATGTTTCCATCGCCAAGGAATTGTCTAAAGTCATTCCAGTGGCTTCTGCCTCCGGTGCTTTGCTCTTGACCTCTTTGGCCGTTGCTACTGAAGTCTTGGGTGCTTCTGGTAAGGGTGCTGCTGCTATCATTGCTATCAACTCTGTTTTCGCAATCTTGGAAGAATTCATGATTGAATTCCAACAAACTGGTGGTGCTTCTCAATTTACCAGTGCTTTGGGTCTTTAATGACTTTGCAAGTTAATAGAGATTATGTATTATTAATTTTGGTTGGAATCTTTCTCTATTGATGTTCGGTCTTGTGTGCTTGGCCATTTTCTTTGCATATAGACAATCAACTGTTGACTAGTTTATAGTTGACTTTATAGTAATTTATGTAGTTTATATAAATCTTTATTAATGCTGATGTTTCGAGTAGTTTCTTTGAAGTTGTCTTTGTGAAAGATATATTTAAGACAAGCCTAGACATGTCTCACTCCAACATTTATCTATCAATCGACAGTTAATCAAATCACTCCACTTAATTTAACGACCTCCCAAAAATTAAATTTCAGAAAGCGCGCAAATGGTTTAGTGGTAAAATCCAACGTTGCCATCGTTGGGCCCCCGGTTCGATTCCGGGTTTGCGCATTTTCCGTGATAGTTTAGTGGCTAGAATCTCCGCTTGTCGCGCGGAGGACCGGGGTTCAATTCCCCGTCGCGGAGCTTTCTTTTTTAGATTTTGTTTGATGTGTTATCACTTTTGTATTTTGATTTTTTTAAGTCTCACATCTGGAAAACGTCAAGGTGTTACGATGGAACTAGAAGACTTAAACCTTCGGAACCCGATCCATGTGGGTTACTATGATCCATTTAATATATACCCTGACATTAGTGAGCTGTTGAAAACCAGATTACCGTTAACGAATATGCATTGGAAGTATGACAGCTCGAAAGCTATCAAATCGATTTCAGCATTACCCGTTCAATTTGTGGAGGAAGCACCCAAGACTAACGCATCTTTACAGAGTAATTCAACAGTTACGTATTCCTCGACCACCATATACACGCGCTTGATGCTTGTTAAGTTCGAAACACTTGATGTGTACAGATCACAGGTTCGGCCATTGATCAAAGAATGGTTGAGGAATTTGGTGGCTGGATCCAAAGTGGAATGGATGATTATCTTGTACATTCCGCTGAATTTCAAGGATAAAAACTCGACTATAATCAAAACTTCCACATTTGACAAATTGAAAATCGATTTTAATGAAAATGGAAAGGAAGTGCTAGCATTAACAAATGATTTGGGAATCGATTTTAGTGGTGATAGCGAGGTGGACAGATGTTTTAAATTGAAGGAAAAGTCAGATGGGGATGGGTATAAAGATCTCGTTCTTTGTTTAAAGGAACTCATTTTGTCTTCTTTCACAAACAAATATTCTCTTGAAACAAACCTTTCAACAGATTCATATGATGGAATCATTGAGAAATTAAAAATTGCAGACTTGTTAAAAGATATGAGATTATCCCAAGATTCTTTAAAGGTGTATAACGAGCTTTATGATGAATTGGATAAATTATTCATCAAATCTCCTCAGTTATTCTACACAAACAACATCTTTGAGGATCATAACTTTAATCAATTTGATTTCGAATCTGATAAACAAATGCCCTACTTTAAAGATAATTTGTTCAAAGACTCCAAAATTAACATCATAGAAATCAAATGTTTGATATTCATGAACCAATCATATCTTTTAAGGTTATTAGCTAATTCTCCTAACCAACCTATTTCTATCCTGTCTCTTCATTTATCAGGGTTATACCAAAAATTAAGTTACTTTTTAAATGATTTAGCAAATATCCTTAAGGTTACTGAATTAAACGAGTTCTTGATTGTCTTAATAGACCAATATTTGAACTTACCAATTTATGATAGAATTGTCAATGCCAATAATCAAAATAATATCAGTAATAAGAATACTGAGCCGTATCAATTGAATGAGATTTTGGAGTTCAGAGGAGAGTTGGCGTTATTAAAAAGATCAAAGCTTGTTCAAATCGGTAACAAGAAAGGTTTCTTATTGGACGGAGTCAGAGGAATCATGGAAGACATAGACTTGGATAACAAGGTGAAAGAACCAATTAAATTAACTTACGATCCTTTGATTTCTGTTTTCCAATCAAAGGAGAATTATTTCCAAGCTTACGAATCATTAACTGAAGAGGCAATTCAGAATTTCATTCTTTGTAATAGAATTAAATCAGTCGACATCCTAAGCTTGGACATTGCAATGTTGAATTATCAACGTGGAAATTACAGGGGTGCTTTGGAGGTTTTGCAGAACTCATGCGAGTTTTTCATCGCAAAAGGATGGAATTTCATGGGTGGGGTCTTTTTAGAAATATACTTGGATTGCATTGAGAAAATAGATGGCAGTAATCACGAATTGATATTGGTGACATGTCTCAAATTGTTTTCCAGTTTGCACCATGAAAAACTTACAAATCAATATGGTATCAATAATTATAGTTTGATGAAAAATGTTAACAAAATTAACCAACTATTTGAAAAAATACAGCTGGAATCTTTGAAGTTGACAGACATTGTCGGCTTTCCTATCGATAATATCTTTGAAACTGTTATCATACCTTACTTGAAACCTTCGGGATATCAATATTTCATGGAAGTGGAGCTCATTAATGTTTTCCAAATTGATTTTAAATTTCAAAGCATAACTCTTGAATTGGTAGGTGAACGAGAAAAACTTATATACCTCCATGCAAAGGATATCATTATCGACAAGTCCAATACTCACCGGTTCCAGTTGTTCACTCGGGACTTTTCTCAGGGTCACTTTCATCCTTCAAAATTGGTTATTCAGGTTAATGAAAAACTTCAATTTTCAAGGCTGTTTGATGAGGAAATTTCAACCGTCATCGAAGAAACAACTGTCAATGATGACTCGCAAGATAATGTTTCTGTGATTCAGTATGATACCAAGAATTCCAAACCTTCTCTTGATAATTCTCCAGCGTACAATTATTACCAAAATAGACAAAACTTGTGGTGTGAGTTTACAAACTCGCCAAGAACGGAGTTAGGAACAACTCTGATGGTATTAAATATACACAATGGAGAGAAGAAAATCAGTGATGTCACTATTGAAATCACAAGTGATTGCAGTATAGTGGGCTTAGAATTCGAACAATCTAAGATTTCTCATGTTGATGCTCTAAACTCTGCTGAAGTTCTTTTCACGTATACCAGTGAAAATAAAATAGTGGCTATGAAGGCAAAGTTATTGTACAAGATCGATGGGGAAAGTTTTACACATGAAATGGTGGATAATGTAGATTCAACTTTGAAAATTTCGGTATCTGTCCAAGATATTTTCAAATACGACTACATATACTCCAAATTCCAAGTTGGTTCATCTAGCAGATTTCCAATTAGGATCTTAAAAAATGAGTTGGTTACAACCAATAAAAAATATCAAATTCAGCAACCATCAACAAAGCTTGGAGAGTTGATTGCATATAGTGACCAACCTGCATCAATCTTCTACAAGATTATCCCTGATAAAGGATATCAAATCATTGCATCAGACACGTTGGAATTGACAGTGTATTATTCAGACTTGAAGCAAGAATGTCTTGATTACACCAAAAAACATTTACTCAAGGAGTTTGAAAAGAACAATTTAAAGCACTATTGGTTCTTAAGTTATCCATTCGTCGTGGAATATTTCCAATTCGATTTGAATCACTATGCACTTTTCCATGAAATCAAGCTTGTAAATTATTCCAATGTGATAAGTATATTAGAAGGATCCTCTTTCTTAGATCATGTTGTTAATGAGTCGGAAAAGGATTTGATTTTAAACATTTTCAGAGAGATGATCCAAAAGTCCGAAGTCTCCGTCGATGATGATTTCGCCATTCAAATCAGCCAATTATATATTTCGGTTCCAATACCCGTACTTCAGTACATACACATAGTGGAGTTTGATTTCGAGCAAAAGTCACAGTTCCTAGTTGGCGAAGCAATCGAGGTTTTGTTGAATATACAGACGGTGACAAAATGGTTTAATGATTTAGCAGAAAACCGTGTTGAGGAGGACTTCCAAGTCAATATTCTCAACGAAGACAACTGGCTTATATCTGGCTTCAAGAAACATACATTTGCATTTACAGAAGAAAAGTTCAAGTTGAAATTGACATTAATACCTTTGAATGTTGGGTATATTCAACTACCAAAGTTAACTATAAAGCCATCTCGCAACCAAACAGAAAAGGACTTTTCGATGGACGTGGAAGTTAAGAATGGGATGGAAAGATTGTTAGTGGTTCCGGAAGTTGATAGAATTACGTTTACTTTTTAGTTCACGTGTGCATATAAATAAATTTAAAAAATAGATTGTAACACCATGGTAAAGGATACAACGTATTATGACATCTTGGGTGTTGATCCTACTGCAGATGATGCCCAATTGAAGAAGGCATATAGGAAACAGGCCATCAAGCTTCACCCTGATAAAAATGGAAATGACCCTGCCGCAGCCGAGAAGTTCCAAGAATTGGGGCAAGCTTATGGGATTTTACTGAACAAGGATTCTAGAGGTTTATACGATGAAGTAGGGATCGAAGGGATGAATAACAATGGACCTGAAGGTCCTGGAGCAGATATTGACCCAGCTCAATTCTTTAGTATGATTTTTGGAGGTGAAGTCTTTAAAGATTGGATTGGTGAACTTTCAATGTTGCAAGAGGCCTCCAAAACTGCCGAAGTCTTTGGAGAAGAAGATGAAAATGAACCTGAAGCAAACCCATCTGCTGGTACAAGCGTTGCTCAGCCTTTACAGAATAATGCACAGGCTGTGCCTATCACGAGTGAAGATATCGAAAAGAAAAAGAAACAACACAAACAAAAACTCACTCAAGAACAAAGACAAGAGATTTTAGAGATCCACGAAGAAGCAAAACGTGTTAAGGAAGCAAGAATTTCTGAGCTTTCTGAGATCCTCCAAGGTAGAATTGAAAAGTACCAAAGTGTTGTTTCTAATCCTGACGCATTACGTCAATTTGAAAATAAATTAAACGTTGAATTTGAAGACTTAAAAAACGAAAGTTTTGGTATTCAATTATTACAATTGATTGCTAAAGTCTACATTAACCAAGCCAATGCTACTATTCTGTCATGTAAAACATTTGGTGTTTCTAAAATCTTTACAAGTGTCAAAACTAAAACTGATACTGTCAAGAACGGATATTCGATTTTAAAAACGGCATTAGATGCCCAATCATCTCTAGAAGAAATGGTTAAGGAACAAGAAATCTTACAAGCAGCCATTAATTCCGGAATGGAATTGCCTGCTTCAATTGCCCTCAGACAAGCTGAATTAGAAAGATTAATCACTGGTAAATTTTTAGCAACCGCATGGGCTTCAACTAAATTTGAAGTTACCGGAATTTTAAACAAAGTATGTGATAGAGTTTTGAACTCAAAATCTCTTTCTAAAAAAGAAAGAGTAAAGAGAGCTGAAGCCGTCTTATTCTTAGGAAAGAAGGTTCAACTGGTGAAACGTTCCGCGGAAGAAGAAGAAGAAGCTCGTATTTTCGAGGAAATGATGGCAGATGCAAGCACAAAGAAGTCAAGAAACAAAAAGCCCGAAAATGATGAAAAGATTTTGGAAGAGTACTTACATCGTATGCAATCCGAAGGTGCTACTAAACAACCGGATGCTTAGTAATTTAGTATATAATTTATTTTTGATTCGCACACACCTTCGTAATTTACCATAAAAAAAAACCGATTAGTCAAAGTGATAAGCATGCCATCTCAAAGGGAAGTTTTATCTTTATACAAGCAGTTGTTGGTCAGTTCGCTGAAGTTCACCAACTACAACTTTAGAGAGTACTCTAAGAGAAGAGTTGTCGACTCCTTTAAGGCTATGAAGTCTTTGAAAGATGAAGATGAAATCAAGAAGTTCTACAACGATGGCATAAACCAATTGGCTCTGTTAAAGAGACAAACCACTGTATCTGGAATGTTTACTTTCGAAAAGTTGGTTGTTGAACCATTAAAGAACCATAAGTAAGCTTATTCTTGCCTTTGCTGCCATTACTGCATGCCTTATTGAGTATTGCCATGTTTTACGAGAAGATCTTGCATTTGCCAAAAATGGAGTCTTTCTAATTTATATCTTTATTTACGATCGTACATAGTTAAAACGTTTAAATGATGATTATTGTAAAGTCCTGTAATTTTACTAAAAATACGGGTCAGGGTGGCTCTATATTTGCAAAAATAAACGACCTCGGTGAGGATCGAACTCACGATCTCAAGATTAACAGTCTTACGCCTTAACCAGCTTGGCCACGAAGTCTTAACACGTCGCAATAAGAATGCGTTTTGGTCCTCGACAACATTGTTAAAACATAAATTTTACCTCTCAAATTATTAGATTAGTTTATTCTGGTATCGGTAGTAGTAGCGTCATCTATTTATCCTGGGTGAAGAGCTAAAAGCGGAAGGTTTTATAACGTAGGGTGTATTTTGATATATATATATAAAAACTTAGAAGATAAAATAACGCAAATAAATACCTTCGGTATTGTATCAGTCCAGAGCCAGAGTCAATGAATCTACCGAAATATCGATCATAACACGTTATAGTAATGGAGATATTTGTCTCACCTAAATTATAGGTTTGACAAAAATCTCCTTGTATCAATTTAATATTCAATAATTCAATTGGTACAATATAGGGACTTTGAGTATTTATTATATTAGTAAAATGGCTGCAATATTTCAAAATAGCGATATTATAAACGAGAGATAATAATATAGTTACATAAATTGCTGCATTAAAACGTATGTTTAGATGAATATTCAGTTAAATATCGCCTGTGATTGAAAAATATTATTGAACTTGAAAATTGTGAAAATTATGTCATTACATTAGTATATCATAACCTTAAATAATACTACATATACTAAAAAAAATATTTCACAGCAAACAGTTGAATCTATAGTTAATGCATCGGACCAGTGAATCAGCGAGATATCGTCTGGGTAACGTCGAATGCTGAAAAATATTTTTCTGGGCAACGCTCTTTTGCATCCCAATGGCTTAGATAGTTTAATTTAAGTTTCAAGAGTACTTGTATATTTAAGGTTAAGTAAGATAATTCATCAATTCCTTTAGAATATTTTCCAAGAAAGGATGGCCAGAATTGTTTGTTAAATTTTTAGAAAATTTGTTAAAATTATCAACCAACTCAGATTCTGTTATATCTAGAACTTGGTCGATATCAAACTTTTTGAGTATGAAATCCCACATAGTGTTCGATAATAAAAGGATCCTGGAATATTTAGTATTATCACGCCACATTATATTTAGTATTTGTAAACCACTTCTAACCCAGTTTACATAAACAGGCAATTCTTCAGTGGACATAGATCTGTGCTTGAACTTAACAGAAATAATGGCTAGTAACATTATTACTGAGTCCACAGGAAGCCTCTTTATGATATACCAATTATATCTTTTGGAATCAAATGAATGCCAATTACACAATAACGAGGGAATTAAGTTTTCTTCAAGATTAAAGTTGTAGTCACCATCAGAAAACGTAGTTTCGTAGTTTTGTAAATTTTGTAACATATTCTTAATCTGATTAAATGTTAATGAATTAGTGTACTTGGTAACTTCAAGTGGATCATTCATTAGTACTTTAGCATGCAAGAGCAGCATGACATGATTAGATAAAGTTGAATAATGACTTTTTATAAAGTCCACAAAGATTCCGGAATAGTTATCCAACTTCTTTAATGATGATTTGATGAATTCATCCAAATCATTTATCATATTTCTGATAGAATGAATACATTCATTGGTGATATTGCAGCAAATACCACTATGGATCTGATTGAGTAACTCATTTAAAATCTTGTCGTATTCGAATTTTATAGTCAAAGCCAAAGTTGAGGTATTCAAAACTTCTGTAGTCAATTCACCTTGTTCATTAAAAACAGGATCGTATATATCTGGACAAAGAACATCAAAGTCCGTTGCGTGACACAGCGGGGGTACACTGTTGTTGTAACTTGAAAGAGAATCCAAGCCAAAGATTACCAACCAAGCTATCCTTCTACTTCTTATGATTTTCCAATCTGTAATCCCAATAGTGGCAGGATCTGTATGAAGGTTTAAAATCTTAGCATTCCGAATTATTAGGGACAATTCTATTGCTGAAGGAACCGGCGAAGTGGCATGGATAATAATATTACCAATTAGTAATTCAACAGACAGACATGTTTGAGGGTAATTATAGTATTGGCAGATCATGTTGAAACCCACCAAGTATTCGTTCTTCTGTTCCATGGAATACAATACAGGAAATAGCAAGACAAAGACCAGTAAGTAATCAATGTCTGCGTTTTCCCAATAACAATCAATGTCATTGATAAATGATTCCCAATCTATTAATGGTAACAAAGGGTGAATGCATATGTGAAAACTCCTGAGGATTTTATAACAAGTTGTTTTTGAAGGTAAGGTTTTTGAGAGTTGATCCACCAATTCATCTGCATAATAATCAGTAAAAATATTGCCCAAAGAAGCAGAGCGAGGCTTGTTGGAGTTCGCTAAATAATGCTCATTATCCGAGAATAATTGACTCAAGTTCCGCAAGAAAAATGCATTCATTTGCTTAGAATCAAAGGAATTAACTTGAGTTTGTGTTATTGTAAAAGAACTCGAGTTAAAAGAATAAACATTATCATCTTCTATTCTTGAAGATTTCTTTCCACCTCTGCTTACTCTCTGGTTAGAAAAGTACTTGCACTGCAAACCCAATTTTTCGCAATTGGTACATATAGGGTGATTACGGCAACATTTGATTTTTTTTGAGTGACAATTGACACAGCTTAAAACTCGTCTTTGCCGAGACTTCTGGACTTTGATAACCTTACCATCATCTAGGACTTTAAGATCTTGGTCAGTATATTTCTTGTTTGTGGGTATGGAAATCTGGGCAGGATAAAGAGACATGATTTTCTCTTTCAGCAGAAGTTATAAAAAGGCGGCAATAATGTATTATTAATGAAATATATCGCTATGTTATCCGGAATAAGGGTGATGATCTATATTTGTGTATTGTGAGCACCCCACTAATATGCCGCCCTGATATTGACTCCGAGAATCCCATTTTGTGGGGTTGTTTTCTTGTCAGTCACATGATATGGATATACACTGCATGACTTCTGCATAGATATTAGCAGTTGTAAGATGCTTTTTTGCTCTTCCCGTCTTTTGTGTTGCAATTCACATTTATAATGCCGATTGATCCTCCAAGATTGTTGAGTAATGGGCTTATAAAATAACAATAAGCGGATGTCACTTTTTCCTAAACTAGAGGTGGTGTTGCTATCATGCAATAACTAAGAAATTATAAGAAAAAAGAATAGACCAACAATATATGGACCAACAATTATGATTTTAGGAGTGTATTGCTTCTTTATTGACTTCACTATATCATGATTTGATATTATTATTCTCTATTTTCGCGGGATTAATTGTGACAGATAATTAATGATAGACCTTTGTATTGTGAATATTCAAGAAGATTGAGTTTCTTCTGGATAATAATGTGATTGTGATTTTGCTAGCTTAAAAGTTGGATTCGTATGTATTTACAAGTTGTCCATTTTGCAGGTTAGGATTTCTGTGAAAAGTACACACGTGACCTATCAAATCGCCAACTCACCAAAATCTTTTTTTGTTTGTTGTCCATAACATCACCATGAGTAATTTCGAAGAAGCAGAAGATGTTAACGGGATTCGTTTCTCTTGGAACTCTTTCCCATTAACCAAGGCGGAGGCGGCAAAGATTATTGTTCCTACTGGAGCCTTGTATACCCCATTAAAGCTGCGTGAAGATTTACCAGTTGCACATTATGATCCAATTGTCTGTACTCAAAAAGATTGTGGTACCGTTTTAAACCCATACTCGTACATCGAAGGAAACATTTGGTTCTGCCCTATCTGTAAGTACAGAAACCAATTACCTGTTCATTATCAAGGAATTTCCAATGAAAACCTTCCATTGGAATTACAAAGCACTAGTTCAACTATTGAATATATTACTTCAAGACCAGTTCAACATCCACCAATCTTTTGTTTTGCTATTGACTTGTGTCAAGATGTTGATAACTTGAAGGCATTGAAGGATACATTGGTAATTTCTTTATCATTGTTACCACCAAATGCTTTGATTGGTTTGATCACTTTTGGTACTGTTGTTAAACTTCATGATATTGGATATGACAATAATGGTGTCAAACGTTCTTATGCCTTCAGAGGTGACAAGAATTACACCGAGGAAGAACTTGTTGCCAAGTTACAAAGTTCAGTTGGGATCAATAATAACCAGAATAGTTTAGCTAGATTCTTTGTTCCTTATGAGGAAGCAGAATTTAACTTGACTTCTATTTTGGAAGGATTGACCCCAGATCCTTGGGTTTACAAGAAAGACGAAAGACCAATTAGATCCACTGGTGCTGCCTTAGAAATCGCAGCTTCTTTGTTGGGAGTCACTTACGCAGGGTTCGGTGCCAGAGTCATGTTGTTCTCTGGAGGTCCATGTACTTTAGGCCCAGGTTTGATTGTTGGCCAACAATTGAAGGAACCAATCAGATCTCACTCTGATATCGATAAAGATAACACCAAGCATTATAAGCTGGCTTTCAAGTTTTATAACGCTGTTGCTGCTAAAGCAGTCAAAAACTCTCATGCAATTGATGTCTTCGCTGGTTGTTTAGATCAAATGGGTATGTTGGAAATGCGTAATTTATGTAATCAAACAGGTGGTACTCTTTTATTGTCTGATGCTTTCACAACTTCCATTTTCAAACAATCTATTATACGTTTGTTCAACAAGGACCAAAATGGGTTCTTATTAATGGGCTTCAACGGTACATTTGATGTGAAGACTTCTAAAGAATTGAAGGTTTCTGGTGTTCTTGGCCATGTCGCTTCCTTAAACCATAAGACTGCTAACGTCAGTGACAATGAAATGGGTGTTGGTGGTACTTCTCGTTATAGATTGTGTACCTTATCCCCACAACACACTTATGGTGTCTTTTTTGATATTGCTAACACCGATTCTTTGCAAGACAATCACCAAAGTTTTATTCAATTCCTTACACACTACCAGCATGCATCTGGTTCCTACAGACTTAGAGTTACCACTATTTCTAACTATATGACAAGCAACGAAATGACTTTGACAAGCTCTTTCGATCAAGAAGCTGCTGCTGTATTGATGGCCCGTGTCTCTTTATTCAAGTCTGAACAAGATGATGGTGCCGATGTTTTAAGATGGATCGACCGTGTCTTAATTAAATTATGTCAAAAGTTTGCAGACTACAGAAAAGATCAAGAAGAATCCTTCCGTTTGGGACCTCAATTCTCTCTTTATCCTCAATTCATTTATTACTTGAGAAGATCTCAATTCTTGCAAGTATTCAACAACTCTCCAGATGAAACTGCTTTTTACAGACATGTTTTATTGACAGAGGACACCAATAACTCTCTTATTATGATCCAACCAACTTTAACCTCATTCTCTTTAAACAGCGAACCAGAACCAGTCTTGTTGGATTCTGTTTCTGTCAAGGATGATCGCATTTTGTTGTTGGATACATTTTTCCACATTCTTATTTTCCACGGTAAGACAATTGCTCAATGGAGAAAGGCTGGGTACCAAGATCAACCAGAATATGAAAACTTTAAGAACTTATTGAATGAACCAAAGGAAGAAGCTGCTGATTTGTTGGTGGACCGTTATCCATTGCCTAGATTTATTGACACAGAAGAGGGTGGATCCCAAGCAAGATTCTTGTACTCCAAGTTGAATCCTTCTGTTGCGTACAACAACCAAGAGTTTGCTATGGTTAATGGAGCTGTTGTTTTGACTGATGATGTTTCATTGCAAGTGTTTATGAGCTCTTTACAAAAGTTGGTTGTCAGTGGATCAACATAAAAGTAATTGAAAAATAAAGAAATAGTGCTGTAGCAACTGTAAAACGTGTTTAGTAATAATATCAGGGGCCATTAATTGATCATTCCTTCTTTTGATAGAATATACTATTGTTCAACGATCTTTCTTCAGGTTAGGTCCACGAACATAAAAAAAAGCTTAAAACATGTAAACAGCTTCAAGTAATAAGTCACAAGTTCCTTGAA
Organism: [Candida] smagusa; assembly: GCA_030566775.1. Classification (NCBI taxonomy): domain Eukaryota; kingdom Fungi; phylum Ascomycota; class Pichiomycetes; order Serinales; family Debaryomycetaceae; genus Kodamaea; species [Candida] smagusa. The sequence continues at coordinate 961,914 of JAKUAW010000002.1, read as the reverse complement.
GTATATCTAGCATAGATTCCCGCGCACTTTATCTCCCATTGTTCCCGTTTGTACTGTATCGATCAACCTCTAGCTTAATTAGAATTATGAGCCCGCATAAATACTATTTTGCTGGGTGGTTATGTTTTGGTTACATCTACATGTAGAGATATAGACAAGAAATGTAATTTTTTTTCAACAGAAGATCTGAATAACTGTGTTTTTTGAAGTTTACTGCCTTGAGCTTTAATCAAGGTATGAGCGTGAGCCCTGCACAGACATACTCACAAAAAGATTATTTCCGTGATTAAACACCCCCTTGAAGGTTTAACAAAGCACTAAATATTGGTTATTCCAAGCTTACGTCATTTTGATAGAAAAATAATAGGCGGAACTTTACTAATGGCTATGAAATGATAAAACATTCCGGTCAAAATTACCCTATCAGTTGATTTTTTTTCTTAATAATCAATTCTTTTCGAAATTTATTTTTTGGGGGAGAATTTTTTCAAAGAAATTGCAGCAATTTAAATCAAGAAAAGTGATTTTAATGTCGCTAAAAGTTTTTGTGACGGAGTTTGAATAGAATTACAAGGCGGATTAGTGCGTAGCAATAATACGAAAGGAGTGGGATCTATTGTAAACACAAGAATGGACCCTGCAAATAACCACCTATTTATATATACGACGTTAATAAGATACAACGTAACGGGCCAAACTAAGGAACAGCTGATTTGGCTCGATCCGAATGTATGAATTCGCCGCATTCTCGGTTTTACTTTACAGCAATCGGTGACCAGCTTCTTTATAGGGTCGGTTCACCCCATTCATTAAAGTTAAAAGTAAAATAAGCTTTTCAATTGGTTTCTAGAATTTCCGCAGATGATACGTGGACTAGTCGAGCAGTAATGGCTTATGCCCCTCTGAGGTTTTTTTTCCAACCGAGCCGTCAACAATTAAAGTAGAGTTACAAAATGCCCCACGTTAGAATTGTCAGGGATGCATGGTATAAAAAATATATCCAAATCATTTTCCCTCGTTGAGATACGAGCATGGAAGTGGCAGGTTAATTAGTTATATCTTTTTCTGCCCCAAAACTATGAGTGAGAGTGAGATCAAAAAGAAAAGAAGGGTGCTACCTCCAGACAAGCGTAAAAAGGTCTCTACAGCTTGCGATAATTGCAAACGTCGAAAATACAAATGTTCAGGTACTAAACCATGTTCTATGTGTTCGAAAAAGGGCCTAGAATGTGATTTTACTATTGTTGACAAGCGTTCTTTGAAGGCTGAAAGATTGGCTAAATTAAGACAAGAAAGAGAATCAGAAATTATGCAACAACTTTCAGATCCATCTGGTATATATGTACCAAAGTCTATGGAATTGCTTCTTCTGTTTCCGGTGAAGAAACCCGGTGAAGAAGATGAAGATGACGAAGACGAATCAGAAGACGAGGAAATGGAGGAAGAAGAGATTAAAGACAACACCTTACTTCTTTTAGATTCAAATGAAACATCTAAATCAGTTGGTAGATCGGGTCCAGCATCATTAATGGCCGAGGCTCGATATTTGTTTTTAAAGTATAATACTCGACTTGATACACAAGTTGTTCAAACTACATTGGACCAACCAGTAAAACCAAGCATAAAAGTCCCCTTACCTTCAATCGAAATATGTCAAGAGCTATTGCCATATTATATTACTAACATTAGTGTATTTACCATTGATATGGATGAATTTGAAAAAATTCTTCGAATAGCTCTTTCAAACCCTAGTGGGAAATTCAACGAACGGGTAATTGCATATATGGTTATTGCCCTTGCCGCGATATTCCGTGATAAATATATGGTTATCAATCCAGAAGAATCTCATCGTTATTTTGAAACAGCTATTCTTATTGAAAGAGAAAATAATAGTGAGTTGACTGCAGAATCCATAATATTATTTCATTTTCTTAGTTTCTTTTATTATACGTCTATGAATAGACATCTGACTGCTTGGATAGAAATAAACCTAGCAATAAAAGTTGCCGAAGCAAATGGATTCCATTATCAAAAATCATCAACTCTGTCTAAATATAGACTTTTTCGCAGCCTTTATGTAATGGATAGATTGAGTAGCGTTTTCATGGGAAGACCCTTAGCTATTCATGAATGTGACTGGAATCCAATTAAACAAAAAACCAAAAATATACACGAAAGATCACAAATTGAAATGGCTAAACTAGGCCAAATTATGGGCGACATAGCAATTAATATTTACCATGGCCTGATCATTGAAATGAAAAAAGTTAACGAATCAATTTCAGATTTGCAAAACTGGATTCTAAATATAGACAAAGAAATACTGGTTGACCATTTAATAGTGGATCCTTTTGAAAACACCCAATTAATCATTCATCTCCATTTATTCCATTTATATTCGATCATTCTACTTTTAAGACCAATTTTCTTAATAGTATCATTAGAAAAGACTTCAACCAATCTTCAAACTAATAGAGTGTACCATAGAATCATTCTTCAAGCTTCATTGTTTACGATTCAATTAACTGACTTTTCAAACACATATAAAGATGTCCAACATACTATGGTTCATGTCATAGTTCCTTGTTTTGTTGCCTCCATCATTATCTGTATTGAATTACTCAATTATACCGAAGATGATGAAATTTCAAAAGAGGATCTCAATAATGCAGTATCATTGAGTATTAAGATTTTATCACAATTTTCTTCCAAAGATCGGTTGGCTGCAAGATACTTAATTGTTTTACGTGGAATTGTTAATAATTTACCGCTGAGATCAAACATTAACATGCATTCAAATGCTTTACAAAACTTGCTGAATTTTCAAAGAGAATTTTCTCTGTTGACTATTCGTATAACCGAGGATGAAATTCCTCAACCTTTTAATTATGCTTACATTTAGAGTATGTTGTAACTGTTAGAGATTATAAAAATGTTTTTCTTATCACAAAATCTGAGTATCAGAAACGTATTTTTTTTTTGTTCATTGATGAAGCCATCACTTGCTATAGCCTTAGGGTTTGCTACTGCATGTTTAGCGTCACACGGGGATGACCTATATGCATTTATAGACTGTGTTTACCAATGTGAACAAACAACTTGTGGAGGGAACCCACTCTATTATCAAGTTGAGCAAGAGTTTTATGAAGAACTCGTGGCCGAAGACCCCGAATTCGAACTCCATTGGTTCAATGATGCATGGACGTTTGAAAAACAACCGATTGCAAGTCATCTACAAAGACTTGGATGGGACTGTGAGTCCAATTGTGACTACCAATGCCAACGTAAGGTTACCGAGATGCGCCGAGAGAATAATGAAGAGATTTATCAATTCCATGGTAAATGGCCATTTTGGCGGATATTTGGGATTCAAGAGGTTGCATCGATGGTGTTCTCTATCGGGAACTTCTTAATGCATCTCTTAGGGTTCATCCGTTTGGTTGGTTATGCAAGAACGGCTCCCAAAAACGTGTTTTACCCGCTCGCAAACATCTTTGTAGTGAATATTGTCACAATGTGTGCATGGGTTTTCCTGACCATCTTCCATATTCGTGATCTCTGGGTGACAGAAAAGTTGGACTACTATTTTGCAGGGTTAACTGTATTGACTCTGTTTTATAGCATTGCTGCAAGATTATTTGGATTACATCGTAGAGGTAAAGTTGTTGGAAGAATTGTTTGGGCTATTGTATGCATTTCATTGTATGCAGCACACATCTACCGTTTGGAAACTGACTGGCTGTACACTTATAATATGCAAGCCAATATACTTGTTGGGATCATTCAAAATGTGTTTTTATATATTGTTGTTTACGGGCTTTACAGTGATTATTATTCACGTGAACATGAAGATGAGAAGACAGTGGACGTCAGTCATTTCCAGTATATCAACTGGAAGAAGATTTTGTTACCAAGTTTTTATCTGCGGTCGCCCAAGTTATACCTGTTATATCCATTAATGCTCAGTTCGATTGTTGTGCTTGGAATGCTGTTGGAGATTTTTGATTTTGCACCATTCTTTTATGATTTGGTGGATGCTCATAGTTTATGGCATTTGGTTACTATTATTCCAGCATATTTTGGATGGTATGATTGGACCGTATGGGATTTGGATATAAATATTAGAGGTGAGGTCGAAGCTAGTGACAAAAGGAAGTTAGATTAGAATTTAGAAATATACACATTTATTCATCTTCTTCAGGAGGAACCCATGCTGGAGGCTTGAAAAACTCCTGGTCTTCCTCCACCATTTTTTTGAAACGCTCTTTGTCATCGGTGAATTGGTACAAGTATTCTAACTCCAAGTCGTGGACTTGTCTACCCATCATAACCAAAGAGTGTAAAGGTTCACCGGAATCATACTCGGCCAACTCAGCCAAAGTTCCAGCCTTGAATGTTTGCAGAGGAGAGCCCAATCTAGAGACTGCAATACATGGGGTGTTTGGAGTGTAAGCTTGTTCTCCACGCACTTCTTCAATTTCAAGTAATTGCTGACATGCAGTAGCAATGTCCATATATCTAGGAGGTTCGTAAATCAATCTTCCACGAGCCATATTCTCAATGCTTTGCTCCTTCACTTTAATATCAAGCAAAAGTAATGTATGTAAACCTATCTTTCTGTTTTCCATCACCTTGTTGTAGAAGGAGTCTGGCTTCCAGCTATCAGTGAAAAAGACAAGCGATACACATTGTCCAAATTGGTATAATTGTAAACCACATGCACCAACAGCGTTCATGACCGAGGCATTGTGAATAGCTTCAACTTGGATACCTTCTTCTCTTGCTCTAATAACAAGATCGGTGTGAGTAGTGGCACCAAAGACATCACCAACAACCAAAAACGCAATGTCATCAACGTCAGCACCAGCCAAGATTTGATCTGCTCCGGTCTCGACCAATTCTCTATCAGCCAAAATCACTTCACAACCATAAAACTTTTCCAAGGATTCTTTGTCAGCTGCCATTAAAATAGAAGTGTAAGCTTCCAAGTATACTCTCTTACATTTTCTAATGGTCTCTAATCCACGGACAGTGATGTCAGTTTCGTGAGACAACCCCAAACCGATTAAATACAACATGATTTTTTTTTTTGTGATGCTCATCACTCATGACAAGGGTAGAGAAAAGAGCCCGTCGGTCCAATGCTGAGATCGCGGAGGATATTGTGAATTATAAGGCCATGATCCACAGCGGAGTTGACTTTGATGTGGACATGCCGCCTAGGAGAAAGAGGTGGGGGGAATCTGTCAAATATGAAGAGATCATTAAAAGTGAGCCTGAGGAAGATTTCAAGGTGGAGGAAGAGGCAGAAGAAGAGGAGGAGGAACCTATAAAGCCCAGAAGAATGACCCGCTCTCAAACTAAGGCTGTACCTAAGGCTCCAGCAAAAGTGAGCAAGACTCGAGAAAACAAGAAAAGAAAGATGCCTGCAATACCTCGACCTAGTTATATGGGACTTTTTAGTTTACCGAAACCCAAAGTTAAGAACTCCACCCAGGTATTACCACCAGCATTCGATCGACTGAAAATCCATACTTTCGAAGATCAAGTTATGCTTGATGTTCCATATGAAGACAAAATCCAAAAGATTCATGAATACATTGAAGATATTGACATTCCTCTAGAGCATACATTTCTTCCCAAGAACATTCTACATGAAACGCTGCGACTTCATTTGGGCGAAGACTACTGTAAGAACACTCTCATCAGCGCTGTGAGTGATATTGATCTTCTCTTTGAGCAGTTGGGAAATAAGACAATAGTCAATGTGCCGTTGGTGTGATTTGCATTCAAATTCACGTGACAACACACAAGGGAACACATGTATATAGAGAAGGCATCCACTGTTAGTAATATAGGTGAAAATAGGTGTAGAGACGTCAACCACAAAGACTATAAGCTAAAAATTAACTGAGACAAAAAATCAAAATGAATATAGTGCTTGAGCAGTTCCGAAGCCCGCCACCGGTGACTAGAGTGTGGATGGGGACCGTCATCGGGACATCTCTCATGACGCTATCCCCTCGGATCAACCGTGGACAGTTAGCTTTTATGGCAGACAAAGTGTTGGGGCAACCGTGGCGACTTCTCACCACATTTTGTTATTTTGGGGAAGCTTCACTCCAGTTGGCAATCTCGGTCTACATGTCTATACAGTCGCTACTGTCATTAGAACAGTCGTATATCATTTCAAAACGTCATCTACCCAGACGATTGACGCAAAATCTTCAAAAACATCAGCAGGCTATTTTATTGAGCACTTTTGACAAGAACAAACATGCGGATTACTTGTACTTTGTATTGCAAGTGGCTAGTGCAGTTGTTGCGGTAGCATTTGTATCACATTATAAGTTCAATGTGCGGTTTCCATTTCTTGGAAGTTTTCTTAAAGATGTGTTGTGTAACATATACTACAGCTCACACGGGAATTTCATGGTTAATGTGATATTCTTCGAAATCAGAATGGCATACGTTCCGTTAATTCAAATCTTGTACTCTTGGATAACAGATTGGTACTTTATGTATCACATTAAATCTATTATTGATTTGAACATAAAGGACATGAAGTCTTGGCTAAGAAATCCTATGGTTTGGCAATATTTATTACCATATTTCTTAGGGCATGTGTGGTGGTACTACCGGTATTTTATATTGGATGTTTTTGGATCACATAATGATCCCAAGAAAAGGCAAATCCTACGGGATGAAGGTGTTTCGTCAGATAGTGTTGTTTATGAGTTGATTCGAATTTTTTTCTTGCCTCCATGGTACTGGTTTATAGTGAAGAATATTCAAGCACAGTTTCCTTATGAAGAAACTGCAGAAGCTCCAGAAGTTGAAGGAGGTGAAGGTGTTGACGGAGGTGAAGGGGTTGAAGGAAGGGGTTGAAGGAAGGGGTTGAAGGGGTTGAAGGGGTTGAAGGGGTCGAAGGAGTTGAAGGGTTGAAGGAAGGGGTTTGTCAACTCAAAAATTTAGCCCAACAAGTTCAGCTCATTCAAGGTAATCGAAGAGGTATATAAACATTTGAATACGGAAATAGAACATTACACAAATGGCTACATGGAATAAGAAAAGTATAAAGTTTATTCATCAACACCAACATTCTTCAATTGATCAATTAATGGTGTCAATCCAGCAGGCACCTCGATGGACTCAGGCTCCTCGAATACAGGGGTAGCGGAAGCCACTTCACTTGGAGTCATGACCAAATCGTTAAAGTTAACTCTAGAACCTTTGTCAAAGTCACCATTTGAAGTCTCGTTCCATTCATTCAATTCCTTATCGTGTTCACGCTCGATTGCATACTTGACAGCTTCCAAGACATTCTCACAAAGGTGTTTAGGCTTATATTTAGGAACAGTTCCATCTTGATAGACACCAGTTTTAACCAAAATAGAATGCCACAAAGCATCATGGGAATTGGCAAACCTAATATCAGACTCAGGGGTGTCACCGACAAAATAAACAGTTGAAGCTGGAGGCAATTGTAGGGTAATTTGATCTTCCTTGTTCAGGGCCCCAATTGACTTGACAACAAATTCCTCTTGGTCTTCATCCTCGTCATCATAGAGATAGTTCTCCAATTTGGATTGATTGACGATTTCTTCACCATCATCATTAACCAAGATATCTGCATCAGCAGCGTCGGGATCATTAATGGAGAGTTTCTTCAAATGTTCATCCAACACACCTTGTCTCCATCTTGAAAGCACCTTGTTTGCATATTGGAAAGTACCCTTTTGAGGTTTTCCAAATCTATTAACTTTCAATTCATGACCAGTATGTTCTCTATAAAGAGCCGCAATGGAAACTTGTAAGGCACCCATACCATATCTAGATAATTTATAGTTTGTAGCCCATATAAAATCAGAATGGGCAAAGTAAATTTGAGGACCTTCATCATAAGTTTTCGATTCCGTACCCATAATACCCTTTTTAGACAACAAGAGTTCTAGGATGATTTGTTGGTCAGCAGCCCAATTTCTTGAATCGGCAAAGACCAAAATAGCATCGATTTCAATTTTGGAGAAATCCACTTCCTTGGCAGCAGTATGTTCTTCTTCAGTGAGATCATGATAAGGTGAAACTGCTGGGTTCCACTTTAAAATATCCAAAGGAGTATAAACATTCTTAAATCCGTAGGATTCAGCCACATTACGACACACATTTCCGACCCCACCAACAACCAAGACATTGTTGTAGACACCCACCAAATCTTTCATAGGGGTGTGTCCCTGAATAATTTGTTCGGGCGTAATGTGGACCCCTAAACGTTCAGATAAATCCGTAGCTCTCTGCAGTTCTGGTTTCCCACCTCCATTGGTTACGAAGATCAGCGGAACCTTAATATTATACTTATTTTCCCCATTGAGCAACCGCATAGCTTCCTTGGCCTCCGGGATAGTGTTGGGTCCACGCAAAATCACTCCGTCAATGTCAAAGCAAAAAGCATACGAAGCAACACGTTCATGATCAACTACCGACCTCTTACGACGACGGATAATACTGGAGTTTCTCAGCAACTTAGCAAGGGAATCCACCTTCTTCAAGTTATGTGAACTAGCATTGAGAGATGTCAGAGATGATAGCTTAGTAAGACCATTCTGCCATTGGTTCAAGTCCGAAAGCGAAAGTGACAGAACCCTGTGTTTTCTAGTCATTGGCTGCAATTCATCAATCCCATCATTATTAAGATAGGATTGGAATGGTTTATCTTCAGAACTCATGGCTTAATCTTAAAGTTAGAAAAAATGTCTCATTTATATATTATGATTGCGGCCATGACATCATAGCTCAGCGTGGAAATTATCGGTACAAAAGGGTTGGCGGGTCAAACTAAGCATTGTAATGTAGACTATATTTTTAAATAGGAGGATTGGAGTATCCGCAAAAATGTACAGAAGGGTATTGCTGGTTCTGAACGTGTAATCTAGATCGACGCAATGCAATCCTTTAGGGGTTTTGCTGTTTGTTTTGTGCAATTATTGTATCAGCTGAGAATATTCCAAAACAAAAAAAACAAGATATAAAAGATTGGAAGCATCAAGTTTGAGATTTTTTTTGTTTGTAGACGGGGTAGTTAATGCCATATGATCGATGTGATGTGAAATGTCACATGAAATCGTCCCCGCGTTTTGTATATATATCGCCAAAAAATATATATTTTCAAAATAATGATTTCTCTTAAAGGACTCGCTGCTATTCTTCAGATTCCTATAAGGTTTTTAGTACAGATCATAGCACATTTCGTATATGGTTCACCATACAGAAAGTTCAACAATGATTTGTTGCAAGCTCTTAAACTTACGTTGTGCAGAGCAACACTTCTGGTACCTGTTGGCGACATAAAGTATATGAATGTCTTTTCCAATGAAACATTGGTTAAAAAGGTGTTACCAATAAGGTATGGGAAAACCACAAGAGAATATTCAAGTTATGGGGAACGGTATTCCGAGGATGCTATCTGGTTGTATAAACAAAAAGAAAGACGTCCCGAGGACCCTATTTTAATCTATTGTCACGGAGGTGGCTACTTTGTGGAAACGGCTCCATTCCAATTGGAGTCATTGCTTGCTATGCATAGACTTCTCGATCCGGAAAAACGTAGGAGGCTTTCAATTCTTTTAGTTGACTACAAATTGGTTGCTGATGGGTATAGTGTTCCATACCAAACTGGCCAGTTACTCAAGATTTACAAAAAGTTGACCTTGAGAGATGGAAATTCCAATCTCCTTTGCATTGGGGACTCTGCTGGTGGCCACATGATTATTACGTTGTTACAAACGATTTCCTTGAACAATGCAATTAAGACCAACACTCAGCTTATATACCCAACCAAGGTTATCTTGGTGAGTCCATGGGTTAAAATGGCTCCAGATCGTGAACAGTACGAACCGGGTAAACTGTACTACGATAACAGAGGCAGGGACATGATTGAATACCACTACAGCAGAAACGAGGCCTTATCCAGGGCCATGGTATCAATTGAATCTGAAGCTACCATTAATCCTTTGATTCTTTCTCCCCACTCGAAACTTCCTCACTTGAGACTGGACTGGGAAGATATTAAAACTTTCAAAGACCCCAACTATGACGTTTTCGTTATTGTTGGCGAAGATGAAGCTTTTAGAGATGATGTTTTGGAATGGGCAGAGTATGCATTGGATGTACCTTTGGTTAAAAATACGTATGGAGGTTCTGAAAACATTTATAATCCAGAAGTTCATGAATATATCAGGGAAAGTAACCCTAAGAGTGCACATGTACGTTTTTATGTTGAACCTTGGGGTGTTCACGATACTGTTTTTTTCTTTGAAAATGATTTATTGGCCAAATTACAAAAGAAGGATATTAAAATTGATAATTTACCTAAGAAGTATTTTGGTATGAGTCGTATTCTGAAGTTTTTAAATGATACTCTTTAGTTTTTTTATCTCTTTTTAATATGAAATTCATTATGAAATTTAATAAAACTTGTGTCTCAAATTAAAAACTATTTATGTTTCAACACATGCACATCTACGACTCTAAATATATCTACATCAATTTCATAAATACATAATATACAAAACAAAAATTACTCTTCTGCCATTTCAGACGCTTTTTTCATTCTTGCTATTTTGACCAAAGGCAGTAATGAGGATACATCATCAGCTTCTTGGACAAACTTGGATGCAAGTAATTCATCAGCATTGGCACGAGCATTGAAATCAACCTCAAGACACCAATCCAAAAACTTACGAATGTCATGACTAAGAGCATCAGGTTCCTTTAATTCAGGAGTCCCGTTTGTTGCAATTAAGTAGAGAGCTCTCAAAGGAGTTTCATTCAAGTATGGAGGTTCTCCTTCAATCATTTCAATAACCATAATACCAAGCGACCAAATATCCACCTTTGGACCATATTCCTTACGTGAAACCACTTCAGGGGCCATCCAGTATGGTGTTCCCACCATGGTTGTTCTCTTCAAGTTAATTTCATTAATTTGTGCACAAAAACCAAAATCTGTCATCTTGATATTACCATCAATATTAAGCAAGATGTTGTCTGATTTTATATCACGGTGAATAACACCTTTAGAATGCAAAAACTTGAGACCCTTTAAAGTTTCACGACACACAGCACCTATTTGACCTTCTGTCATTACACTATGAGTGACTATTTCAGTAAGAGACCCACCCTCCATATACTCCATGACAACCCACAATTCAGCCTTGACAAGGTACAGGTCAATGAAGTTCACAATGTTGGCATGTCTACTACCCTTCATAACCAAAATTTCATTGATAATCAATTCCTTCTTTGGCTGTTGTTCTAAATTCATCTGTTTGATGGCAACAGTGTTTTGCTTGTTTCTAATCTCATGAGCAATGTACACGCCACCAGAAGCACCTTGACCAATCTTATTAAGATCTGTGTATAAATTGGTTGGATCACCTTCAGAACAAATTGATTGTAATTTTTGAACAATTTGTTGATGCTTTCGTTTTTTATCTTCACGTTTTTTATTTGCAAGAAGAGCAGCTTGCTTAGCGTCTCTAACTGGCTGTTGAGACTTTTTGCGCAGGATTTCGATTGAATCATGCTGCTGTTGTTGCTGTTGTTGTTGCTGCTGTTGCTGCTTTTGCTGCTGTTGTTGCAACTTAGCTTGTTGTTTTATATATTGAGCTTGTTGTTGCATATATTGCTCCTTTGAAGTCAGAGAAGTAATATCAGCCAATGCTTGAGCAGGACCCGATAAAGAATTTTTCAGAGTTAATTCAGGAGGAGGGTTATGGCGCACGGGGATCTGAGGGTCGTTGTTTGAAGTACTAACTTTTCTTGACAAGCCAGCAGATGGGGGAGGAGGGGGAGGAGGTCTATGAACCAGACGAGGCTTGGGCTCTTCATCATCAAATGTAGATCTCTGGATGATTGGAGCCGTGGAACCACCCTGTGGCTTGGGATCAGGTTTGATTTGAGATGCAAGGGAGTTGTTGTGAGATTTTGATTTTGGAATCTTCGAATGCACAGGCACTTGAGGAGGAGGAGGTGGTGGTGGAGGAGGTGCATGCGAAGGTTGATAATACTTGTCCTTACGAGATGACAGTCTTAAAGACTTGATTGACTTCGAAGAAAATGACCGACCCATAAATGTCTTCTTTGTAGGAGAAGAAGTTTGTTCTGGAGAAATAGGCGTATAGTACACCTGTTGATTTACAGAATCACCAGAATAAGAGTCAGAATCATGTAAAGTCAGGCCAGAGACTGGTGTTGAAGTCGAGGACTTTGATCCTGGAGGTTTAGGAGCAGGTCTCAGAGGGATGAATTGATTTTCATAGTTGGCATTAGGGGTCCGAGGTTGTTGACGATCATCATGATGGTACTGTTTTGGAGTGGTTGAAGATTCTCTACGAGGACTCGAAGAATAAGGTCTTGGACTCGAAGGAGGAGTCATTTCCAGGGATTCATTCGATTTCGACAGACCACTCAGCAAATGTTGCTGCAGACCAAACTTTTTGAATGCCATATCATCGGGATTGTTTTCGTTTGTATCTTGGTAGAATGCCACGATATCCATGACCGCCTGAGGATGTTGTTGTTGTTCAATTCTGGAGATTCCACTCGCTGAAAGTAACCTTTCCCATTCGATAGGAAGACCAGTGTAGGAACCATTATCATCTATCCCTACATGGGCCACATGCTTGGGGTTGAAAGGCGTACTAATTTTCATATTCACAGAAACATCGGGCGACATCAGAAGAATGCTTCCAGATTGAGGCAGTGAAGTACCATTTTTACTTGATTTACCAAACATCAGAGTGAATACACCCTTTACCCTATTTCCACTCTTACGTTTTTTCACATTGACGTATTTTGGCAGCGAATTGTAGTGAAGAGGGGTGTGAGGGGTCTGGGGCAGGGCTTGCATGAGGTTGCCGTTGATGCTATGATTTGGATGAACAATCAGATTTCCAAACTTGCCTTGAGAAACCATCACCGGGGTGGTGTCGCCACTCTTAACGGCAGCAGCCAAGGATGCCGAGGACGCTGGTGCGGCGTTCAAACTCAGACTAGATAACTTGGCTGGTTTTGGGGTGTCGTCAATGTTCTCGTCATAAGTAGTTGCAATATCATGAAGAGCATCTTCACGAAGTGAGTCTTCGATATACAGAGCCCCGGAAGAAGATGCCACCAATTCCTCGTCGATATTGAAGCTCAGCTTGGTGACAAAACTCGAGTTTTCCAGTGGATTAAGTACATCCAACAGTGAAAGCATGGTTGGTGGCTTTCCAGGATCAAGGGTGGATTTGAAATTGTTCAAATCTGGCGACAGAATCCGCAAGTTTTCCAAAGATGTTTCAGGCATGTGCGAGGTTGCATTCACCAGCGACGATGAAACATGTGCGACGGACCCATGGCCCAGTGCCACCAGCGTCGATGAAACATTGTTCAATGAAACATCCGTTTTAAGGGGTCCCATTGAAGATATAACATCTTCACTAAATGGCTTGTCCGTTAAAGTTTTGTTCGACCCTTTGGAAGTTATCACTTTATCACGTTGAAGACGTGCCACCAGTGGGCTTTCCAACGCCAGCGTGTCGACAGTGTCACCTGTCGTTTGAGATGCCAGGGACTCACGCGTGCTTGCTACACTGGCTCCTTCAAACAGTTCCAACGTGATGCTGCTCTTGTTCATTGACAGCTTTAATTGATCATATTGGTCGCTATTTCTTTGTAACCCACTCATGTCAAATGAGCCGGGCATTCGTGGTAGGATTCCCTCCGTTATATCATTGTTTGCTTTGGTCGACACGGTTCCACTCACAATTCGGTCTGTAAAGTGCGAAACTCGCTCGTGGATGGGAGAACCAAGCAGTACATCTCCATTATTGACTGCGGGAGGAACCACCGTCCCTCCACCGTTCTTTTCCTCAGATGTTGACATAACGAAAGACTAGAAGTTAGGGGAATATTTTTATTCGAAATCAATTGACAAAAAAAAAAAAGGAGTGTTTCCCAGCTCCAACGAAAAAAAAAAACAGCAAAATTGCCCATACTATGGAAAAGCTGTATTGTAGAGACACAAAGAGTTCGATTTAGTATTGATTAATCGCCCGTTTTTTTCTTTGTATAGGTTAGCCAGCATTCGGTGCTCTGGACAACAATCGAGGATGAAACTACTATGAATCACAAAAGGAGTGGAAAAATTGGGCTGGCTCTTGGAAGTATGTAGGGAAGATTGTGGAGGGGTGAGTGGAGGTTCGTTTGACAAGGCGTTTTTGAAAAATTGGCAGTATGGTGGACCCTAGTGAAAGGTATCGGGGAAGCTCGGACTGGGAACGATCCTATTTCAAGTGTATGATACAAAGAAAGTGTTAGGCATTTATTGCATGCATATAGTGTGGTTTTGCGTTATGATCAGACATGTAGAAGCTGGTATTTTGCGTTGAAGACATTCCGAAGAGGGAATGGTTAACACGTGTTTTGTTTCTTTTTTTTTGCAGCAACATACAGCGACGAACTCACTTACTCACTTACGAGGTCAGTCAATCACTTACGAGGTCAGTTAGTCACAAGGTCCGTCAATCACGAGCTCACGAAGTAAGTTTGTGAGTTGTTTCTTGAGAGTAGAGATGCTAACGTAGGAAGAGTGCATGAGCTAGTTTTGTAATTGTAAGACCATGAAATACAGTGCGGCTATCAGTAAGACCAAGAATGCGCAGTGTGGCTACCAGACGTTATAATGGGCATATTATAATGGCCATAAGGGTTGCATATGTTTTCAGGGTCTTCTTATAGGAGTTAAATATGTTACTAGGGTTATATTTTAGGGGTCACATATATTCTAAGAGTATTCTACGGGTCAGTTTATAAGGGTCATATAGGATCAATTATGTCAAATATGCCACAGATGCTAACGTTTCAAGTTTCATATAAATATAAAGTGCCATTTTTAAAAACAATTTTAATCAATTGTCCCTCTACAGTACATTAAATATTTTCATATTTTAGCACCTACCCTATTTTTCATCACCCCTCATAAAACTCACAATAAACATCTCTGTTTATTAATCTATAATACATCAAGCCTTATACCCATAAACAATAAAACTGCCAACCTTTTCATGGTAAAGATATCCATTCATTTTCAAGTGTTGACTGACAGCACGTTTAATGACCGGAATCCCGCCCACCGAATGCAAACCTCTACCCGTGATAATATTCAAATCCTCGGCAAATTCAGCCTTTGGACCATATTTAGATAAATTACCCTTGTATTCACGAGCCTCACGTTCACGCAGCCACCAATCGTGCAAGGCCATTTTTGTTATTTTCATGGCAGGAGCCAATTTAAGATGATGCAAGTCCAAGTTGCTGCTTCTTTCATAATCTGTGTACTTGGATTCCAGCAATGTTTCAAGCTGGACAGTATCCATCTTGGAACGGAATTTAGCAAATTGGTTACCCAACAGGGAGCGGTCAGTTGACGACACCAGTTTCCAACTCAGAACTGCAGATGCAGCAGCCAGGGCAAAAGTCATCTGTCTGCTTGGAACAGTCAAATGCGAGCCACCATATTCTGCTATCAAACGACAAACATCAATGACACGGATGACATCACCAGCATAAAACTCCAAGGCCGTGTGGGTGAAGTCTTCGCCAATCGAGCCCAACTCAGGATTACTTGAATACAAAGCTTTGAGTTCCTTGGCTTCCGCACTCTGTGGATTGTACTTGTAAGGTTTCTTTGTAGCTTTGGGGCGCTGTGCAGCACGAATGTTGGCGCCACCTCTTTGTACTCTTCTAGAACCGGACTTGAGTTTAAGAACCGCGGGTTGGGAGGTAGGCTCTGGAGATTCCACTTTACGTTTATACGTGCGGATAACAGCCACCAATGTGTCGAGGAATTTACCGTGGATGTTGGCAAAGCTGGCTGCATCTTCCAATGGAATATCCGTTAAATCAGCCACCTTGTGAGCAGTTTCCTGGGCTTCTCCCCACATTCCCGGGTCAGGCGTTGTATGGCTGGGCACATGCTCATACTTGGCGCTCACAGTTCCTGTCAACAAGTTATTTGTAGCAAGTTCAAAATCACCATTGTGTTGAGACAAGATCTTCTCCAAGGCATCAAGATCATAACTAGGGAAAATCTCCTTAAGATGATATACCTCTTCTGTGAAAATTCGAGTGGACAGTGCATATTCTAATGCTCGGTTTTCAGCGGTAATCTCTTCGAGAAGATCATTTGTTTCTTGTTCAAGAAATAAGCTTTCAATAAGCACGTCAAGATTATCTGCCACTTTCAATTGTACTTTAAGATCTGTTCGAGAGTATGTTGGGAACAAATCTGCAAGAGTATCAGCAAGTTGAAGGAAATCTTCATCTTCATCCAATTCATCGTATACATATTTTGTATAGTCGGCGTCATTAACAAGAAAGTAAATATCTTTATTGTCTTCATCTTCCGATGAGTCATGGCGTTGGAAAAGTTTATCTGATTTATTTGTTGAGGGAGTTAAGATTGACGAAGAAGAAGACGTGTTTGTAGCACTTGGGGTATTTTCTTTATAATCGCTGAGGTCTGTTTTTCTATCATCATCCGTACTTCTTTCATCCTTACCTCTTTTATCATCATCCGTTCTTCTTTCATCCTTACTTCTTTTATCATCATCCTTACTTCTTTTATCATCATTCCTACTTCTTTTATCTTTATAATCCCTCTTCTCTTTAATATCCGTACCTCTTTTTATAGATTCAATATCATTATTCAACTCAGCCAAAATTGAAGTAAAAGATTTCAGTACAGTTTCCTCGCGTGCCACAGGAACCTTTTCCTTTTCCTTGCGTTTATCTGTACGCTTAACTACTATTTTATTTGGGTCCAATTCCTTCTTTGTTAATTTGGGCTCGGCGAATACTCGGAGACTTGATACCACAGAATGCTTGATGAAAATCTCCATCGTTAACGAAAACATACTTTCGTCTCCCCGCACCATATCGTATACCCGGGACATCATCTCCTTACCTCCTAAACTGGCAAGTTGTTTATACCTACTTAGAAACTCGTTCTTTTTTGGAGTGCTTTTCACTGGTTTCACCTCACTGATCGCACGTCTAATCAATGTAATCAATGATTCTTTCTCAACCTCTTCGGTGATCTGCGGTATAGTATATCCTGTCACACCTGAGATTTGATACATTAGCCCTTCAAATGCTGGGGTATGTGTAGGGTTTACTTGGTCTAAGTTTTCAAAAAATGTGGGCAGATCAACTGTTTGCAGCACCAAATATGCCAACATATCATCATTATAGGGCATTTCAACAAGTACACGCACAGTCGGCGCAGTGCTTAATTCCTTCTTACTATTCACCAAGTCAATGGAATGTGGGTTGGACTGGGTGGGTGTGGTGAATTGTAGATGTCTATCCATGTTTTTTTGTTTTTTCAGTTATCAAAGTAAGAAATATCAGCGATGGCGGGTACTTGCATATCGAGCTCGGTATTCCGCTACATGTGAGTTATATAATATTTATTACTATTACGCTGCCACCTTCAATGCACTTAACCACCGTATCATTTCATCCTCGGCTGAAACGTTCAATCTAATTCTTTTCCTAGATGTGATTAATAGTATACACCATACTTTACTCTTCAGTATTGGATCCAACTCAATCACATCAACTATCTCGCTGACCTTTATCAGCTTATACAACTTGCCTCTTTTAAATAGATGAAATGATCGGTTTGTTAAAATAGCATAAAGCTTTTGCCATTTACTATACTTTTTCCGTAGTCTTAAAAGAGGTCCTTGTTCAATTATATACTCCTCCGTTGAAAACAGTTCTTCATCGATCTCAGGTACAGTGGGAAAGTACCCGTCGTTAAATGCAGGAGGCGAAAGCGGAGTATCTGAAGAAAGGTAATCATCTGTGGAATCAGCAGATATCCGTCGAGAATAATTGGCTGGTAAAAACAGTTCATCTTCATCTTCTTCCTCCACTTCAATTCGAATCGGAATCGGAATTTGTCCATCATAAAATATTTTAAGCTTCGTCATCCAAGTATTAAATTCATATTCATCTTTGCATTTGAAGTGTAGTACTTTATTGCTTGTATATAATCCGAAATGCCATTTATGTTCATCTGTAATTTTACTATAAGATTGCACTTCCCTTTGATTAATAACTTTGATTGCCTTATGTTCGCTCGAATCTTTATAATATGATAATTGACAGTTCCGAAGTGTAACCCAAACTCGTTTCCACAGATGTGTTTTACTCTGTCTCTTATAAAGATAACTCCCAACGAGAAGTCGATTCTGGTCAAAAGAACTCATATGTTTTTAATTGCAAAACAATCCCAAAAATTTTTTTTATATATTGTTGTTGTGAAGTGATTTTGTGATCTCGGTGAATTCTCGTTGCCAGTTCTGGGGCAGTGCCAAGAGAGGAAAGGAGCTACTGCGCGCAACCAAACAAAAAATCATGTGATCACTAGCCTTTATCAATATCTGGGGCGTGAACAAAAACGTTTTCTTCGCACTTGCAAATTTTATTAACAAGATGGAACATGTCCCATTGGCCCGGTCAAGTTCCAACATAGAGAAACTTGAGGTGTCGGAGGCCCAGACAAAAATACGACCACCAATGCACCCTGCCATCACTTCACCTAACCTTCATGTCTTTATCAATGCCGAGGAAGAACGGGAAAAGAACCCTAATCTTCATGCGGCATTGTATCATCCTTTACACCATAGTAAACAAGTCCCAACTGCAGAATTTAACTTACTTGAATGGTTCGAATCAAAACACGCAGACCAGCGTTATAGAGATATTAAGTTTGTTCGTTCAGAAGATTTATCTGCTTCTTCTTATAAGAAAAGGGTGTCGTTTGATACTATAAACCTTCAGTATGCAGGAGACGTCGAGGATGATGATGATGAAAATGATAGAGGTCGTAGTAGAGGAAGGCTGCCAATGGGTCTGCCTTCACAAAGACTGCCTCTTCATTCACCAATGCGCTTGAATTCACTTTCTCCAATCCGTGCAGCCACTACCCCTCAACTAGACATGATGGAAATCCAACGTTTACTCATTCTTCCGCGTACAGATTACCCAACTAGACCAATCATTACTCATAGAGGTTGTACATTTACTAGAACCCATCCACAGTTTGAAGATTTATACTGTGCTAACGTTGCAAATCGGAAACCTATTCTCCCCCGTAGAGTCATCTTGGTTTATTTACTGGGTCGTAAGCACACTTGGGTGGCTTTGGATTGGATTCTCCAAAGGTTCATAGAAGATGGTGATAAAGTGGTTATAGTATCATCCGTATCGAGTGTCAAACAGAGAAATTCAGCAACCACCGGTCAACCCATGGTTGCCAAGACTCTCAAAATGCGGATGCGTCAACGTAATAGACCCGAGTTCATGAAACATATCTCTCGTGATATAATGAAGTATGTTTTAAATGTCATCAACCCTAATATCATTGCTAGCGTCACAATTGAATTGGCTATGGGTAAGACAAAGGACGTCATGAAGGAAATGTATAAACTCTACGAACCAAACTTGGTGTGTGCGGGTACAAAGCCTTCTTTCCGTAACAGTGCTCCGTTGAAACTGTGGCTCTCTCTGAAGTTGACCGATAGATTGGTTAAAAACTTTCCAATCCCTGTCATCATCGTCCCTGCCATGAACATGAACAAGTTTGAACTTCGTTTGGAGGCTAAAATCAACAAAAGGCTGGAACCTATATTTGATGATGATCATGATGGAATCGCTTGTGCACTTTCTGATAATGAAGATGATGAAACTTCTTCAATCAACTCGGATTCGTCTCTTAGCTCCGAAAGCTCCGTCGAAAGTGAAGTCTCCTACTCATCCTACGATGAAATCAGCAAATGCTACCTCAACTATAAATCCTCCCTCAGCAAGCAATTGCGTTCAATGGCTGCATCAGAAATTACTGAAAATGTGTTTGCTGATTATTTACGTATAATCTCAGACAAATCTAGTAACTTGTGTCAGGAACTTCGTGATATTGATCCTGACTTTAGAGGTGACGGTGCCAAGTTGGCTCGTGAAATTACAGGCTCGAATTCTTTTGGTGTGGTTCCGTACAAAACAAAGTCCCTTTTGGATCCGGTGGAGCCTTCCTCAACCACTTCCTCGAATGGTTTATCTTATAAAGAAACTAAACGTAATTTGCTATTAAATGCTGAAAAGGCAAAGGCCGTATCTGCTAATATCCCAACCATCACCATTAAATCTCCTCTGCTTCTGCCTATGGACTCTGGTGAACCAAGGAAATCGTCCTTGAAATTTGTCAACTTGGAGAAACCTGGCGAACAAAAAAAGAAGCCTCCCAAGAGATCCCAGCTGTTAAAAAAGTCTCTTTCTTATGATCCTCACTCCAAGGATTCCTCTCGTCCAAAGTTGGAACCTCTCAAGTCTCACCCAGATATCACAGTTAACCCAACAGTTGAATCTAAGGATTCTGAGAAGCGGGAAAAGAAAAAGAAGCCTAGTAAAATGAAAAAGTTCTGGAAGATCTTTTCGTGATAAAATGACTGCAAAAAAAAAATAACTTTTTAGTAAAACATGTTATTTATAAAGAGTGTTATTTGTGCATGTGTTGCATCTTCTGTTGTTTCTGCCGCTCCCGTCCAACTGGCTAGTGCCGAGTGGGTTGATTCTGAATTATCTAGTTTAGATGGTTCAGTTAATATGAATAATTTGGATGAATTTGGTGATGATAACTTAGATGAATTTGGTAATTTGGATGATCAATTGAATGATTTAGATCATAATCAATTGAATAATAACCAATTGAATGATTTAAATAATCCTGAAAATCCTGGTAAATCAAACTTGAACATTAATATTCACGCCGAAGGAAATGTCAACTCTTTGAACGACTCAGACGATGATTGGGATAGTTGGGATGATTCAGATTCAGGCGACTCTGAAGACTCAGATGACTCTGACGATTCAGATGATGATTGGTAATACTATATAATGTATGTAATTTCTTGGCATTCATATGAAAAATCGCGAGCGACAAAAAAAAATATTACGAATGCATCCTTGGTTACTACTATGTATGTGCTTGTTCTCCGCAGTGGTGGCGGCGGAATCGGATCTTGATGATGATAGCTTCTTTGAATCCCTATTCCCTACCATCAAGTCTGCGCCAGTATCTCAAAGGGACTTGTTGACAGTAATAAATGAGCCATCGCAGGATCTCGTGGATTTCTTACCAATTAGTAGTACAATTAACCAAAGTGAAACCCAGTACTTTTCATTCAATGTCAACACTACAGCCAAGTTAGGAGAAAGATACAATCTTCTTATCTTTCTCAGTGGGAATGTGTGTCGGCAGCCGACAAATATTAAACCGGGCGATCCAGGAATTGCCGTATATTATACATTTGACCCCGAAGGACTTACTGATCTCCTGAAAACATCATTGGTGCTATTTGAAAACGGGTACTTCCAGGCGTTGGCGTATACGCCTCCTACACAAGAAAACCAAACTGAGTTGTATATTGCGGTGCGGGCTCCGGAAAATACAAACAGAACAGCACAATGGCTGTATCAAATTGGTGTTTCGCAAAATGATTTGGTGCATGAATGGGATAACCTGCCTGGAGGAGCAGTGGTTGATACAGACGAATCCCTGGTGCTTATCACTACCACCAATTTAACTTACACCGTGTCCAATATCAGTTCTCTTGACATTAAACAGGCTTCTCACAGTCTTTACATTTATTCAATTGACTACAAGGATTATTTCAACCTGCTTAATCAAAGTTGGTGCGCAATTCGGAGCGGTCCTGCTCTTTATACCACAAAAGACATGAATACTAGCTATACCACTAGGAACACATACTTGCAGCAACAGTTCTACGTCAGTGGGTTGAATCTGTCAACTAGATATATCGCATACCTCACATCTCAATTAGGAAACTTAAATGGTGGAACCGTTTATCTGCAATTTGAGTTTGCTACTAAAGATTCCGCAGTGTGCGAATTAATCTACGATTTGGACTTTTGTAAGGAAATTGCATATTCCGTTCCAGCATCCCTGAATGCAACAAGGGAATCCATCACCTCCCTTTACGATGATTATGCTAAACTGTTGTACTCTAACTTCAGTAAGGCCCTTCAGCAAATTGCATGCAACACAACAGCTGATGCAATATATTCTCCGCTCTCTACATGTGACATATGCGATGATAGTTATAGAAGATGGCTATGTTCAGTGACAATTCCTAGATGCACAACTATTCACTCGGTTGATTATAAGGAACGAGACATTGGCAATTCTCGAAATTCATTCATCAACGAACAGGTTAAACCAGATTTACCATATTTTGAAATCCTTCCATGTGCAAGCATGTGTAACCACATTGTTAGGGACTGTCCTGCTGATTTTGGTTTCAGTTGTCCTACGAAATCTCATGCCATCCTGATGTCTTATTTTGCTGATTATGGTAATGCTCCTGATACAACCAGTTGTAATTATGTTGGTCTCCCAGATTTACCAGGTTACTCTTAGTGTACTAAAAGTTAGGTTATAGTTGAATGACCCAGGCTATCGATGAAGCTAGACTATCGATGAAACTAGATTATCGATGAAACTAGACTATCGATGAAACTAGACTATCGATGAAACCATGCTTTAGTCAATAAAACCAAGTCATCGATGAAAGCGAGCTCTCAATGAAACCAGGCTATACCTAACGACAAAAATGATTGGTCTCCTAACCTTAAAAATTTAGGTTTAAAGTTGTTATCATGGCTATTTCTTACTATTTTAGGTTTTTTAAAGGATTCATTGCTTTGCTTTTGGTAGATCTGTTGCTACAGGGGTTATTCATTTGGTTGTTAATATCACTTAAAACTATTTATTCTTATAAACATCGTGTGGTTAAAATATCATTTGGTAATTTTTTAAATGGTTTGCTAAGCTCATGACCAACCATAATCTATTTTAGAACATCGTGAAGTAACATTACAAATAATCAGGCATGATTACAAGCATGTAGGCACGCCGAAGCATCGGAGTTAGGCACCCAATGATTGCTAAAGCAAGCAACTAGTTTGAGCCCAGAGTAGCAAAGGAAGATGCAGCCCGTGGTCTGGGCGTCACGTGCCGCAGGCTTTGGTTCAAGAATGAAAAATTCAAACAAAACGCGTTAATGACGAAGGATCACTTACCATGGTATGTAAGCAATTGAATGATTGAATATACTAACGAAATAGGGTGGAAAAGTACCGTCCTGATTCGCTTGAAGAAGTGTACGGACAACAAGAAATAGTTGATACAGTAAAGAAGTTTGTTCACGAAGGTAAGCTTCCGCACTTGTTATTTTACGGACCACCTGGTACGGGAAAGACATCGACAATTGTTGCGCTTGCAAAAGAAATATATGGCAGCAACTACAAGAACATGGTGTTAGAACTTAATGCATCGGACGATAGAGGAATTGATGTGGTAAGAAATCAAATCAAGAATTTTGCGCTGACTCAACAAATATTTTCCAGGGGGTTTAAGCTTATCATCTTGGACGAAGCAGATGCCATGACATCCGTTGCTCAAAACTCACTTAGAAGAATTATTGAAAAATACACCAAAAACACGAGATTCTGTATCTTGGCCAATTACGCACACAAATTAAATCCTGCATTGATATCCAGATGTACCAGATTTAGATTCCAGCCAATCTCCCAAGAAGCAATCAAAGGCCGGATTCAGAATGTGATTGTCAAAGAGGAAATACAACTTTCACATGATGCAAAATCCGCCTTGCTTAAACTTTCCAACGGGGATATGAGAAGAGCACTCAATGTTTTGCAGGCGTGTAAGGCAGCGATGAATATAGGCGAAACCATTGAAAAAGACATGATTTATGAATGTATCGGAGCACCCCACCCGGAAGACATTGAAAGTATACTCGATTCAATTTTAAAAGAAGATTGGACAAGCAGTTACAATACGTTGATAAAGTACAAAGTAACAAAAGGACTTGCGCTTGTGGACATGATAACAGGTATTGTTGAAGTCTTATCGCGTTATGAGTTGAAATCTAAAACGAGAGCAAACATATTTAAAGGATTAAGTGAAATTGAGTATGGAATCGCCAAGGGAGGTAATGAAAAAATCCAAAGTAGTGCGTTAATAGGAGTCATTAAATCTTCCATGGAGTTTGAGCAATGATTACAACATGGTTACCAGGAAAAGGGGTGAATTCTACACAGCTCAGTCGAATCTGATTGTTTTTTTTGTGCAGCATCTGTCAAATGCGGTATTGTGTAATGTTCGTACCTACTGGTTTGTAGATGCTTTTTAAGTTGCTAGAAATGCAATATAGATGAAACTTGACTGATACAATTTGTAAACTTTTTCTAAACAATCGATATAAATCAAAATGGAACCCTATTCACTTGTAGCGAAACAATAGATACTTTCCTATTGATCAATAGCCCAACATGCATATCATGTAAAACAAACCACAAGGCAAATATTTGTACAGTGTGCATATCTTGGTTGCACAAACATGACTAGTACAAAAGAAATTTTTGAATAAAAAAATTTTCATTTTTTTTTTTTTTTTTACTTTTATAAGGAGGGGGAAAAATATAAATATAAGAATAAATCCTTGGAATTGTAATAACAAGATGATGATTCGTAAGTCCACTAGGAGTCTGAAAATGAGCGATGAGACTAACGAAGGAATAAAGAAACGAAGAATTAATGAAGATATCATAATAGCTGGGGACTCCAACAAAATCGATCCTGTGGAAAGATTATTAAGTTTAACTAACATTGACTATGACTTCTTGAGTCATGTTGAAGAACACTACGAAGAAGAAGAAGCTCAGCCGGAACTGAACGAATTGACTTCACTTAATTTTACAAAGATGCTTAATGACAGTATGAGACTGTACTACTCTAATTTAAAACGCAACCCAACTGGGATTTATAATGATAACTTTGGCTTATCCACTCAATCGAAGGCAAAATTGGAAATGATCACCTGCTCGACTCCAACCACCCCTTCTTTTACTCATAATCCCCAAGTTCCTTTTTTTAAGAACGTTAATTTTAATTCTACCTCCTCGTCTTCTTTTGAAGAATACTTGTCGTACGATGAAGACGATGAATCCCTGTCCAAGGAATCGGAACTGGAATCTGAAGAAGTTGAGACGGTTGCATCTTCCCCATTCTCTATCGTTGATGACGATGAAGATCCAAAATCAAATGTTCCTGCTACAATCATAGCTAGGAAACAACATTCGGTCCCACAACAACCTTTGAATTTACCAAAGGTTGGTAATAAAATGTGCTTTCACTACAGACAAAATCATAGTAATCTTAACTTGTCCCTGGTTGACACTGATGAAGATTCTCATGATTTATTCAAAATTTTAAACAAACGCTCGATATTATCTGGTAAGGCAACTGAAATGGTTAGTAATGGCGGGTTCTTAATTAATGACTTTTTTCTTTAGCATATATTGAGTAATGATTATAATTCTATTTAATAAACTTTCTTTTCAAAACAATGTGGCAAAAGTGCAATTTTGCAGTCTAATAAATTTTTTTCTTAATAAAAAAAAAACATCGGTTGTACAAAATGAAATCAGCGTACAAAATCTATAGAAAAACTTATAACCTCTTAAATCAACTGTAGCATTCTTTTTAAAATGTCATTCTATTTCTAGTACAAAAATGCCATTCTATTTCTAGTACAAAAAAGTGCCGGGCTTGGTAACGTTGCAAGGTTGTAGTGGTACAAAATGTATAGCGTCTAATAGAAGCGACTACGGCTGTCTGGTTTTCCTAAACAATTGCCGTATTAGTGCATGCATTTGAGTTCCAAGCTTTTTCATTGGTCCAGTGCAATTTTACTCTAACCATAATTCATAGAAGGCGCTGGATGTATGCTCTGCATGTAATTTTTTTCATCGCTTACACGTCTTAGGTCAATTGCCTTTAAACTATCTCTCAGGGGTTAGCTCCTATGGAGAAATACACTTTGACAATGCTGTAATTTTCCGTAAAAATTTTATCAAAGCCTCACGTGAATGTAGATCCTTTTACAAAAAAAAAAAAAATTGACTGAAGTCTAATTAAGGCGGCCGGGCTGCTTCGTTTAAGTAACTATGAATGGTACGATAGTTTGTGTCTGGTACACAAAACTTGCTGTCTCAGAAAAAAAAGTGGAAAAATTTTACGAACTCGCCGAGATCCTTCCTGCTCATAACATTACTTGCATGAAATTAAATTTGGTATTGAATTTTTTTTTGGGATCTTGACTATTGTTGTGAATAACAACACATTTGACGTCTAATTTCCGAAATGTCACAATATCGGAACAATCGTACTTTATAGGCGGTTACCTGTCTACCGATTAGTCCGTGGATTTAAGCATGCTTCAACTTTTGTGTGTAGTGTTTACAATAGACGTAGATGTTGTCAAAAGAAAAACGATTTTGAGGGCAGGCGCTTTTTGTTTGTGAATAAACTATTTCTGAAATTACAATAGCCAAGAATACTGAGTGCATTGTGATTCCGATTTTTTGCTCAGACAATTATACGATTCCATTGCATATACGTGAATGGAGAAAGTGTCCTTTTCATTTGAAAATGAAATTTATTTTGTTCTGTAGATTTTTTATTCTTAGTTTCTTTAATCTGTAGTTATTCTGTTTTTGATTCTGTAGTTTTTTTATTCTGCAGTTTCTCTATTTTGTAGTTTCTCTATTTTCTACTTTTCTTATATTCTCTACTTATCATATATTCTCTACTTATCATATATTCTCTACTTATCATATATTCTCTACTTATGCCATGATTATTCTTTCCTATATTCATTTATCTTATTTCATCTTTGAAATCATGTTGCAATATGCACTTTCTCGTATTCTCACATTGTTCACTCCTCTTCATTGTTTATTGCTTGCTAAAATCACTAATGCACTATGTGGTCTAATACCACAAATTTGGTAAAATATACCGATATCTACAATATCCCCCCATTTAATGACCCCTACCCCACATCTATCCAAGAGTTGCTACGAATCGGACAATGCTACAATTGATACAGTATCTCGGCTCTATTTACACCACAAACTCTTGTCGTCTCATTTGTGCAATTGTCATTACGTAAGTTCGGGCCCTGCATTACTAGTGTCCTTCTCCCGTCCAAACCACTCCAATGGTTTATGGCCAGTTGACATTATACCTTCATTTTTGAAGTATACAATTTTTTTTGTAAGGGTAAAAAAAATTAATGGGCCTTCGTGAGTTCGTTTACACGTATCTTTTTGGGGGCGTGACTTTCATCCCCTTGGTTATAGTTGCGTTCATTTACTTCCACCCTAAGTCTCCCGATGTCAATTCAAGACCGCACAAGTTAAGAGCTGGTGAGTTGGAAGAGCTCACCCAGACTGGCCTTGATACCTTTAAATCGGGATGGTTGGTTGTCACCCAGGATTACTTGGACCTGCCGGACTCTATAAGTCCTACTACTGAGTCAATTAGTGAGTCTTCTGATGCAAAGTCAGCATACTCTTCACTCTACAAGTTAGTTCACCTGAAAGAGAGAGATCAACCGAAATCCGCGTTTGACTTCGGTTTGTTTGATGAGGAGGATGAGAACGATGACGCTGACGTTTCGTCAACCCAACAAGCGGATCAACAGCATCTTCAAGCAGCAGCTCCAAATGGTACTGAACGTGTGCGAAGCTCTCAGAAGAAGCATCGTTTCTATGCTATCTTGAAGCACGGAAATTTATTCCTCTACAAAGATGAATCTTTGAAAGATGTAAAGCATGTTATTGTATTGGCTAACCATTTCATCTCAATGTGGCCCCGCTCCTTAACTGACGGCCAGCTCTTCATCAAGAGCTCTGCTATTGCAATCATCAACTCTTCTAAACTCTCCAAAGACGAGAATGCTCCTAGGGGTACCTTTTTTATTTATTGTGATATCAATTCAGTCAAGGAGGACTGGTACTTTGCGCTTATTAGAGCTACTAAACAAAAGGGTAACTCCATCCACCCGTCCTTGGACCCTCTAACTCATGCCAAGACTTTGCATTTCACAACTGATAACATGATGGATCTCATCTCCACCTTGTACAGTTCTGCTGGCCAACTTCAAACAAAGTGGTTGAATGCCATAATAGGTCGTATGTTTCTTGTATTTAAAGATACACCGGTTCTACAGGAGTTTCTACACAAAAAAGTGTCCAAGAAATTGGACAAAATTAAAACCCCAGGTTTCTTGGATCAGTTCATTATTAAATCTATCTATCCTGGTGACCTGGCTCCTTTCTTGACCTATCCGAAATTAAAAGAAATATCTCCAGATGGTACTATTATTGTTTCTTTGTATCTAAGCTACAATGGGAATTTCTCGATTGAGATCGCTACCAAGATGATCATCAGCTTGGGCTTCAAACCTCGTGAAGTCGATATACTATTCAGAATTACTTTGAAGAAATTGGAAGGTCCCATGCTAATTAAGTTCAAGCCTCCCCCTTCAAACCGTCTCTGGTATACCTTTGAAGTGGAACCCGTCATGAATTTGAAAATAGAGCCTATCATTAGTGCTAGACAAATGAATTATAGTATTATCACAAGTTCCATCGAGAAAAAGTTTAAAGATGCTTTTAGAGAGTCGTTGGTGTTACCCCATTGGGACGATTCTATCTTTTATGATACTTCAATGCAAGTTTACCGTGGTGGGATCTGGAATCCTGATTCCGAACTTCCTCAACACGAGTCCATGCCCACCGAAAATGATCTTGAACCTCAATTGTCGAATCTGCCCGATGCTAACAGTGACGTTGACTTGACTAAGAAGGGTAGTAGCTCAGCTCGACTCTCCACCACTTTTGCTGATATATCTAAAAAATTGAAGAGAAACAAGTCGGATGTGTCTGTTGATAGTATACACATTGCTGATACTGAAAGAACAATCCGCCCAGACCTGAATCAGGCGGCGCTCTTGAACGTCCCCAAAGCAACTACAAAAGTTGCAACTATAAATACTTTGAAGAAGATTGGCAAATGGTACTTCAAAGATTCTAAAGCTGGTCCCACGGATTCGTATTCTCCTCCCGAAATGATCAGCAGTAGGAGAGTTCCTCGAAAACCATCGCTTCCGGATGTTCAGAAATCGGAATTGTCTTCTTCTGCGGCTAGTATATCTCTGTCGGCTTCCAAGGCTTCTCAACCTTCTTATGAATTTGGCATTTTTAACTTTGCTTCCATGACTTCAAGTATTTCTGAAGAACAATCAGAACATACTAAGAAACCTTCTAGTATCAGCATACCTCCTCTGGTAATTCATGACAATACAAACACTCTGTCACCAACCATCTCAATAACTGATCATAGTGATTCCGATGTCACCTCTCCTTCTAGTGTACCTGCTGAGCTTACTGGTGCCCAATTAAGTATTACAGGCGTGAATGCAACAATCTCTCCTGATCACAAGTTTTTGGATACTCATCGACTCACTCGCCCTAGAAGGAAACAGCCTCAACCCTCGGATTTAATCGAGATTGATCCAATCGATTCTCCTTTCCGCACACCTAGATCGTCACCCGTCAGGCCAACTCCTGATGACTACTTCTCCACTCTGTCTACTAGAAATATATAATGCAGTTTCTTCTTCACTCTGTCTACTCGTTAAAAATATATCATTATATACGTGTAGCCACATGCTCCACTCTATCTACTCGTTAAAAATATTTCATTAATTCATTATATACATGCAGCCCATCCACCGTACATCTGTGCTAAACGTTCCAGTGACGTTGCTTCTTGTATTAGAACATCCACTTGTCCGTTGACATTCATTGGTAACCCATCCGTCTCATTCATGAACCCCCGGATTTTCCGTCTCACCTTGTTCATGTGCTCTTCCGGCTTTTTCACATTTTTGAAATCAAGCAACGGATCATAAAGCAAAGTCTCTAAAATATTCATTAAAGGTGCTTCGTTTCCTCTCAATAACGTACCTGTAACTTCACACGTTATTCGGAAACTTCCCTCTATTCCAATAACCCCCATAGCATCCACCATGTTTTGTGTCAATCTAAATGGCACTATCTCAGGAGTAGGTAAGGATGCACCCTTCTCAAAGAGACAATCAAAATCAATATGTAAAACCAGCCCTGTTTTCTTGAAAAAAAGTATGTTTTCTCCGTGTCTATCTCCAAGACCAATAATATACCCAACTATTGACATCACTGCTGTTGAACGAACAAATCTATTTCTAGCCAAGTACCATGATGTTGGGTCTGGAAATTGATAGATAAACCAATTATGAAGCACTGGATCGTTTAACTTGCAGTATCCTTTGAATTCTTGAACCAATTTTTCTAATGCCGCTTCTCGATTCGCCTTTCCAGCACTCTTCACCTCCTTTTGAAGGGAATCCAATGCGAGAAAAATCTTCCTGTCGTAGTTTGCTTTTCCCATTCGTTTTCTTTGATCTGAAACTATACTCTTCATAGTTTGAACATCAGTGACAAACTCAATAACTCCCATATTTTCAGTCAATGCAACAACAGCATAATTTGATATGTGAAGCGACCGTTTCCGCGCTTCTGTACTAGCCAATAATAACCTATTGATCATGGTTGTAAACTCGACAACCTTTGCGTCTTTACGAGTATCGTCTTTCTTTACCATCAATCTATACGCTCTAGCATCTGACCCACGAATAGTCACTTGCCTAGGCATTTGTAATGAGAAAAATATATTGACATTATCATCAAAT
Source organism: [Candida] smagusa (assembly GCA_030566775.1). Lineage (NCBI taxonomy): Eukaryota > Fungi > Ascomycota > Pichiomycetes > Serinales > Debaryomycetaceae > Kodamaea > [Candida] smagusa. The sequence goes on along the minus strand of JAKUAW010000002.1, from coordinate 931,120 downwards.
CCATCAAATGTAATACATGCAGATCTGGGAAATGCATTGAACAGCTTGGTTCCCGTGGATGGCAACCGAATCTCCAAATTTGATCTAACCGGTATCACAAGTGAGGTGTATGGTTCAGTTAAATTGGTGACCTTGAAATTCTTACTCAAGCTCATTCTCTTAATCTTGGATTTCTTTTCTATCTTGTAATTTGCAATTCGGATAAAACTACCAAATAACTCTTTGGCATTGTCAATATCCTTGGCAAATTCAGGTCCTAAATTCTTCACCTTGCGTAAAATCGAATTTATTCTTGTAGATCTTACACTCTCTTGTGAACTTGAATGTGAAAGAACATACCATAAACTATGGCTCAGGTACTTTTCAAGAATCCTGATAATAATTGCCGCTAATCTTTTATATGATGGCTCATGATTATGGACAATCCTAGATAGAATTTGAGTGACTGCAGTGTACCAAACATACACAGGAATCGTTGTTAAGCATTCATCTATGTCCTCCATAATCTTATTCAATTGACGATGTGACTCTCTTTCAAGTCCTTCCACTTGTGCAAAATCAAGCCATACAGTAATCAACTTTGGTAAAGCTTCAAAAATATATGAACTTCCCACAGCCAAGGCTTTACTGAAATTACGAACAGTTTGTTGTTGGTAGAGACCTGAAAGATCCTTTGTGGAGTCCATGATTTTACTGTAATACAAACCAAGGTCATAATACGGCTTCTCCCACTTGTTGTTTAGGTCAATTGTCTTATTGTATTCATTTATGATTTCCAGCGAGGATAAATGATTCGATTCATCCAACCACTTCGCGTATTGTAACTGAGCCTGTGCTTTTGCTTCATTATTATCAAACTTATCTTCTTGAATGATATCTGCCATACTTTTGATAGCTTCAGTTTGTTTTCCATTATCCCAAGAAAGCTTTGCATATTCAATATTTGCATCCTGATCACCCAATATCATAGCTTTTATAGTTGATCTTGTAGATATATCTAATCTCATGTTAACCCGAGCTAGTGATGAAGTATACAATAAATTGGAGGATAATTTCTTAGAATTAGATCCAATTTTGTGGGCAACTTGATGGATACTCAAAGCAGTCAATTGTCTGTTGAAAGTTTGGTCAGTATTTTCTAATCTGGCTTTCAAGATTTCTTCATTTAAGCTCCGGAGAACTTGATCATTTGGTGACTTGGGTGACGTAATCATCAACAAATCATGAACGGAATGTAAGTGACTAATTAGTTGAGTATTTCTTGTTATACTTGACGAGATTGTAGGAACTAATGACACCCCAACAATATCATAAATCTTATTCATACATTCCAAGTACGAGGAATGGTTATCTTCAAAGAGAAACTTTAATCCTTTAGCCAACTCTAATCCAATTGCAGATTCGACATCCTGAGGAGTACCTAGGGAAGCCGAAATAAAGAGCCATTTGTTGATTTCTTCAAAATTCCCGTCCATTACAGAAGCTTGTAGTCCAACTAGAGACCAATCCAAAGGAATAGAACTGATGTTGGTGAGGTTCGACTTTGAAGTCAATGTAGACAAAACTTCTTCATACAACCCATGTTCACTCAATGACTTTAACAATTTTGTATTGTTATAAACTGATTCTTCTGTATTTGTCCCACTCAAAGCATTAAATGATTCTTGGGCCAAAGACCAATTCTCATTGAACTGAAAATTTGCTAATTTCTGAGTCAAATTATTTGTTGAAAACTTCTTAAGAACACCATTGAGAGCATCGAAATCATTGATGTTTGCGTACATCGACTGAAGTGTGGTGGCAATATCTAAATCTTGAATTTTCAGATAATTTCCACTGCGATAACACTTTTCTAAATAGAAAATTGTTCTTTCATAAGAGTCACACTCAGCAGACTTGACTGCAATCAAATCTACAGGTATATGGTCCAAGAACTTGCGAACATGGCCAATATTACCCTTCAAACGGTTGGAATCGTTCACATGTAAGCCTTCGACATTCAAATACTGGGTAGCCTTTGAAATCCAAGAATTTAAATAATCCAATACTTCAAATACCGAATTAAAACAACTTTTTAAATGCTCGGCCCGATCTGGTGAAAGTCCACTGAAATCTGTTTGAAGAATGGTAAGGAACTCAAGTCTGATATCCTTTGTAACATCTTTCTCGCCGCTTAAAATATGACTGAGTGCTGCGTAGTGTAAGAGATATTGACACAAAGCAGTATCCTGACCACGAATTAACTTTGAACAAACTTCAAAGATGATTGTTTTGGCGTTGGTGGGATCCTTTTTGGTAGACTGACGTTTTAACAAATTTGTGGTGAAATCAGCAATCCAGGTTTCATATTTCATAGATGTCTTATAATAAGGTATGCTTAATGGTTCATATTTGGTAACTGGAGCAAAATACTGAGAGGATAACAATGGAGTTAACGTTGACTTTGCAACATCGCTGAAACGGTTCCAAACTTCGACATAGTGGGAGTCATTACCTTGTTCTAGTAAAGTATCTAATCTCAAAACTTGTAAAAAGCTTTGTAAGGCATAAGCAGAAAACAGCTGAATGACTGGATGATTAGAAGACCAAAATATTTTTAACACCTTGTTTTCGATAAAATCAATAAGGAAATCACTGTTTTCTTTATAATCTTGGAAATCATGCAAGACAATGATTTGTTTTTTGACCGATTTAAAATGAAATTTATTTGTATCCAAAGAACCCATGAGAGAGAGTACTTTTGCACATGTGGTTGAAATGCTTTTGCTTGAAGTTTTAAACTTTGAAGCCACATCAATGATAGTTCTTGCCAATTCACTAACAAAAGGTTCCATTAGAGGATCCTTAAAGTACTCTGTTTGAAAAGCACGTTGAAAACGTTTATAATACTTTTCAAAGTCTTGTAAAGTTTGAAGAACAATATACTCATTGCTAGTGTTTATTCTTCTTATGAATTCTTGAAAGACCCTTGTTTTGGACATTGGCTTTAAATTTTTGACGTTGCAAATTGGCATAAATTCGTCAATTCCCGAGTAAGCAATGGTAAACCCATAAAGAGCAAAGGTATTACTTCTTGCGTTAATTTCCTTGTAGATTTTTTTAAGAATCTTGAAGCAAATTTCCTTTGACTTGTATCCGAAAGAGTGATACTTTTGAAAAATTAAGGAAATAATGATATCGATAAGAGATATTAAACCATTTGAAGATAAATTTTGGACTAAACTGTTCCAGCATCTAAGAGTTAAATACTCGAATTCTGGGTTTTCAATTGAAGCTTGCAAACAACTTGAGATCTGGCCCAATGCTGTAGTTATTGATTCTGCATTTCTGTTTATCAAAAATTCAATTGCTCTTAATGAACTAACCTTCTCCAAGTATGGTTTATTACCTTTAATATGGTGAACATTTTCAGAGAATTTCTGGACCAATTCCAAAGCATAGTTACTAAGGTGGCGGTCGACCACTTCAGCTTCATCGAAATCAAGGGCCTGACCGCGCTGTGTCATTGAAGCTATAGCAACATACTTCAAAGCACTCAAGATGTTTGGTTCATTGACGATTTGGAAATGATCGTCTGTCTTGTTCAAGACTTCTTCAGGTGTAGAAGATTTGATTTCGATGTGTAAAAGAATATACCAAGTGACATCACCAACTCTTGAGATCAACTCGTTCAAAGCGATTTCCTTGTATTTGTGGTTAATATTACTCAAAACCAAGGTGATGTAATTTTCATCGACAGTTTGCTGTTTGACCAAGTAAGTGGCCAAGATACGAGGTAATAAACGATTGATCAATTCATTCTTCGAAACGTTGGAAGCATCTGCAATTTCTTGGACAAAATCAAACTCATAATTTTCTAATAATTTAGGAGTGGTATATTCTCTCGTTCTGTTCAAAAAGAGCTTTGTTGTAATTCTCAACAAGTCTGTAATTTTGTTCAATATTCTTCTTTTTTTTATAATGTGCTCACCGATAGTTGCAAGGTAAGGAGAAAACAATTTATATGGAGTGACATTTTTTGCAGCCGCTATCGAAAGAAACCCGTTATAAGCATAATTGACATGTTGCTCATTTTTTGAGTTTGCCAAGATGTTAACCAATCGGGTGAATACATGATATAGCCACTCACCATTGGATATGATGGCCAATTCCACAAGAGCCTTGATGGTGGATTCGGCAAAATGTCTTCTGTTATCAGATGAAAAGGAAATCTTGGAGATTGAATCAAGCACAAGTTGAAAGTTGTATTCAACAACATTTGACATTGGTCTTAATAAAAGTAAAGGTAAAATTCTTGTAACTAATAATCTTACATCACGATTATTATTATTTGAGAGAGTATCCAACAAGAAAAGAACAAGAAGGTCTTCATTAAACAAGGTATTATCATTCATAGCAAAGCTGGAGAAAAGTTTGTAGATGGATAGCAAAAAGTTGCTAAGAATAAGAGGGCTCTTGGATACCAGATCCAAAGGCAATAAATATTTAATGATGATGTCGTTGTAGCAGATTGAGATGGGGGTACTTTCAGCGATAGTTTTCCTGTTGACAATACTCCCGCTATGCGGGCTGTTACATGTGCAATCAGAAGAAACAAAACTGTAGTGTTTGCTAACCAAACAAGGCAAGTTTCCGATGGCCGATATCATCGAATACAATGTAAAGTCCTGTCTGAGAAAGGTATTCTCGATAGGTTTGGAATGAATCAAAGACTTAATGTGATTAACCCACTTGACATAATCTATCGACGCATCTGAAGAGAAGGAGTCGCCCGTGTCAAAGTGAAAATAAAGCTCTTTGTTGTCTATCATCACACACAAAAGTGACTCGACCATGCGAATGTGAGGAGTTGGGTCTAATAACTGCAACCTTAAGTCCTCCAACTGCTGATCATCGTACGGCGATGAAATCTGAAGAGGATCAACAAAAGAGTTTTGCTTCTTGATAATAATGCAATAATAATGATTGATGAGATGCAAAGATTTGAATGTGGGCAACTGAAAATTCGACTTTAAATGTTCTTTAAAGCTCAAGTTTTGCATAAAAGTCTCCACTATTCCTCTATCCACACATAACTTAAATGTTCGCAAAAGACTATATGCAATTGCTTTGGATGTGTTGGGCAGAGAATCTGCAAGATGATCACTGATCAATGACAATAGAAATGTAATCTGATCGCCTGTTATCGCATCATTGGTTATTAAATTATCAGTAAGATTCAAGATAAGAGTAGCTCTTAACGAATCAATAAAATCTCCCTTGCAATTTGCAAATATAAACCAGAGCTTTCTAGTGTAACTTTCAAACTTTAATTGATACGGAGTTATATTGGTGAGTAATGTACATGACAAACCATAATCGTTGACTATTGTAAAAAGGTGAGTTGTGCGAATCAATGCTTGATGCACCTCGTCCGAATCAATCATGTTGGAAAACAAGTAACTGATATTATCATCTATCAAACTCAAAAGATCAGTACGGATCTGCTTTCGATACTTGAGATTGTGAAGACGTACCGAAAATAAATTAACCACACTGATAATAAAAGACTTTAACAGATTAAGGATTTTAGGTTGATTTACAAAATCTGATATGTAGTGAAGCGAGAACAAAATAGCCCACTGGTAAAGTAACATACCTCCTTGATGGCCGGCAGGCACGTACAATGGCTTGATATCACTCTCTGGAAGATGTGTGTTGAGAAGATGGAGCTTTTTGCTAAGTACAAGCTCGATCACATAGAGTAACCTGGTTAAAAGTTCATCACCTCCTGCTCTCAAACGGTCGTTGGTGAAACCAAACAAAAAGAGAGTCAACTTGTAGAAGTCTGTATTGTCGTTACCCGAGTCAGCCTGCACGTTCTGCTCCACGTCATCTAGAAACGATCGGAGCTCGGCAGAACTGATTGCCTTCATGATTTTTTACGCGTTTGAAATATTATTTTATTATCCTATACAAAATGACTTTAAATGCAACTGGGAATACCCATTTCTTATTGACCGTAATTTATTGCCCTCTTGAACAATAAAATGTGGGGTTCTGGTGCATGGGTTTCGTAGTGGGCCCAACCCAAGGACTGCGTGATCCCCAAACCTCTCCATTCCTCTTCCAATAATATCCTTAAAGTACCAGTTTCTGGGTTAAAGTAGTCTTGTGGGATAGCCTTCAACATATTTTTGGGTAACATAACATGTCTGTACTCATGTGTATCGTCGCTGTATCTAGGGCTGTAGTGGATCATATCCTGGAACTCCAAGACCTTGGTTCTTTCTGCCTCGGTCAAATATCTTGCTTTGTTCGTCATTGTTGTGGACAGATTTAATTTTGGAAAACGAAAAAATTTGAATCGGGAATCACGTGTATGGAGCTCGTTAACGTCTTCAACCAAAAGAGAGCCGAGATCGATCTGATCAACATCATCCTCATCGACCGCCTCATCGAACAAACTCAGATCGAAAATGTGTCAACTGTTGTTCTCCTAGGCAGGAAGGACTTCATCCGTGCTAATGTCGCCTTCGTTTATCACACTGCCATATACACCCTGCCTGATCTAGTGCTGTTTGTGTTGCAATGTATCAAAAACCTTCCGCCTTTTCCGAATGTCTTGATAGACCCGCTCCAGCCGCTTCACACTGACCTCGATCCACTGGTCTATACTCTCTTTGAAAAGGATGAACATAAATATACTCAGTACATGCACGCCATGGACTTGGCTATCGACGATTTAAAATTATCTGCTCACTCTATAAACGTTGTCTTAATTGGTCCCGGTTCAGGGAAATTAATCGATAAACTACTTTCTCTCGGTATCTCCAACTTGCAGATCTCTGCCATTGAAAAGAACCCCAAATGCAGGGAGATTCTCCTAGACAAGAATGCTCACTCTTGGAATAATAAGGTTCGTTTACTATGGACAAATGCAAAATCATCCACCCTCAGCGCAGATTTGGTTGTTAGCGAGTTGCTTGGCTCCTTTGGTGATAACGAGTTGGCCCCGGAGGTCTTATCTTCTTGGTCTCCCACCATCATGATCCCTTCTAGCCATACCTCCCATTTGCAGCCAATTTATTCTCCCGTCATATCCAACCTAAAACGACCATACTTGTCCAATTTGACAAGATGTTTTGTTGTTGATAAATATCTGCCTCTTTGGTCTCATAACTATCCATCCATCCATATGGATCATATCACAAAAACCCTCTCATTTTCGAACGTTTCATCTGGGCCCACTAAAGTAAATGGTTTTCGGGGATACTTCTCCAGTGTCCTTTATGGTCATATCAATATAAGCATTGTAAAGGAAGAGTGCTCCAATTCAGAGTACTGCAATTCCTGGTTTCCGATAATATTTCCTATAGAAGAGTTTAATTTGGATCCGAGTGAATCTTTTGATGTTTGTTTTGAACGTTTTTCTAACCTGACCTCAGTTTATTATCAATGGACTGTCAATGGTGTTATTTATAATGAAGGTGGCTGTGAATATCAAATGATTAATAGTTGAATCTTGATGGTGATTTTTCTCTGTTCCTATCTAAGTTGTTATAGTTTCCATTTTTTATAGAATTTGATTCTCTGGAGGAGTTATTTCTAGAGTTTCTGTGTTCTGAGTCTGTATATCTATCTGTATCTTTAGAGTCTCTATACCTGGAATTTCTGTCTTTAGAATCTCTTGAATCTCTAGAATCTCTAGGGTCTCTTGAGTATCTAAGATCTCTATCCCTAGAGTCTCTAGAATATCTAGAATCTCTGTCCCTAGAATCTCTTGAATCTCTTGAATATCTAGATTCTCTGTCCCTAGAATGTTTTGAATATCTGGAATCTCTGTCCCTGGAATCACTTGAATATCTGGAATCTCTGTCCCTGTAATCTCTGAAATTTCCCCCTCTGCCGTCTGAACCACTTCTACCACTTTTATCATCCCTTCTCTGCTTTTGTTGACGTTTAATAATCAGCAAAGGATCATCCATACTACTTCTCGAATCAACACTACCACTCCCAGAACCCATCACTCTATCAAACTTATTATTACTGGTGTTCTTCCTCACATATCTAGAACCATTCAACATGTTTTCTGCCTTTTCTTTCCCATCTGTAAACTCTTCCTTTTCAACAAATCCAGCAGAGTTAACCGTACCTTCTCCACTTGGCCCTTCGTAAATCCAGTTTAATTTGTTCAACTTCAACTTCTCATTCGTACTAAGATTTCCTTTATCAAGGTCTTCTCCATACCTCATCTGCAACATACTCTTGTATTCATTTTCCTTGCTTAATTCTGCTTGTACCTCCTTAATTTTCTTATACTCCTTCAACTTATCTTGTTCCTCCTCCCATATCTTCTTTTGGTTCTTGATAAGTGCTGGGTTCCACGACTTCTTTAAGTTCAAGTCCCCTGCCATCTTTATTTTTATTTCTCTGCGACATGAACACAAAAGACACTAAGAATGAACTGCGACCTAGAGTGGAATAGATAGACTACGAATAAAATGATTAATAGATATATTTAAATAATACAGTTTCATATTCTTTGTCTATCATGAGCTTTGTATAAAGAAAGCTTTGTTTTTTTACTTTCTTAGAGTATTCCAAATATTTTGCAGCTTTTTCAAAATATTTTAGGAATTTGGTTAAATACTGAAAATGAGTCGGTTTATAATTTGAATAAATATGAACGTTCGATACGACTCTGTATAATAATGTCTCATTTATGTTCAATTTTAATCACAAAAGTTTTCAAAAGTTTACAAGAATTATTCAAATATATGGAATGAACGGTTATGGTCAATCGATCCAAAATGTTGATGCTTCCTCTGTACATCTCTTCCAACTTTTATCCCCTATCAATGAAAACAAACAATATTCATGAAACTCTTTTGATTAAGCGTATACTAAATAGTTCTCATCTTAGTTTAACTTAAATATTGCAGAGTATTTCAAGCTGATTGTATATAATTATTCTATGAAAACTATCTTTTCAATTCCACACAAGCCACCATAATTCTCACTTTTATTGAATAATATCACATATAAACGAACAATATAAAAATTCAATACACAAATACCAACAATAAACTTCCTAAATTACCGTTCAAATACATATTCATCATAACGACAAAAACGCAGACATTTTTCCTAGATTAAGAATTGGGTACTCTGGCCGAGCTGGTCTAAGGCGCCAGGGTAAGGTCCTGGTCTCTTCGGAGGCGCGAGTTCGAATCTCGCGGGTATCATTATCTAATTACCAGCAATTCTTCCAACCAAATTTTTTTAAAGACAAAATAGGGACCACGTGATGCATTATGCATCACTCCAATATTCATGAATGAAGGAACAATCGGATAGGAGTATTAAATTAAACTACAATTAATCAGATCATTTTTTATTTTGATACATATAAATGCCTAAAATAACGCATAAATAGCCAGTAAAACAACCACAGTGAAGCTACAATAAAACTAGAAACCGTGGATTTTAATGTTCTTCTTTGGCAATTGCAATTGGGTAGTAATGAACTCAGAAACCTTTACTCTTTGGTCACCTTGCAACTGAATAACGTCACCCAATTCCTCATCCTTGACAATGTTACCATTACAAGCAAAGTCCTTCTTCAAGACCTTCAAGATCTTCTTCAAGTCATATTCGCTTGGTAACCCTTGGACTGTAGTCAAAGTCTTTCTACCGTTACGCTGTTGGATACGAATGTGCACATAGTTGGTTGGCTGGGCCTCAGAATCTCCTGTGTCAGCAAATGGATCAAAAGCGTTCAAGTTTTGGATAGTTGACATATAATACTCTCTGGTGGTAAGTTAAGGTGTTTTTTATCTTTGTAAAATTTTTTGGTCGTGTGAGTGGCGTAATATATGTGCAGGAAGCCGCAGGCTGCCATTATACACAGGTCACTCGAATCTCCTTTTTTTCATTATTAAGGGGAAGGCGAAGATGAGGGGAGAAACTCTAGCAATATTGCTACTCTCTATATAAGTTCAATTGTAGTTATCGTAATCCACAAAAATACCTCCAATAACAAAGGCTTTATTTCATTATATCTGTTTTCAAAAAAACGTTGGGAAAAGCGTGCCAAAAAAAAAAATAGTGCATGTGATCAGGTGAAACTTAAGTCACTATTCTATTAAGTTCTTAGATCGAAAATATATTTGTATAACTGGAAATGACGAAGGAGACAGTCATTGAAAATGGAGGAGACAAAAAGGTGGCGACACCTAGTGTAGTTGTGAGTGATGAGAAGAGTGATGCTAAGAGCAGCAAGAAGCAACCAGTCGTCAATGAAAAAGAGAAGAAGAAGCAAGCCTTCTTAACTAGAACATTGTGGACATTGGTGTTAATCGCCTTGTTTTTTGCTGTTATTGGGTTGGGCCATGTGCCATTGATTGGATTGGTTCTTATCTTTCAGATTCTTACCTTCAGAGAAGTGATTGCCCTCACCTCTGAGCCGGCTAGAGACAAGAGCATTCCATGGAACAGAACTCTCAACTGGTACTTTCTTGTTGCTACCATCTATTACTTGGACATTACTAGTTTTGTTTACTATTTCGAAGACTCTATCTACACAAACAAGTTCTTGACTTTTATTGTTGTTAACCACAAGTTTATCAGTTACTCGTTGTACATTGCCGGGTTTGTGTTTTTTGTTTGGACCTTGAAAAAGGGCTACTACAAGTTCCAGTTTGCTCAATTGTGCATCACCCACATGACCTTGTTGTTGGTTGTGTTCCAAGCACACTTTATTATCAAAAACATTCTCAATGGTATCTTTTGGTTCCTTTTACCTTGCGCACTTGTTATTGTGAATGATATCTTTGCTTACTTGTGTGGTATTACATTTGGAAGAACTCAATTAATTGAAATCAGTCCAAAGAAGACCGTTGAAGGTTTTGTCGGTGCTTGGGTTTGTACCGGTATTGCCGCTGTCATTTTGAGTTGGTTGGGCTCAACATCAGTCTTTTTGATTTGCCCAGCTGAAAACTTGTCCACAAACATGTGGAACTATGGTACTTGTGAACTTAACCCGGTTTTCGTGTCTCAAATTTATCAAGTGCCTCAATATTTACTGGATCTTTTGCACATTGACTTTATTTCTCTTAAGCCGGTCTACTTTCATGCTGCCATCTTAGCTACTTTTGCATCTTTAATTGCTCCTTTCGGTGGTTTCTTTGCTTCCGGTTTGAAGAGAGCTTTTGGTATTAAGGACTTTGGTGACACCATCCCAGGTCATGGTGGTATCACTGATAGATTCGATTGTCAATTCCTCATGGGTTCTTTCAGTTACTTGTACTACATGACTTTTATCTCTGTTAGCAATGTGAATCTTGGAAAGATTTTACAAATTGCCATCATTAATTTATCTGTTCCACAATTGATACAGTTGATTAAGAGTTTGTTGAAGTACTTGAATAACTTGGGTGTCGTCGAGGATGATAAGTTGACTGTGATCTTTGATATCTTGGATATATAAGATTGATCAACAACGTATAATCAATTTTGAATCCTGGTCATATAAATTGTCCAAAGTTAAAAAAAGAAAAAATTGTATTATAGTGAATAAACTCTTTGAGTACAGAAATATAGATTTTAGTCTTTACATTAAAAATACCATTCAATTATATTCTTGTAGTTTGCCTAAAGTAGGATTCAGATTGATCTTATTATATTTTACAGACGCTTATTGTAGAACGTCGGATTTTTGATTGTTTTCTAGTGATTTGACACCCCTAATGAGATTCTCTTAATCCCATTACACAAGGAATACTACCGACCAACCGAACTTTCGGAATTATCTTCGAGCTGGTCAAGGGTTGGTGGGTTTTGTGGTATATTCATGGGACTCACATTCCTATCATTAATTAAGGTTCGAGTAGACCAAACTCCCCCTTCGCTTTCTGGTTTAAGCGAGAAGCGAACAGTGGGACCAAACTCCCCTTGCACTCGGCTACTGATTTACCACTGCTTTTAACTTTAAGATTAGACTTTAGGTATCTCATCGAATTTCAATTTGATGACCAAGGGATCAGATTATCCAGCATGATTTGGCTTTGCCTCATTACATCACAGCTATTTCATGTCCCGCTATTGCTACACCAGCAGATGCTGCTAGACAGTGTCCTAATTAGGAAAGTACGACACGCACCCAGCGAACGAGGAACCGTTGGCGGACTGCACACAGACGATTTTGTCTTTCGCTTGCATGGAACAAAGATGGATGATGAGCATTAACTCCGTTTTGTGTAACAAAACTTCCTGGTTTGCACCCAAAAGAATCCGAACAGCTATGGTTACTTGCTACGGCCGAGGATAACTAGATGATCCCAAGCCTATGATACAATCGAAAAAAGCCAGCCATTGGTACTATAAAAGTTTCATGCACGGCATCTTTCCAAACTTTATCCATTCTTTCTTAAGTCACACGCTCAACGAAACTAGTATCTGATCATTCATTCTTTTATTGATCTTTAATTACAATCGTTCTACCGAGAACCAACACAATCTTTAAGAAATTACAACTACCTTCTTTATGCTCTCTCAAGCTTTACAATTGCTTCTTGCAACCTACTTGGTTAAAGCTGCACCTGTCCCAGCATTGATCGTCCATACGGCCGCTCCAGTTACTCAGACAGTTTATCTTACTACAGGTGTTTCTACCGTATACTTACCACCCGTTGAATTATTCATTTCTAATGGGGTTAGTTATACATTCACCTTAACTGATAGTTCTTGGGATACTACTGCTGTTACTACAACCAAAATCTTCAACAATAAAGGAGTTGCAGGTATTAATAATGCCCCTACCACTACTACTTCACCTACAGACACTCAACCAACTTTTCAAGCTCTTCCTCTGTCTCCAAATGAGCAAACTGTTGCAACTACAACTGCAAATCAGCAACCCCAACAAACTCAACAGACACAAGAGAATACTCAACAAACTACTCAAACTCAAGAGAATGGAATTGTTGTAACTGAAATCACCACCAGAACAACTGTGATTGGTGAAGACAACAACAACAATGAAAACACTTCTACTTCATCTACTTCTACTACTTCCTCTACTACTTCTACTACTTCAACCACTTCAACTACTTCAACCAGCTCTACTACTTCTACTACTTCAACCACTTCTACTACTTCAACTACTTCAACCACCTCTACTACTTCAACCACTTCCACTGCTCCACCAACTCAAGGTAATGGTAAGATTCCAGCTCCAACAGCTATTGTCTATTCACCATACCAGGACAGTGGTGCATGTAAAGATCCAGACACTATCAATAGTGATCTTGAATTAATCTCAAGCAAGGGTATCAAAAAACTTAGAATTTATGGTACCGATTGCCACAACTTTGATACTATTCTTCCAAAGGCTAATCAATTAGGATTCAAAGTGAACCAAGGTGTTTGGTTTAACCCATCCGGAAGTACATCTGCTACATTGGCATCGATTGATCAGTCAGTTGATGACATTATTAGCTACGGTAAATCTAATGGATGGGGTGTTTTTGATTTCATCACTATTGGTAATGAAGCCATCAACGACAACTACCTTGGTGTTTCTGACTTAATTAACAAGATTAGTTCTGTGAAGCTGCAATTGAACAGCAATGGTTACAGCGGTCCAATTGCGACAGCTGAACCACCTGTATCATACGAAAGACACCCAGAGTTATGTACTGCCTCTGATATCGATATTGTCGGTATCAACCCACATTCATACTTTGACGCTGGAGTCGATGCCTCCCAAGCTGGTACTTTTGTCGTTGGACAGAAACAGATTGTGGAGAACATTTGTGGTTCCAAGCCTGTGCTTATCACCGAAACTGGGTACCCTTCTCAAGGTAATGCGAACGGGTTGAACCAGCCTTCTGCAGACAATCAAAGAATTGCAATTCAAACTATTATACAACAAACCAATAGTGAGTGTACCATTTTAACTACATTCAATGACTTCTGGAAACATCCAGGCCCATACGGTATTGAGCAGTACTTTGGTACTATCGACTTGTATTAAACAGGGCCCTCATTTTTGCATATTTCAGTTCGTCTTCACTATATATTTATTAAACGTTATACATTATAACATTAGAATTGTTACTGTATTATTGTAATGTCGTGATATTGCTATCATATTAAATAGTACTTTAAATATTACCTATGAATGATTACATATTATCGTCTTTTAATTATTACACATATTACATCATCACAGCGTAGTACATTATTCATTATTATCATCATTATTCATCAAAAATCAACAATCTTACCTGGAAAGAACTCATCAATTAATTGTTCATAGTAAGGTCGTAAACTTTCTACCTCATATTTCTGATCAGTCTTTGAATACAAGTCATACTTGTTAAACTGACGGACAGCATCTAACATTTCTGTATCATGATCATCCATTAAATATGAATACGCATTTTCCTGGTGCCATGGATAAAACAGATGGTAACGGATCATGGCTAAAGCTTGTGGAGGGAGGGTTGAATGCTTCTTGGCTATGTGGTACATATATTCATCATGACCCCAACTGAGCATAACCTTATCCAAGCCACAATGTTTAGAATAGATTCCATACTTGGTGTTATACAACGGGTTAAGAAAGTCAGGATTATTCTGGAAACTCTGTGGGAAGATTATTCTTTTCAGGAATTTACACCCAACCGGAAAGGTATCTCCCACAACGTCCCATTGACCTTTGGAATCAAAAAAGTATAATAACTTTCCTAAATCGTGAATGAGGCCCACGAGTTGAAACCATCTCGGTTTGTTGTCACGCCGTATTGCTTCTGCGGTCTGTAGTGCGTGATCTATCTGGGAGAGTTCAGTGTCTGGGTCCGAGTCATCAAGAAGTTTATTAAGTTTCTCTAAGCCTTCCCAAATGGTCATTTTTGCTCTGGTTTTCGTTTTGAAGTTAATACGGGCTTGTATATTGTATGCAACCGTCTGTTTCTCGTGTTGTTCTTCGTAAAACTGCTTTACTCGATCACAAGCCAACTCATATTGACGAAACTGTTTGGGGTCCTGTTGCTCAAGAATGGTATCAGTACCCAGTGCCTTGTACTTGTTTACTTCCATGACATCGTCATCAATTTTCTCTAGCAACTTACCGTCCTTCGCCTTGGTGGGCTTGGAAGGTTTGTCAGCATGCTTGGTGACTTTCATTTGGGCCGATGTAAATGGTAGCGCGCGATTTTTCTAGTGTAAGCTTCGGGCTGGGGTTGACCTAAACTGGGTGTGCACATGGTGCAAGTGTCTCAAATATGTCCTTATAACTTCATTTATTTACTGTGATAAGGCAAAGAGTCTGACTTTGAAAATAATTAATATTCACTTACGGTTCCACGAAGTCTCTGAAATCAGATTGTCTTGTAAACATTTCCTTTCCATCATGCCACTCAACGATCACTCAAAGTATCTGAATTTACAGTTCATACATGGTTGCAAAAAATTATCTAGGATCTAAAATTAAGGACCCAGCTGGGATTTCGGAATGGCCAGCTTCAAATGTATAAGCAGTGTTACCTCTAACGATGGTTTGAACAACTCTACCGGTGAGTTCAACACCATCATAAGCAGTTAACTTGTTTTTAAAGAAAACGTCATTATTTACAATCTGATACTTTTGGTCAGTATCAAATACTAAGATATCAGCATCATATCCAACCTTAAATTCACCTTTAACCTTGGACAAGCCCACTTGTTTTGCAGTATTAATCGAGCACCATTTATTAATTTCAGCGAATGATATAGGAGGAGACTGTTTGAGACCCTCAGTGTATAGTATTGGTAAGCCGAAACCAACAGAAGAAATACCACCCCAAGCATCGAAAAAATTACCTGTAGTTAACTTTTTGAGGTCAGGAGTACATGGAGAGTGATCCAGAACAACAGTAGTAATTATATCTTCTCTGAGAGCTTTCCACAATAACTGTCTGTTATCTTCTTTTCTAATTGGTGGGCAACACTTGAAGTGAGTGTGTTTGTGACCAATTTTCTCTGCACTAAGAGAAAGGTAGTGGAAACAAGTTTCTGCTGTGATCGGCAATCCAGCCTTTTTAGCTTCGGAAATCATAGGAGCAGCATCGTAGGTAGCCAAGTGCACAATGTGCATTGGGACAGTTGGGAACTTTTTCAGGCACTGGATAATTCTGCTAATGGCGGAAGTTTCGAATTCATCCGGACGCAGTTCCAAAAAGGTATTGTAGCTAGTTGGGTCTGCAGACAGATCGACCTTGACTTCAACCTCATCATCCATTTCTGCATGGAACATCAACACGGTGTCGCTGTGTTGGACCTTTTCCATTGCTTTAAGCATATACTCAGGGTTAATGTGAGGGAACTCTTCGACTCCACTTTCAATCATAAAGCCCTTGAACCCTCTGACACCCATCTGGATCAACGGGAGCAAGTGATCCAAGTTGGTTGGGATCATTCCACCCCAGAACCCCACGTCCACCCAACACTGGTTGCGGGCCGCAGCGATCTTCAATTGGAAGTTTTGCACGGTAGTGGTAGGAGGAATAGCATTCAATGGCATGTCAATTACAGTGGTTACACCACCTGCTGCTGCTGCCTTGGTTCCAGTTGCAAAACCCTCCCATTCGGTTCTACCAGGTTCGTTCAAATGCACGTGTGCATCAACAAGCCCAGGTAATACAACATGAGGAGAAACATCTTGGAAGTCTACAACATTGAATATTTCCAACAACTTGTCGTCTGACTTCAAGATCCCATCATGAATATGTAAGATCTTTCCTGTTTCCACAGAAAAGATGATTGTCGCAGCAACCACTTGTTCACCTATTAAAACCTTGTTAGATCCAACTGCTCGAGACATGCTGTTTATTTTTCGAAACACTAATTGGTGCGTTACTATTGTTGTAAATTCGGATCTTCCCGAACGATAAGACCTTTCTGTTGAGTCATGTGCGAAGTCACCGGGCTGAGGTCACCAGAACGAAATATGTTAACAATAAGCGCAAATGGTTTAGTGGTAAAATCCAACGTTGCCATCGTTGGGCCCCCGGTTCGATTCCGGGTTTGCGCATATTTATACACTTAAGAATTTTTTTACATTACATTGAATTATCGATCACTTATTACTTGGAAACTATCACTTATTAAAATCATCACTCGGTACTTGAAAACTATCTCTTATTACTTGAAAACTATTTCTTATTACTTGAAAACTATCACTTGCTTACCATTCTTAGCATTGGCAATACCATCAACAAAAGCAGAAGAAATATCAGTAGTAACCTCAGATTTAATACTTGGAGCATCAACTAAATCACCAGATTCATACCATTCAATAACTTGGTTGAGTAACTTCAATTTCTTTTCATCTTGGTTCTTAAGTATTCCTGTAACCCAAAAACCAGCACTAGTAATGTTTTTGAAAATATGTAAAGAAGTTGGTAAAATCACAGGTTGTTTAGACATACCACCATAAGTCAACATTAAGCCATTGTTCGCCAATTTACGAGCAACGTTAGAAGCATTTTTACCACCCACTCCATTGAAAGCCAACTTGACTTCACCGCCAGTTTCCTTAACCCAAGACTTGATTTCAGCACCAAACTCTCTGCTTGCATTCTGTTCTTCGGTAATAACCTTGGTTGCACCCTTCAGGATCAAATCCTTGACCAAAACATCGAGGTCCGGTCTGTCTCTAACCACACTGATGGAATTAAAGCCAAGAATTCTTGCAATTTGCAGGGTATATTGACCCACGGCCGAGTTTGCAGCGTTTTGAATGAACCAATCCTTTCCTGGAGTCAATTGGGTAAAGTCAGTTAAGAGTAAGTAAGCAGTCAAAGGGTTGACGGTAAGGGTGGAAGCTTGCTTGACAGTCAACCCAGCCTTCTTACCCCGTTCGTTGATACTCTGCGAAGGGTTTGGGATCTTAATCAAGTCGCTTTCAACAGCAAGTGCATGTGTTCTCCAAGTCCCGAAATTAACTTCCTTAGGAATCACCCAGTCACCCACCTTGAGGGTGTCTGAGTTGCTGTGTAACACTTCAAAACTTCCTTCGTTACCACACACGTAAGCTGGCTCCTCAGTACCAAACTCCAATGTCGCGGAAGGCATGGATGGGTATACACCTTCGATCTGGTTAATATCAGAGGGGTTGACAGGAGCACCCAAGGTTTTCAACACAACTTCCCCGGACTTCAATTGAGTCTCATCAATGGTGTATGTGTGGGTCTTCAAAACTTCAGCAGGTACACCATGTTTGGTGTATAAAACAATGTTAGAGGTGATCATACTTCTAGTCTGTACTCTAGCAATTGTATGGAAACGATTAGTAAGACGAAACATGTTTAGTAATTTTTCATTGCGAATTTTATCTACATATATACTAATCGTCTTTCTTCTTGTCCAAAGCAGCTTGAATTCTCTTCATCTTGATGTTTTGGTATGTACCAGTCAAAAACACCACGAAATTGAAGAACACAACCCATAATTCAGGAGGAATAAACTTTTGTGCAATCACCAATGATACCAGGGAGGTTACTAATGATGTACGTAAGATGAGCCAATAGTTTTTCTTCAACGTCCGTTTAACAATCCCATAGATCTTCTTAGACTCTTCTCCTATGGTGGTGAACCCTTTCAAGGAATACTGAGTGATGATTCCAATCCACGATGTGTACATGGCACTCAACAATGGCGTAACCGTAGATAAACTGACCAAGATCTGTAACACTTTCTTTCCTGGCGATAATGGCGGACGGAACACTTCATTGATAACCTTGTACATGTTGTGAGCAATAGGAGTTGCAATCAAACTACCGTAAAGAATCATATTGAATAGCTTTGTACTGAAAACATGCTTGATCTTAGCTTTGAGAATAGGTAATTGTGATTCCCGGTACTGACCTGTCCAAATCAGGGCCACTGTTTCATTGAGTCCAAGAAAGATTCCTGCTGTTATGGCTTTGGTCAAGAGTGGGTACTTGTTGAGATATTGAAGGTATGTTTTGTTAAGTTTGGTAAGTGACATTTAATTTATGGATATCTCCGAGTTTTCTTATCAATTTATACGACAAAAATTTTGATAAGCAAAGATTTATATTATGAACGATGTGACTGATATGAATGGTATGTGATATCTAATATGATTATAACCTCAAATACACGCTCGTATCTGAGTGATTATGTAATACAATCACCACTTACGTAACATTAAAGTTTAACATTACATAAGTATTCACATAACCCGTCAAATTACCAAGAAATCTCGATGATTAGTCAGATGTTAACGGTTGTGATTTGTCAGATTGATTAGTAAAACATTTATATAAATATACACCAAGATCCACCCGTTTGTAACGCCCAAAATATTGAAATTTCTAAGAACACATTTTATAAACACATTTTTATAAACCAAACACGCGGTTAAGTAATTGACTCAATAATAGAATCCAAAAAATGAGCTGGTATGGGGGCTAATTTTCTATTATGGAAGCTAAATCACGGTTGATCGAATGTTACCCCGACATTGCGAAATATTTTCATGGCCTTAGTCCGTCTAAGTCATTGTTACCCAGCAAATCTTGATCATTTTGTGGTTATAAATGTTGGTTGCCATGCAAATTGAAGCCAACAAGACTTGGGGTAATAATGCGTGTGTGCTTTATGCGCGGTTACCCTACGATCTGGGGAACTGCTGTGGGGGTTTATGTTGCCTGAGGGTTTCAAATTTATTGTGTAACCTTCGGAAGAATAGAATTGGTTAAGCAGAAAAATGAAACTGTTTTTGACCTCCAGGCACTAACCGACATCTAATTCCGGAAGAACACAAGTTAGAGCCACAAACAGCAATGTGGAGTATTGTCCCGCTAAAGTGGAGTAGAAAACATTGGGTTTGACCAAACTTCATATTATGATCGTTCTATCAAGCCCAGTGGCGCTTATCTGAATAATAGCAATGGTTCAACCGGATGAATATGTCACAAAAAGCCTCGCAAAAAGACGCACCCTTTTTTGGCATTTTTGTTATGTGAGGTAATATATGACACAAACCCGACATAATGCAAAATTTACTACCATCATTCCTATATAAAAACACTGCAAGTTCTCTTCTGTTTTCAAACTAAACATGTCTGAGAAAGAAAAAGCTGATAACAGTTCTTCAACGCAAAAGAGCAGCGGGTCCTATAGTGCTGATGAGAATCTCTTTGCAGAGAACATCGAAGCTGCTGGCGAAACCGATGGTAACATTTTGACCCAATATTCTGAGAAGCAAGTAATGCAAATGGGTCGTAACTATGCTGCAAAGCATGACTTGGATCAAGAATTGTTTGCCAAAGCTGCAGCCGTATCCAGATCGCCTACTGGGTTCAACTCGATGGACTTTTTATCGGAAGATGAAAAGGTTGCTTTGAATAAGGAGGTTCTTAATAAATGGGATGTCCCAAGAAAGTTGGTTGCAGTCATTGCATTGGGATCAATGGTAGCTGGTGTACAGGGAATGGACGAATCGGTGGTTAACGGTGCCACTTTATTCTACCCTAAAGCTTTTGGTGTTGATAAGATGAAAAACTCCGAATTGATCGAGGGGTTGGTTAATGGTGCCCCATACTTGTGCTGTGCTGTGTTCTCATGCTGGACGTCAGACGTTTGGAACAGACACTTGGGTCGTAAATGGACCATTTTCTCTTGTTGTGTTATCTCCGTGTTGGGTTCTGTCTGGCAAGGGTTTGTGAATACTTGGTGGCATTTATTCATTGCCAGATTCTTTTTGGGTATTGCAGTTGGTGCTTTATCTGCTACTGTTCCTGCGTATGCAGCTGAATGTGCTCCAAAGCAAATTAGAGGCTCGCTTGTCATGTTGTGGCAGTTTTTCACGGCAGTTGGTATTATGTTTGGGTATGTTGCATGTCTTGCCTTTTACTATGTTCCTGACCGTGGGATCGGTGAAGGTTTGAACTGGAGATTGATGTTGGGTTCTGCTTGTATTCCTGCATTGATTGTCTTGGTCCAAGTTCCTTTTGTGCCTGAATCTCCTCGTTGGTTAATGGGTAAGGGTAGACATCACGACTCCTTTGAATCCTTGAAACTTCTTCGTGCTTCCGAATTGGCTGCTGCAAGAGATTGTTTTTACCAACATGTCTTGTTACAAGAAGAAAACTCCTTTGACCTTCCAATCTACAGAAGACTCATTGAAATGTTCACCATCAGAAGAAACAGAAACGGTGCCTTGGGTGCTTGGATTGTTATGTTCATGCAACAATTCTGTGGTATTAACGTCATTGCCTACTATTCGTCTTCTATTTTCATCCAATCCGGGTTCTCCGAGGTTACTGCCATGTTGGCTTCCTGGGGTTTCGGTATGATCAACTTCACTTTTGCTATTCCTGCCTTCTTCACCATCGACAAGTTCGGAAGAAGAGGCTTGCTTTTAAGCACCTTCCCATTGATGGCGCTCTTCTTGTTGATTGCCGGTTTGGGTTTCTTAATTAACGAAGAAACAAACCCACACGGTAGATTGGGTATGATCATTGTTGGTATCTACTTGTTTGCCTGTGTGTATTCTTCTGGTGAAGGTCCTGTTCCTTTCACTTATTCTGCTGAAGCTTTCCCATTATACATTAGAGATTTGGGTATGTCTTTTGCAACTGCAACCTGTTGGTTCTTTAACTTTATCCTCGCATTCACTTGGCCAAGATTACAAAAGGCTTTCACTCCTACTGGTGCCTTTGGTTTCTATGCTGCATGGAATGTGGTTGGTTTCTTCTTGGTTTTGTGGTTTTTACCTGAAACTAAGGGTTTATCTTTAGAGGAGTTGGATGATGTTTTCAGTGTTTCGGCCAGAAAGCATGCTGCTTATCAAACAAAGAGCTTATGGAATGGTATCCAAAGACAAGTTTTAAGAAGAAATATTCCTGAATTGCCTCCATTGTACAACCATCAAAGATTAGCTGTTACAAATCCTGAATGGAATATTAAGGCTGAAACTTCTCATGTTGAGTAATTATATCCTATAAATTTTAATTGTGCTTTTGAAGATTCGTAAAGTGACTAGTTTAGTTGCAAAATTTGTTGTGAGAGACTGCACAATGCAAACAGTATTCGCTTAACGTATTCACTTTGTTATTTAGTAATCTATCTATCGTTAAGTTTTTATTGGTAATAGTTAGTTTTTGTTCGTATTAATCAATAGTTAACGAATAGTAAATCGTAATTACCCCCTACAATAATAAATAAAACGTCCATTATTAATTAAATGCAGAATTAAAATCCACCTGATGGATTCAAACAGGCTTCTATGACCTAGGCCAGATTTCTAAACTATAACTTCAAATACAAAGGCTCATTAAAGTTAATTTTACATGAATCCTTAATAGCACCATTCAACTCTTCAACTTGCTTCAAAACGAGCGCCTTCTCAGAAGGGGAGTATTGGTACGGCATTGCCCTCTCATTCAGATCTTCAACAACAGACTCTTCATTAGTGTCTTGAGGATATAAACTGTTGTTGACAGATAGACTTCCTGTTGTGCCTATCTGTGTGTCATCAGCATTTAAAAAGGAGCTAACGTCAATCAAGTTATCCGATAAATCGTTTACTATGCTATTCAATTCTTGTTGTCTTTGCTGCTGTTTCAACAATTCAGCTTCTTGCAAATAATCACTGGAGTATAGTTTGTTTTGGTTTTTCAAGAGAGACGTTGTTTCATTCAAGTCGTCGTCGGTAGAGTCATTGCGCAAACATGATAAACAGACACCCATACTGTTGCTGGTTAATTTTTTAAAAAGAAAAACATCACGTGAAGTGCAATCCAATTTGGACTGTGACCGTTACGTAATCCCCCGCCAGTCGCAAATCTTGAGGAGAGGTCAAGTCAAACCTCATAGTAACCCACCTGATTTCCTTTTCAAAACTTTTGAAAACCAAAGTTAAAATTAAAATACCGCTTGAATGTCGCAATCACTCTGCTGCCATGCCTTTGAAGCGCTCTACTCGCGGTTGAACCAGGTTAGCCCCGTGGGATATACCTTAGAAAGTAATATTCCTTTGCATGCTCCACTATTTATAACTTGGAACAAACTGGACTCTTTGAGAGGGTGTATTGGGACGTTCCAGCCACAAAGGGTCTTGCAGGGGGTATCCAAATACGCATTGATTGCAGCTTTGAAGGATACTCGTTTCGATCCAATTTCCAGAGCTGAGCTTGAATCACTCTCAGTTCTGGTTACCCTTCTTGATAACTTTGTAGAAATCAATACGTGTGATGATTGGGTGGTTGGTGAAAATGGTTTAAGTATTCTGTTTGTTCAAAACGGACACGAGTACCTGGGAACCTTTTTGCCTCTGGTTGCAGAGGAAGAAGGATGGGATAAGCAAACAACTCTCTACTACTTGTTGGCAAAAGCCGGCTTTCGTTACAGCAAGAAAGATACCATTTTGTTTTACCAGCAGGGCTTAGAAGAAGGTTGGTTGTCGTTGACACGGTATGATGGATTAAAGGATTCATTGAGTTATGACCAGTATATAAATCTTAGAAATAATTGAGTTAAATGGTTGCAAAAACAGTTTACTCTTGGTAGATATTATGTGAATAAATGTTTTATGGTTTGAATAAAATCTTAGTTATGAACCATGAAGGTATATCAACGAGTAAATAGAACGATTCAGAAGGTAAATTTAGCGAGAACAAATGAAGCAAACTTGAAGATGAAAATAATTGTAAATTGTACTCAAACTAGCAAACCCCTGAAGATAGATATAAGTGGAAACTCACAAACTTACTCTTTCGTTCGTTTGTTGGTGGTTCGTTTATTCATTCATTTCTTAACTTATTTATTGACTGGATTTGATCCTAACTATACAAACTATATAACCCGACTTAATTAAAGTGAGTGACGAGGTATTAATGTCACTTGAGAATATTCTATGGAATGGTATTATTGGAATCTTTTCACCACCTCGTTAAGGAAGAAACCACTCAAGACTGGAATGGTAAAGTTATCATCAATACCAAACACACCGACGGATTCAGAAACACTGGCAATCAAACCTGACAACGCAGCGTACTGTTCTAAAGTCAATTTACTAAACTTCTCGTTCCAAAAAATATCACCTGGAGCATTCACAGGGAAGTTTGGAATAAAGTAACCGTACAAAATATAACAACTGGCAACACCAGCAGCGAAACTGGCAACAAAACCGGCCAAGGACTTACCCTTAGCAATGCTCGGAGTGTACTTACCAAAGGCTCTACCAAAAGTAGAAGCACTAGTATCAGCCCAACTCAACAACAAAACGGCCATCAAAGAAATATCCTTAGGCAAGGTGAAGAACACAACTATCAACCCAGCCAAGTACCACAAGATCCCATTGTACCTTTTGATTTCCAGTTCTCTAATAATAAACCACAAATACTTGACAGTAAAACTGTTGTAGGCAGGAACATGGAAACGAATAAGGTCGTTAGTTAATACAAACGCAAACAACCCGCTCAAAGGCAAGATCAACTGCGTGTGATGCACACCAAGCGTATATAAGTACAAGGTGAAGAAACCAATGGACGAGTGTAAGCCCTTTCTAATGATTTCGTGGTCAACGAGAAATTGGCGGAATGCATTAGGCTGCTTGAGAATGCTCAAGCCTGTGCTCTCCTCAGCGGTGGTCTTTTCCTCAACCTTAATCTTCTCCTCCAATAACTCCTCCTCTTCTTCCACAATCACACTAACATCAAAGTCAGAATCATCGTCATCACTTAACACAGTATCATCAATGTAAGTAGCATCGTCTTCTTCCACATAGCTCTCATTGGCGTCAAAGTTGTGTATGGTCAGCTTAACAGCACTCTTGGGGGTGTTTCTGGCACTCAACCTCTTCATCCGGTGAGGTGTCTTTGGTGTACTGGGAACTGATACCATCTTGCTGTTTGTTTTTTTTTTCTTGCATTTGGACTTTTTTTTGGGTTTTGATTTTGTGTTGCCCAACCATGTGGTAATGCGGAGCACTCACAAGCGGAGTAATACTGTCAATCAACTCCGGTTTGTGTCCTTTTCGCTATATTATAGTTTCTACGCGATCTCTATGTAAGTGTTGTTGGTATGCTTGGTCTACCGTGTTAGCTCTTTGTTGTTCTTTTTGTTTTTGTGGTGTATGATTTACGAGCAGCGTGTTTGTATCATGAGAAGAAGATGGGATCCTTTAAACTATGCATATGGAGATATCTAGAATGCACTCGGAATTGTTGTTATAAGCGAGATTGAGATCTTACTAAGTTTATGATGATTTTCTCATGATTAAGTCGATGTATGTAGTAGATTTAGACAATGCAGATGATCAGATTGTTGCAGTTAGCGCATGTAAGTTTAATTTGGATCAAGATTTTTCAGAGATGGTTAAGAAGGTACACAATAAAGGTTCCTGTTCTACGGAACTTTGGTGATTGTCGTGTCGCTAACGCTAATCTTAGCTTCAAGGTTGAACGGTCATCAGCAACGCTACGCATCAGAAAATGGGAAGTTCGTAGTTTCTATTAGATAGAGTCTTTTTGGACACTGTTAGTGTTATTATATCTAAACATCAACTCTCTAACCAGCTGATTCATACTGATATTCATTTTTTGCGTTCTGGCAGACTCATTATTTTGTTTGATATAACCGATACAGTGTAAGTAATGATAAGAAAGGAATATTGGAATTTCAATGAGTTAGAGTGCGGATTTGACTCCCCTATATTCGATGCGAATGTTTATTCCTAAAATATTTGGCATTAGTTTAATTGCCTAGACGCCAAAAGTTGAAAATGCTGTAATGTTCCATTAACACTTTTTTAACATCAGTATTGATGTTCTATGGTGTAGCTACCAGTGATTCGAGTTTTATAGAAGAGCCCAGATTCGACTTGAATAAGTAAATGATGTCCAGATTGACCTGTGATAATACCTAAAGTAATGTGAAAGCCAATGATGCTCAATTGAGCTTGAAATGGTATCCAGTTGAACCTTATTGTCTATGCAACTGAAATTTGAACACAAACATATTCAGCCTACGTTAAAAATAAATCGACTAATAACTGTGGAGCATGCAAATCAGCGATATTCAGTTTGGACGCAAAGATTTTACAAGGCACGATCGAAACTTGTGGGTAGATTGATTCCTCAGCTTCGTGCATTACCTGAATGTTCAGGAAAATTATGTTATGAAATTCTTCTACTCAAAGCTCTGCAGTATAAGCCAGGACTTGCTAATGTACTCCAGAAGCACAAGAAGGAATTTGAATCACTTCCATCGTATAAACATATTGCCGAATGGCTTCTTACGAAAGGTTTGCAGAAACGATCCATTCAACAGCAAATCAAAAGAGAAATCGATATTGTGAAGTCCTGGGACACCGATCTTAATAACTATAACGAAATCATGGAGATCTTTAGAAGACTCGACAGGTTGCCATATGTTTCTAACAAATTTAAGGAGGTATTTGACTTACTCTATCTGGGTCTTTTATTCAGTCAGTATCCATCGCTACAACAAGAACTTACTGGATGAAAATAAGTTTCGATAACTTTTTCTACTTTATGAATCAAATTGACAGAGATATCTGGGAACTTGGTAGTACTACTGAAAAATGTCCAGATGAAAAGCCTATTGCAGTAAGCAGACTTTACATATATGGTTTCCGTCTTCTGCATACCAGGCTTGCAGGAATTGACTATTAGGCCTCAGACTCAGCTCAATACCTGATAAACTACTCTTGACCTCTTTCATTTGTTTTTATATCTGAGCATTTGTCCATGTTGGAATATTGTTAGAGAAATAGATTGATTTACAAGAGCAAGTTTATCATTTTTCAACAAATGTTTACTTTATTCACTGATTTTATTGTCAGACCAAATGTATGAATATGCAATTAATTTCTTTTGCATCCAAGATACTTTGCTTAGAGATAATTGATGTAATGTATGAAAATTTACCACAGGGGTAAGAATATTTCTGTTTTGTAATGTAAAGACTAAAATGGTTGATTTTTCGAATTGCAATCCTTTTCTTCCAAAATAAAAGAATGTATCATATAACGCTTTGATCACCTTGATAAAGTTCGTCATCCATACTTTGGCCCAATTTAGAAGTTCCATTTTTTGCGAAGATATATTAATTCAGAGTTGGATTTTAAAAGTTAGATTAGTAGGATCGAGTATTGATATTCTTGGTTTCAATTCAGATAATAGTGCATCGAAAGCGAAAGATGGTTTATTATCTTCTAATTGACCAACACTATGATTTTTGAAATAAAATAAAAGCATATAATTGGTTTTTGCGATGAAGAACACACTTTTTTGATTCGAAATACCCAAAATTCTACTGTCCCTTGTAATAGAATTTTTTTAATTAAACAAGTTCCGGTAACGCCTCTTTGAAGAATCTCTAACACTATCAGCATTCAAAAATATACCAATTTTGTTGATATTTCTTCAATATTTTTACTCTACACTCTTACGAATCTTCTATATGTTTTAATTCCAAATATTCCACAATTCAAAGTTATACAACACCCGATAATAAAAGAAAAGACGTGGGGGTAGCCGCATGAGCTATGCATATCGGCGATAAACCATCTATGTAAGTTTAAATTATTATTTCCTTCTTCCGCTTAATATGTATACAGTACGTACGGAGAACACCTTAAACTGGTTACAAATGTTACGTAAATAGTGCTCACTGCTGAAACTAGGAAGTGGGGGTATGGCCAAGTCTTTATTACAAAAAAAGAATCTTATGCGATATGACGTTTTACGGACTCTAGAAAAAAATTATTGTGATGGTGATAATTACTGTTTATGATAACTTCTTACAGAAGCAAGTGGTTATTAATTACTGTTTATGATAATGTATTAGAGAAGCAAGTGGTTATTGTCTTGTATAACATATTCTTATTATAGAGTACAAATTCTGGGTTTAATATGAGCAATTAATATAAACTGGGCTGGAGACATCTTTAGGTGGCAAAAGTCGGTAACACAAACTTAAAAATATCTAACCAATATTTAGTGAAAATTTATACATTTAATTGAAGAGTATACTAAAAAGGTGTACTAAAGAAAGTAGTATATTCAATTTGTAGGTCACTGGAATATTAGATCATCTCTACAATTGTATTTGAAGTAGTTAAAGGTGAAAATATATTATGCGGAATACCAAATGCAACATCGCACGGCAGGATCAGTTTGCCGGAGAAATCTTGCCGTTTGTGACACATTGGAAGAAATCCTAATATTTCCATGTTGTAGTTTGAACGAGTACATAAAGCGAAGGGTTCGGAAGGAATTCTGAAATAAAGACATATGCAGAGTAAAAATGGAAGTTCAAGTTTTGGGATCGAACCTAATGATTACACCCCATTAATCAACCATGAAATGATTGACCAAGTTGACGAACCAATAGTTGGGTCGATTCAACATGGTTCAAGCACCGTGTACATGGACTCGACCGATTGGAAAAAGAGCCACCTTCTTAAGCTCCAAGTTGTATCTGCTTATATGGTATACCTTTTATTTGGATTATCTCTGCAGGCCGTTGGTACCGTAATTCCTAAAGTTCAAGAGTACTACAATCTTAACGAGGCACAGACCAGTTATATATTTCTTGCTTCTGAATTAGGATACTTGTTGATGGCGCTTATTAACGACAAGTCCCATAGCACTCTTGGGGTGAAAGGAGTTGTGGTGATGGGAAGTTTGATGATGACTATTTCGTTCTTGGTGATTCTGTGTGCACCAGCGTATCCAGTATTTCTCTTTTGCTTCGTTACCGGTGGTGTTGGTTATGGTACGCTTGATTCCAGTTTGAATGTCTGGATGGGCAATTTGATAGACTCAAACCAGCTTTTAGGAATCTTGCATGGTAGTTTTGGTATTGGAAGTATGATTTCGCCTCCTGTGATCACATACTTATTGGAAAAGCAATCCAACCCATGGACATGGAATAACTACTACTTGATTTTAACTGGTTGCGGTGTTTTCATCTCGACATGTCTCTTGTTGTCTTTCAAGCACGAAACTGCTGCCAAGTACAATTATTTATTAGTCCAAAGTAAACGAAAGACTGACGGAGCAGCAGATCTGAATGCCGCTGAGTCAGCCCAAGCTGCAAATATCATCCAGACTCTTAACAATCCTCAGATTTGGATTTTTGCCTCAATGCTCTTTGCTGATGTAGGTGGTGAAATCTCGTTTGGATCATGGCTCGTTACTTACTTGCTTCGTGTCAAAGAGTTCCCATATAAAACATCGCTGTATGTCACAAGCTTTTTCTGGAGTGGTCTTACTATCGGAAGAGTTTGTTTAGGTTTTGTGACAGCCAAATGGTTCAGAAACGAGTTGTACGCCAATCTGGTTTATATTATCGGATCATTTGTTGGTTCCATAATATTTTACTTTGTGACCTTCACCGAGCATGCTCCTCTCTACTACTTGACTGTTTTCTTTACTGGGATCTTTGTTGGTCCGGTATTCCCAACAACCATTGTGTGCTGTATTAAGATTTTGCCTGCTAGATTCCATGCATCTGGTGTTGGTTTCATATGTGCGTTTGGGGGTAGTGGTGCATGTGCTATTCCATTCATCGTAGGGTTATTAGCTCAGAACAGTGAAAGTGGTTTTAAAAACTACCCGCTTTTTATTTCATGTATGTTGTTTGTGCTGACCTCTATTTGGTTTTTTATAGTTAGAAGATATAGACTGAAGTTTAGTTAGCTTTCATCAGATCAACTTTTAAGCTTGTTTTGTACACTCTTGGCTATATCCAAATATATACCAGATACTAAAGAATCTGGTTCTGCAACCACTATCGGTTTACCATTATCGGAATACTTACAAATATCTTCATTGATTGGAACTGATCCAAGAACTTGCAAGTTGTGTTTTTTTGCTTCACGTAAAGCACCATCTGTACCAAAGATATGCGCTTCATGGTTGCAATTTGGGCAAACATAAAAACTCATATTCTGAACCAAACCAAGAATTGGAACATTCACTTTGTTGAACATGGTAATACCTTTGACTGCATCTATTAATGCAATATCTTGAGGGGTACTAACAATGACTGAGCCATCCACTTTCAATTGTTGGGAAATGGTGAGTTGGGTGTCACCAGTTCCTGGAGGCATGTCTATAACCAAGTAGTCCAACAGGTCCCATTGCACCTCAAATAACAATTGCTGAAGAGCCTTCATTACCATGAGTCCTCTCCAGACAATAGCATTTTCGTCTGGTATCATATAACCCATTGACATGGTTTGTACACCGTAGTTTGTCAATGGTAAGAGTTTTCCATCGTCAGAGAGACGAGGCTCACCTTTGAGGTTGAGCATACGAGGAATCGAGGGTCCAAATATATCTGCGTCGAGAATACCGACCTTATTACCGAGATGGCTTAATGCAAGTGCGATATTGGTGGAGACCGTTGATTTACCCACCCCTCCTTTGGCCAGAGAAACCAAAATAATTTTCTTCACGCCAGGAATATTACGCTTAACAGGAAGTCCTTTAAGAGGAGAATGTTTGGGAAGCCCTAAGGGATTCTCATGACGAAGAAAGGGTGCTTTATGAAAGCTTCTAAAATGACGAATCATGATTTTTTTTTCATGTTAAAATTTCTATCAGATGCTACGAACATTCATTAGAAGATATTCAGACAACCCAACGATATATGCGCTTTCCACCCACCTATCGAGATCCGCCATCGGGGTGGTGCGTATTTCAGGCACTAAATCACTGTATATATATAAACAATTAACCAAACGTAAGCTTCCAGATCCAAGACTTGCCAGTGTCCGAAAGTTATATGATCCAAGATCCAAGGTCCTCCTTGATGAAGCGTTAGTGCTATATTTTCAAAACCCAAACTCATATACGGGTGAAGATCTTTTGGAGCTTCATTTGCATGGTGGAACTGCGATTATTCAATCGGTTTTGCAGTCAATCAAATCTTTGCATCAACCTGAAGACAACATTCACATTCGATATGCAGAAAACGGCGAGTTTTCAAAAAGGGCATTTTTGAATAAGCGAGTGGACCTCACTGAGCTTGAGGGAACTCGTGAAATGATCGACGCTGAAACAGAAACTCAGCGTATTGCTGCATTACTGCTGATTCTGGGTGGGACAAAAAGTTTATTCTACACTTGGAGAAATGAAATAGTCAACAACGTTGCTCTTCTAACCACGGTGATTGATTTCGGAGAAGATCATGACATTGAAGAGGTTGACGAATTGTTTGGAAATGTCGAAGTAAGAATTAAGAGTTTACAAGCAGATATTGAGCGGTATATATACAAAGTGCGTAAATCAGAGGTACTCTTACGAGGTATCAAAGTTGTTTTATTGGGACCCCCCAATGCAGGCAAGTCCCTGATTTTAAATACTTTGGCTAATACTGATGCTGCCATAGTGAGTAATATTGCAGGCACAACCAGAGATGTGATTGATGTCCCTATTGACATCAGTGGTTACAAAGTTGTGGTGGGTGATACTGCTGGCATACGAGAAACAACACAAGCCGATGCCATTGAAGCTGAAGGAATCCGCCGTGCCAAACTCAAGTCTCTTGGATCGGACTTGGTTCTTATTGTTCTTCCTGTAGATACAAACACTGTGGATTATAAAGACTTGATCCAACATCTTGATGAGTTGCGTGCCAACAACAAACAAATCATGGTTGTTTTAAACAAACTGGACTTGACTTCCGACCCAACTATTGTTGAAAAGTATGCTGAGAACTTGCAAATCGACAAGTCGAGCATACATTTGGTATCGTGTGTTACTGGAGCAGGAATGAGCGCGTTAAACTCTTCATTAATAGATAAGTTCAAAGTGATTTCATTCACAGAATCCACCGATCCAGTGATTGTTTCCTCCAGAGTACAAGATTTACTTGAGAATGATGTTCTTGAGGGGTTCAGACTGTTCATAACGTACAAGAACCAAGGAGATGTTGTTTTGGCTGCAGAGAGTTTAAGAGTATCAATAGATGGTATTGGTAAGATTACCGGCGAGGCGATAGGTCTTGAAGAGGTATTAGGGGTGGTTTTCAGTAGTTTTTGTATTGGAAAGTAAAATACATATTATCTTTAAATTGTATTGGAAAGTATCCATATGTTAAATAGTATTACAAACAATGAAGAAAGTGATCTTCTCAACATCCCATGTCATTTTCATCTGCTGGCTTTGATGTCTAGTGTGTCTTCCAGCAACCTCTTCATTCTCAACAACCCCAAAATCCTTCTTGATTTTCTTGCTCAATGCTGGAGCAACCTTGCACTCAAAATCCACTACATTCAAACCCTGGCACAACTTCAACTCGTAAGCAACACCCAACAAATCCTCTCTTTTGGATCTCTTGTCGACATAACAAGTACCGGCATTTTGGACTTCTTCTTCATTGACAGTCAACTTACATTGGAACTCGTCCTCAGAGCTCAAATGTGCAACATCTTTACTAGCAAATTCCAGTTTCTTTGTTGCATACACCAAATGATGCAAAGCAAGTCTAACAGTCATAAACGGCAGCAGGTCTGCAGGCAAGACCACAGTATACGATTGGTTAGCATAACCATTGGCGCCCACCTTGTATTCGAAAACCAGGGTTATAGGGTTTATGATCGGGGTAGCTTGGAACAAATCTTGTTTAATTTGCTGAGGAGTCAGCAATGGGTGGTTGTCTTGAAGACGTTGTTTAGCAAGTTGAACGATACTCGAGACAACCGACGTCGAAGTGCCTATCGAAGACTCTTGGATCGTGCATTCGGACTTTGGAAGCATCACTTCGGTCTTTCCCATCGAGTTCCATGTACTGACATTACTGCGGTCAATCACATCAAGATCCTCTTGTGCGCGTTTCACCACTGGCGTAGGAACAACCACCGGTGTTGTCAGAGAGGATGCTTCTTCTTCTTCTTCTTCTTCTTCTTCGTCCTCGTCGTCCTCGTCGTCCTCATCCTCATCTTCGCTCTCATCCCTCGGTCTCTTCTTCAATTTCAAATTCAACTTGATCTTAGGCTTAGCATTGTACACATCATTAAACTTATCACTGAAAAACTGTTGTAACTTCTGCGCGTCGTGATAAATATCCGTGCTTGGATCATTATACAAAAAAGCATTTTTAAAAATCAAATTGGTGGCATCGTAGAACTGCTCACTGGTTTTCACCACTCCCGACTTGACTTGATTACGAACATTATTGAAAGATGTAGGTGTTTCCACGTAATTCAAGTAATCCCCATACTCTTCAGTGTCAACGTCATCCATGAACGGAAGACTAATCACTCCTTCCTCGAATTCATGGTTAATCACCAGGTCCAATATATCAAGGAAACTGTTACCGACTTCACCCTTTGCTACACTTCCTCCCTCATACTCGTTCAACTTTTCTTCCACGAACCCATGGATCTTCTTGGCTCCAACAACAATCCACGACTCTGGGTCATTATATTTGGCTGCATTATCCACAAGAAGTTGGAAATCCGCTAAGAAATCGTCTCCAGAAGTGTCTGAGTATTTACCCAGCTTCACTTTCTTCAGGATTTCAGCAAATGATATAGGTTGTTCTATTATATCATAGTAGTCTGGGTATATTTTCTTGGGAGGTAATTTAACAAATGGAATAGCAATCTTTTCCCCACTGGCTTCATCAACTAAATCTAACGCTTGTGATATTGTCGTGTTGTAGAACAGTTTATAGTCCACTGGCGCTACTATCTTTTTCCTTTTGGCGGTTCTTTTGGGTGCCATGTTGTTTTGTTTTTATTTTTCAGTTTTTATTACGTAAGTATGTTTGCTGAGTTTATGAGGAATATTACTTGAGTGAAAAGATTTAATGAACTAAGCAATAATAGTTTATTGGTATGCTTTCTTTAATTACAAGTTTACTCTTTTCTTTAATCACTTGTTTATGTTGTTAATCTTGTTTAATCTTTTGTTACTTGTTTATTAAGATTCATACTTCAATTTTACACTGTAAAATAACTTTCATTCTTCACTTTCATTCACTGATTCAACCTGCTAATTATTACTGTTATTCACAATTATATAAACTATTATTCACAATTATATAAACTATTATTCACAATTATATAAACTATTATTTACAATTATATAAACTGTTCTCACTTTTCATTTATCTTTAGAAAAATGAATCATGAAATAACCATTCTCTACGGATCCGAAACCGGTAATGCTGAGGATTATGCTAGGTATTTATGGCTCCAGTTGAAATATCTAAACCTTTCAGCAACCTTACTGGCACTAGACGACTACCCATTAAAAAACTTAATCACTAACACCAAGTATTTGATTATTATATGTTCAACACTGGGCCAAGGTGATTTGCCTCGGAACGCTAAGAAATTCATGAAGTTTATTCTTAAAAAGAAGCTACCTTCTGATTTGTTCAATCACATCCACTTGACTACTTTGGGTCTTGGGGATAGTTCTTATTCCAGGTTTAATTATGCTATTCGGAAAATACACGCACGGTTGGTTCAATTGGGATGTGAGGAATTATCGCCCAGAGCAGAGGCAAATGAGATGTCGCTGGAGGGAACTGATGGTTACTATAAACCTTGGGAATCACAGGTTATTGGCGCATTGAAAGATAAACTACCCACTAAAGTCATCCATGAAGATGTTTTGCTTCCAGCTAGAAATGAGGTGATCACCTCAGAAGTGGATATGCAGATGGATGTGAATATGACTTATCTACAGAGAGCTACAGAAGGTATTTTTGTTGGGACTATCACTAGCAACAAGCGAATCACTGCCGAAGATCACTTCCAAGATGTTAGACATGTAGTGATAGAAACCAGTTCTGAATTAAGCTATTTACCTGGGGACTGCGCTGCGTTGTATCCAATCAACGATGAAGCAAGCGTGGATCTCTTGTTCCAGCTGCAGCCGCACTGGATTTCTCATGCTGATAAGCTAGTAAAGGTGGATTCACATGAGATATCGCTCAAAATGCTCTTTATCCAGTACCTAGACATTTCGGCCATCCCGCCCAGATCCTTCTTCAAACAATTGTACCATTTCCTTGACAACTCCACGGAAAATGGAGTACGTGAAAAGGATAGGTTGAAAGAATTTGCAAGCTTTGACGATCCTGATGAGTTGTATGATTACGCGAACCGCCCAAGAAGACTGATTCTTGAAACTATCTTGGAGTTTCAGGGTAACCTCAAGATCCCCATCGATAGAATCTATGACTTGTTCCCAAAGATCAAGCCAAGACTCTTTTCTATAGCATCTAAGCCTAGTTCATCGCAACTCGAGTTGGTAGTTGGTTTGGTGGAATATAAAACCATGCTCAGGCGTATTAG
Organism: [Candida] smagusa; assembly: GCA_030566775.1. Classification (NCBI taxonomy): domain Eukaryota; kingdom Fungi; phylum Ascomycota; class Pichiomycetes; order Serinales; family Debaryomycetaceae; genus Kodamaea; species [Candida] smagusa. The sequence continues at coordinate 895,776 of JAKUAW010000002.1, read as the reverse complement.
GCGTGGGTTATGCTCGAAATGGTTAAAGCTGATTGCTGAAGGTTCCAAGATTATCTTCGCAATTCAACCAATGAATATGAAAATCGATACATCCAACCCTATCATAATGGTCTCGCCAGGTACGGGTATTGCTCCTATGAAGTCCCTCATTGAAGCCCGCCTGGGCCATGATCAACGCCTTGATTTGTTCTATGGGTGCCGCTACAAAAATAAAGACTTTCTATTCGGCGACTTATGGCAACAATTGGATGTCAACTTACATGTCTGTTTCTCTAGAGATGAAGGCTCAAAGATAAAATATGTGCAAGATGGCCTTTTTGTAAAGGGAGACCTAGTTTCGAATTTGATCATGAACCTCAATGCCACTGTCTATATTTGTGGGCTGAGTGGTAAAATGCCTAAGCAGGTTCGAATCACCATTTCGGATATATTGTCTAAAAGAGGTGCTGATGGTGGTGCTGTTGTGGATGAAATGGAAGTTAATGGAAGATATATTGAAGATTGTTGGTAATTCTGGACCTTTTGACAATTTCACACATAAGTATCTTAAACAGTATTTTGAAGCCAAGAATTAATTAATACTTCAAGTTATTGTTCAGCGATATCGAAATATTTTAATATAATTTTTCTTTATTGTTCATGGTGTATTTTCATTTAATTTTTCATCACTCCATTCGAATCTTATTAGTCCACTCTCACCCCATTCGAAGAGACGTTTCCAAGCTAGAACCCTGTTATCTTTAATATGTATCATGATTCCTTCTTGATCCTTTATTTTCCATGTATGTCTTGCAATTTTCCTATTGTACTTGATTATCCTCCAAATTTCCTGACATTATTTTCTTTTCCCTATCGTCGAATAACGTGTTTTTACTCATTTGACACATCAAATGTTCTAGCCTTATTCTTCATTAATTGTTATTTAATTCAAATTACATTTTGGGTACCCCAACTAGCATTGTTTTTATCCTTATTGTACATATCAGATGTTCTAACTCCAATCACTTCTATTGTTGGAAAATCTCTATTGTCCCTAATTTTTTTAAAAATAGAATATTCAGTCCTCCTATTTCTTTAAGGGATTATACAATTCTTGTTAACTCTAGACACCCTTCAAGTCTAAATTTCTATTACATATACTTACAACGTTTCTATTTAGATTACAATAGGATTTATATCTAGTGCACTCCTGATGTGGAATTCTAAACGCCCCAATTTCAGCACTAGACAATAGCCAACTTGTGATAGTCTAGAATTTCAGCCTACTATTTTCGGTAAGGTTCAGACCCTTTTGGTTGGCGGTCTGCCGCTTTGTGCATCCTAACGTGCATCACAAACTAATGCTCTATTGTCTACCAATAATTTCAATCTCCATACGTTTCAGAACCATCAAAAACCGTAACTTGCTTTGACACGCCATGTTCAGTTTCAATCATGTTCTGTTTGTATTATATCATCTTTGAAAAATACTTCTGATTATGCACCCCAAACTCTTCAAAGTTGTGAGCCCTCATCATCAAGGATCTCTATCAAAACACCGCGATAACGATGGTTACAGATTTAGCGAATATGATGAGAACTATTAACTTTAGAATTTTAACTAGAATAACATTACTTTAAACTGTATTTGATTTACGCAAAAAAAAAAATGTGCCTATCGCTGCAATATCAATTAGAAAGGCAAACTGTCGCCCAGAGTCATTCTACAATCGTTCCTGAGCGTTTGATGTGCATAGAACTTTGAGTGATTATATTATTAATCCTCTTGAAAGGTGATGGCGTCTGTCAAAAACTTTTTCTTCCTATTAGTTTTCTCCGCTGGTACACCCTTAAACTCCACCTGAATCTTCAAGAAGACCAAACAATAAACCACGATCCCTTTGTGAAATATTATTCAGTTGCTCGCATTTTTCCGCCAATGCTAAATTATTTTCAGAACAACAAACTAGAATCAGTGAAACAATCACATCCCTGAATTAAGACACAAATTCGTGCTGCGTCTGCTGTCTCGTACTGTTTGGGTCTATGTTTATCTTTGAGGAAGACTATTGCAGGTTATTTTTCAGCTGAGAAAGATTTCTTTTTTCCTCTTTTTTGCAACCACTCTCGGGTTATTAAATTTCGAATATACCTTTGTATAAATACCATCTTTATTTCTTTCCTCTTTTTATCAATCAGTTATCAACTATGAAGAAAGCATTTATTTACGCAGCCCTTGCTGGTGCTGCACTTGGTAAACAAGTTACAGGTATCTTTACCCTGATAGATTCAATTGTTTCCCGTGACCATGCTTCCGATGGTGCTGCTAACCCAAGAGACTCCGATTGGATTTTCTCTATCTCTTGGACTATTAAAGACGGAAACCTTGCTCCGGGTGACACCTTCAAATTCCACATTCAAAGTGTTTTCAACTTTGTTACCGGTGACACCATTGACTTGGTTAGTGGTACTGATGTCTGGGCTACTTGTAACCTCGCAAGCAGTGACTTTAAACTTGCATCCTCAACTTTACAATGTACTGCTTCCAGTATCGTTACTCCTGACATCGAAGTCAACGGTCAAATTAGTGTTGTTGTTGCTTTCAGTGACGGTGGAGGTGCTAGTATCCCAAATCAACAAACTGCCTCAAGATTCACAAAGGGTGCTAACACGGTGACTGCTGATGACGGTACCAACACTTACACTGGAACTGTTAATTTCGACGTAACTCCTGTTGCTAACGGTGACAGAAATTACATCAGACCAGGATCTGCTAAGGGCGACGTTAATGAAATCTATATGGTTGCCGCCAACTGTACTGTTGGTTATGACCTGGGTAATCTTGGTTTTACCTTAGGTGATGGTAACAAATTTGACTGTCTGACTGCTCATGCTTCTTTAACCGATTATTTCAATGTCTGGCACAAACCAACAAACGCTTCTACCCTTGACCACACTTTCACTTGTGACGAAACTGGACTTATTATTACATGGGGAAAACTTACTCCACTTATTTATCCTTACATTGATGGTTTGATTAACACTCCAGGTGGTGTCGTCGGTACTGTTAAGTATGTTAACAACGTCCTCTGTAGTGATGGAAGTTCTTTCAATTTCGACAAGCTGATTACTTATCCTGCTCCTGATATTCACGGTGACAACGAATCTGAAGGTATTGCTACTGTCAAGGGTACTTCTACTTGGACCGGCACTACGACTTCTACCTCCACTTCTTTCGACTCAAAGAATGGTCACACTAAGACTATCGAAATTCTTCAACCATCATCTGTTTCATCATCTTCATCTAGTTCTAGTTCTGAAGCTAGTTCCTCCAGTGCATCATCTTCTGAAGCATCTTCCAGCTCTGAATCATCCTCCAGCTCTGAAGCATCTTCTTCTTCTGAGGCATCTTCCAGTTCCGAAGCATCTTCTACTTCTGATGCTACTTCTACTTCTGAAGCATCTTCTTCTTCTGAGGCATCTTCCAGCTCTGAAGCATCTTCTACTTCTGAGGCATCTTCCAGCTCTGAAGCATCCTCCAGCTCTGAAGCATCTTCTACTTCTGATGCTTCGTCTTCTGAGGCATCTTCCAGTTCCGAAGCATCTTCTACTTCTGATGCTTCGTCTTCTGAGGCATCTTCCAGTTCCGAAGCATCTTCTACTTCTGATGCTTCGTCTTCTGAGGCATCTTCCAGTTCCGAAGCATCTTCCAGCTCTGGGGCATCTTCTATCTCTGAAGCCACATCCTCCAGTGCAAGTTCCGAAGCTACTTCTTCTAGTGCAACAAGCTCAGAAGCTTCATCATCAATTGCCTCTACTCTTACCACTTCATCTACATCTAATGTGCCACCAGCAAACCCAACCGGTAACAACAACGGTAACAACGGTGGTAACGGCAATGGTTCTGGTAATGGAAACGGCAATAGTTCTGGTAACGGAAACGACAATGGTTCTGGTAACGGAAACGGTTCTGGTAACGGAAACAGTAATGGTTCTGGTAACGGAAACAGTAATGGTTCTGGTAACGGAAACAGCAATGGTTCTGGTAACGGCAATGGTTCTAGTAACGGCAATGGTTCTGGTAACGGAAACGGTTCTGGTAACGGAAACGGCAATGGTTCTGGTAATGGCAACGGCTATGGTTCTGGTAATGGCAACGGCTATGGTTCACCAAATGTTCCAAGCGCTAAGGAAGGTGCTGCTCCAATCCATGCTGCATCAGGACTTTCAATTGGATTGATTGCTTTCCTTTCGATTATTTTCTAATCAGCATACCAAAAATTTTGACTTCTTGACTAATAGTTTATTCGTTCGATACGATTATTTAAAAATCGAATTTTAATACATACCTTATTTTATTCTTATGTAAAGGTGGAAAGGATGTCATAATATATGTAAATTGTTTCTAAAATTCAAGTCTTCTGACAATTGAATTGTCTGGGATCACAAGCCAATTTACTTAGGATTACCAGATTGTTTTGCAGCCATATCTGAAGTTGCAGTAAAACACGAAGTTACTGAATGTGTCGATTGAGGATGGTGGTATACTCAAATAAGGGTGCTACTTCTTTAACACTTGTTGAGAGTTATAAACAAACTTACTATAGACATATTCAGTAATTTGGTTACTAAATAAAGAAAGATCTGGTAAAGTAGGAAGAAAATCCATATATCAAAATATTTTAATTTTACTCGATAGTGATAGAATTTTGAGCTTGATCAGCATGAAAGCTAAAGAAATCTTTACTTGATTGACATTTACCAGACAAAGAAACATCATTAATTGTGCGAAGGAAGCCTTGAAAGAGTTACCGTTAGCGTCAATGAATGTAGAAGAGTATTGGATAATTGAAGATTTGGCAACTATGGGCCAGGCCTTCAAGACGGGAGCTAGAACCAATTGAATCACCTCTGATCAATTCATAATTTTTTGGAGTGGTGAACTCAGTGAGGAATTTGGGGGTACGAACATCATTGTTAAGAACATAACCATGCCAAACATGGCTACCATAGGGGTTACTAGATTTCAAAGAAACATGAATAGATTGAAGAGTTGAAAGTTCAAAGTGAACAGGACATGCAGCAGTGCTGATATCACCTGCAGAAAACTCGATCCACTTTCCATTTTCCTGTTGTGGTAAAATAATAGCAGAGCCAGATTGACCACCTTGGAAACGCAAATTGATTGAATAAGTAAATCCCAAGCTAGATTTCTGTGGCTTGAAATCAATAAAAAGTCGGTAGAGATGTGAGTACACCTAATTTCTTGTTGATCAGCAGTAGGGGAAGACCAAGTCCAATTGATAGTATTACCACGGGCAAGGAAGCAAGAGGCAATAATGGTTGCAATTGAAGTAAGAGAGAGTTTCATAGTTGATAATTTAAATTGAAGAATGAATGGTTCATATACTATTCAAAATTAGTAGAGGGCTATACAGGGATAAAAAGAACTTCGGATCTGTTGCAATTTCGATCCATCATTCAATAAAATGAAATGCGATCAGCCAAACACCAATTCCATTTTTGTATAATGTTTGTTAACTTCTTTACCTTTTATTATGTGATGATTTGACAGGAAACAAATGAGATCTTCTTCAAGGTGTCTAATGTTAACATATCAACGACATCCACTATAAATGGCGTTACTGTTAGGCGAAAAAACTATGCAGGTATGATGTCGCGTAATGTGATACGCGATGTCTGTGTCAATATGCAAGTGAGAAAGAGGATCTATGTAAAATTACAGTGAAGGAGAAGATATGTATAATGTTGAAAGGTATATATTGGATGAAGTGAAATAAATGAAATTACCACAAAAGTTTCAATGTTATTTATGCAATAGTCAGAAGAAGTTTATCTCGTGAGTATACGTTCAAAACTATTCCGCGCTGAATCCGTGTATTACATTGTTCGTGACCAACCAAACAAGTTATATTGATCCGAAGCGATCACGCAAACTCTGTACATTGTACAAAGGTAATTTTTTAAATTATGAACTGGTTACCGAAGTTCTAAAATTATGGATTAATTTTAAAACCTCAGAATAGGCTACTATGGTTTATTTGGTATTAAAACCCCCAGAAACAGTTCAATTCCAAATAAAGAGTTCAATAATACACAGTTTAATTTCAATATCAATTTCAAATAAACAGTGCAATATCAAATACAATTTGCCAAATCAATTGTTCACCAACCTTGGCATATTAAAGCTGATCGCATGTATCAGTTATTGTAAATTTGTATTGATAATAGGCTGAGTATCCGTGGATATAAACACAAAATAAATTCATATACAGTCAGCTCCAACCAAAAGTAAACTCACACTAAAATATCTGTGTAATCTACAAACGGAATTATAAACTTTACCCTCATCCATTTAATATCCTACGTCAGTCCAGAATTCGCAACCATTCAAGAAATTTTGTCGCATGTCGCAATTTTCGTCAATGCTCATCAAAAGAACGGTAACGAGAGTCTTTCAACGTAGTCTCAAAACATACCCACAAGAGTTGACACTTCTGGGTAAGCAGTATAAAACCGACGAATGGACAAATGTTCCTGATTTCATAGTGGAGCTCACCAAGAGAAAACTTCACAAGAATGAAAACCATCCAATTGGGATCTTAAGAGAGTTGATTGAAAAGAACTTCCAAAAGGAATACACTTTTTACAATGATTTCGAACCAGTTGTAAGTACTTATGAAAACTTTGATGCTTTGGGATTTCCAAAGGACCATCCCGGTAGATCTAAACTGGATACATACTACATGAACGAAGGGCACTTGTTGAGAACACACACCTCAGCGCACGAGACCGAGTGCTTTTCAAAGACCAAAACACCAGGGTACTTTATCTGTGCAGATGTGTATCGTAAGGATGAAATCGACAAAACGCATTATCCAGCGTTTCACCAGTTGGAAGGTGCCAGAGTGTGGGACGCTGCTGATCCCAACTTTGAGTCCAAGATCTTGAAAGATATTGAGAATATCCCCAAAACGAACATCATTGTCGAGGATCCTAGTGCTGCGTTCAGTGAGAAGAACCCCAAGCAAGCTCACATGACGGACAGACATACCGAGCTTGTGGGTGTACATCTCAAACGGACGATCGAGTCTTTAGTGAACATTGTGTTTGAGACTGCGCGTGAGTCTGCCAAGAAAGCCGGGTCCACCGAACCTTACTTGAACGAGCCATTGAAGGTGCGTTGGGTCGAGGAGTACTTTCCGTGGACAGCACCCTCATGGGAAATCGAAGTGTGGTGGAAGGGCCAGTGGTTGGAGTGTTGCGGCTGCGGTGTTGTGCGCCAACAGGTTTTACTCAACTCCGGAATGTCTGATTCTACAATTGGTTGGGCGTTTGGTATTGGTTTGGATAGAATCGCAATGTTGCTTTTTGCAATTCCTGATATTAGACTCTTCTGGACCTTAGATGAGAGATTCAGCAATCAGTTCACCAAGGGCCAAATTGCAACCTTTGTGCCTTACTCAAAGTACCCGGGAATTGTCAGAGATTGTTCTTTCTGGCTTGGTGATCAGAGCTTACACGTAAATGATGTTATGGAATATGTTCGTGGTCACGCTGGTGATCTTGCCGAGTCAGTTGTCTTGGTTGATGAATTTGTTCATCCGAAATCTGGTAAAAAGAGTCAAACCTACAGAATCAATTATCAATCTATGGATAGAAGTTTAACTAGAGAAGAAATCAATGATATTCATAGTAAGGTCGAGAATGATTTGGTTGGGAACTATGGTGTTGTTATAAGATAGTTTGTGTAAATAGTTAATGTATATATTACTTTTCAATTCGTTATTCCATCACTTTTAATTTACTATTCCTTTCGTTATTCCATTACTTTTGCTTGATTGACCTTTACTTTTCCTTAACTTTTCCTCTCCTTTAAATCACTATCTCCCCTCTGTTTATGATTTTTCGGTAGCGCATAATAAAAATTTTCAACGATGATTGGACTCATTAGAAGTACCATCCTTAAACCAGGGATCATAGGATCGTTTGGTGGTGTTAATGCCCTCCACGCCAAACCTTCATCGCCATTAATCAAACAACTCAGATTCAAGCATGAGTTTGCACCACGTTTCAAGAAATTAAGAAAAGCATTCAAAGGTAGAGTGACTGTAAGAACTGGAGGTTCGATTAAAGGTAACACTTTAGAATTCGGGGAAATAGGTATTAGATTGAAGACCAAGGGTCTCCGTTTCACGGCAGCACAATTACTTTCTGCCCATAAGGTGATGAAGAAAGAATTAAAGGGATCTGGAGGTGAAACCATCACCAGATTTGTTTGTAACACACCAGTGTGTGTTAAAGGTAACCAAACCAGAATGGGTAAGGGTAAAGGTCCGTTCGATCACTGGGCATGTCGTGTCCCAACAGGTAAAGTCTTGTTTGAAATCAGAGGACAGGTCCATGACAGAGTTGCCAGAGAAGCCTTGAGAAAAGCCTCTGACAAGTTACCAGGCTTGTTTGAGGTCATAACCAAGGAGTCTAAGATCAGAGTTAGCTTGACACACTTGATAGATAAGCCTGAAACTGTAAATTATGCTGAGAAGTTGAACCATAAGCCATCTCCAAAATGGAAAAACATTCAAACTGCGAAGGAGGATATCTATATGAAGTTCAGAGGTCGTTAATGTAAATAGAGGACACAATATATGTTAAAGAATAAACATAAAGATTGAAGAAACTTGTATTAGAAAGACTTAGATTTGGCAAGGATCTGAAAAACAAAAACATGTCACTGAAAGAAACACCTAAATTAATTAACCACTCTTTGGGCTTGCTACACAAGGTGATTGAAGGTGATACCGAAGCAACCACTATTGATTTAAATCTTCTTGAGAATCTCAACACAAACCAATCGTTAAATTATATTAAGTTGGAGCAGAGCTTGAACGAATTGGAGAAGGATGGATTACAACTAGCGAGTCTTAGTGCAGATTACGAGAAGTATTCATCCATGTTGAAGGAGATTGAGTCAAAAGTTGAGTCAATGGAGGAGTTGGTCAAGGAATTGGACGGGTGGTCGAAAGAGCTTGATCAATAAAATAGAACAGACTTATCGCGGGATAGTGTATCACCGTGACTTATCATTTGGTGAGCACTATCACTTTTATTATTGAAAGTAGTGCAAACAGCAGTTTGCAAAGATTCAAATAATCATCATGGCAGTTTTGAAAAATCTTGATTTAGGTAAAATAGTTTTAGAACTACTATTCAGGTAATAACAGTTCAACTATTTTATTTTTTTGTTACCTTTGAACTATTCTTACTAAAGTCTGTGGCAGTTTGGTAAAAATTAAGTTTACGTTAGTGCAGTTTACTACTCTAGCAGTTTGGTACTTTTGTTCAATTCATACAATTACTCTAGCAGTTCTTGAACAAATTATCAATGAAAGTATACCTTATTACAAAAACTATATAAACAGGTGTTCATTTCTTGTTTTAATCATCAATTGCAATGCAAATTTTCAAACTTCTTATCATATCTTCTAGTGTTTTAGGCCATCAATGGACCTCCCAAGAGGAACAAGCTTTCGATGATGCCTTAATAATTTTTTCTGAATCACAGAACATGGAGGCACCTACTAATATCTTCCTGCAAGCTATCCAGTCGAGCCAGATAGCCATCATCAAAGGAATGGCCAAGGACTATCTTCCTCAAAACGTCCTTGAGTCTATGGTGCAGGCACATCAAAATGGGTCGTTACGTCAATTGGTAGATAGCCATTCTGATGAAATCAAAGAATTGACCAAACGTTACATGCCTTTCTTGAGTACTAGTGTTCAGGTTAAGTCTGTCCAGCCTCAAAGTACTATTATCGAGGAGAAGTCAGTTGAGTCCCCAAGTTCCAGATTGAATTCAACTTCTGCTAATGCCGGAGGGTACTTGTCTATTAATTCCATGGTTGCTATTGGAGCTTTGGCTGCAATTCTGTTGATTTAATATATGATTGGTGGAAGTAGTTGTAGATAACTATTATTCACTCTCATAATACTTTACCTTAATCCATAAGCTACAACTAGAACATTGTACAATGATATCAAACCCGCCCATTCCATCTTCAGTTCCATGCTCGATCAAATCATCTTCAGTAAGTTCGATACTCCATTTGGCAGTACATCTTGGACAATCTTTCACCCAATTGTCACCATCCTCATCGAAATCTTCCAAACTATAAACATCCAAGCCATCACCGCTAATATTAAAACCTTCTCTTTGAGCAGATTTAGACAACTGTTCATCATACTCCTTCCTCAAGTCCAGATCAATCAATACCTGGTATGCATTTTTTATCAAAGCCACTTGATTGTTATCCAACTCGACCTTTGTTTTGTCGGGGTGAGTTGCTAATAGCTTCTCTCGATATGCCTTCTTTATTTCGGGAGCATCAGCTGTTGTGTTAACACCTAAGGTCTCATAATGCGTTGTTTCTAGCTGATTTCTATCCAAGTAGCTCATTAAAAAAAGAATCACGTGTGCATCTCATCTCAAAAACAGAAACGAAAGTTTTTCTAAGAATTAGACATGGGTGAAAAGAGAAAGAACACCACTGATATCTCCGTCAAGTCGTACGTCGAGGAACCAGTCTCTGCTGTTGGGTCCTTCTTCAACGGTTTAAAAGTGCCCGAAATCGACTTTGACTTGTACAAACATCAATCAAATGGAGAGTTTGTTCTCCATGGAGAATCCAAAACCTTAGAGTACAACGGTAGTACCTCATCTGACGATCAAAATGAGTATGTGGTTGGATTATATGACCCAGCCAAGAAGTCCATCGAATTATTCAGAGCACCATTTGTGCAAGCCAACGTGACTGCTCTTTCGAAGAGAAAGTTCAAAGGCCCAAGAGTTAAGCAGTTGGGTTCTCTTAACATGGTTCAAAGAAACGCATTGGGTCAAGCTTTCGGTACTAAGAAGGCCAAGTCCACCATCGCCAACCTCGAGAAAAACAGAATTGATGCAGACAAACTTCAAGATGTCGAAATGGATATCGTCGACAACGTTGCCGATGCCACCACCGCTTTGCCTTCAAGAGAGCAAATGGCTGCAGATGTTCTGTCTGATAGACCTACTCCTGTTGCAGACACCAATGCTACTAATGTGGAGGAAATCTATCCAATCCCAAATATAATACCGAACAGAGAATTCCTGCTCATCCGTGTATCTGCCTTACAAGGTGCGTCCACCGAACTGGAAAGAGCTACCTTCTTACCTTACTCACAATCTAAATTCATCAACAAAGAAGTGGAAAAGTCGATTGGTAATGAAGATAAATTGAAGTTAGTCTACTACGCTTCTTTACTTTTTGGTGTCTACAACAATAGAAGAGTTAGAGACAAGCAAACCTTGATGGAAAGATTGGGTAACCAACCAGCTGAAGGTTTGGTTGATGGGATCTTGCAAAGATTTGCAGTTGGTAAAGCTAGTCAATTTGGAAAGTCAAAGGATAGATCTTTCACCATAGATCCTCATCATGAGGATAAATTATTGTGTTATTTGTTAGCACTTGTATTGCATATTAACGATTTTATGGTTGAGTTGCCACCGTTGGCTGCTGAGTTGAACATGAAACCAACCAGATTGGTTGGTTTGTTTAGAGCTTTGGGTGCTACCATCAAATCCCTGACTTTGGCTCAAGCTGATGCCTTTGGTATTCCAAGATCTTCAGCCAGTAGTTATAAAGTTGCTACTTTGAAAGTTCCTTTCGTTTTACCTGAAATGACCAGGGGAGGTGCCAAAAAGAGATAATTTCACAACCTTTGGTGTAACATAGTATATAGGGTTATGATTTTATTAATATAATCTTTGATGAAGGCGGTCTTAATTTGCTAAACTTTAGTTAAATTGATATGTGTAGCTTGTCGCCATTTTTAGACATAGCCTATTGTCTTATTTTAATCAGCTGGCTTGAAATTTTCAACATGGTTTTGTGGTGACACCTTGCATAATTAGATTACCCTTACAACAGACTCCATATTAAAAGATTAAATGCTACATATCTAGATATCAAAATTGTTGACAAATATCAACACCACAGGGATATATATGGCAGTAACCAAACCTTCGATAAGTAAAACCATAAATGCAAAGTACTTGTAATCCCCAAGAATCAAAGTATACTTACTTATGGAAGTCATACTAATACCGTCGAAAGACACAATCATTGCGTAAATACATCTTACCAATAATAAAATTGTAATAGCAAGCATGGGGATGAAAATCTTACGCAGTGGCGGACTGATATAATAAAGATGTATCAAGACACCAATAAAAAAGACAGTCACAGACAAGAAGAAACATGCACCGACCTTAATGGCCAGTGTATCAGTGATACCACTTGATAAAAGCAGTGAACCAACGATAGTTGCAATAATAGCGGCAAGCAAACCAAAGGATAACATACGGAATGGGTGAAATCTCTTATACTTCTTTCTAGAAGAAGTGAATCTCTTCTCAGTAACAGGGAGAATTCCCTCATCGGAGGTTGTGTAAAAGTAGTCCACAAAAGAAAACCCAGCTTTGATCAAAAAACCCAATGAGATGGAGTCAAAGGTGTAAGTTGCAATGTAAAGCGACTGTTTGAACTCATCTTGATGTAAGAAAACTTCACCAATAACACCACCACAGAGTTTACACACACACAATAATGAGTAGAAAATGAAAAATTGAATAATTGACTTCATATTATTCACTTGAGGTTTCACTTTGAAGTATACTGTCCAGACAGCTATGAGGGCAATGGCAAACCATACAATTTGTACGATCGAGACTGCCTGCCATTGGTTATAATATTGAACTTTCATGCTTGTTTTTTCAATTAAGGATTCTGCTGCATTTTATAATGCAATCATAACAGAGAGATGACAGTGAACCTGCATACTATTTTCTATTTTGCGCTTACGTAATCCGGCACCATTCTCGGAAAAAGGCCGAAAAGGGTTTCTGTCACATAAAATATGCGCACAAAACCATTCAAAATGTAATTGGGTCCCCCAATATTATTTTAGGTCATTTAACACCGCCATGGAAGTATTAGACACGGCTTTACACATCATTTATTCTGTGCCAGGGTATGCTGCGCATAGCAACGTGTCGGTAAAAAACTTAGTGTTCCGAAAGTATGCATAGATGTTTTGGATTTACGATAGATGACACATCTTGGCAGTCATTAGATAACACATTTTATCCGTGTGTATTGTATGAATTTCAGTGGGGGCACAATAGGGTTTTGCATATTTAAAGTGGTTATTACTTGCGCGAGCTTACGTGAAGACCATTTCTTACGTGAAGAATATGAAGAGAAATGATTACTTAGCTGTAACCAGAACTAGTACTAATCAAGTTAGATGTGTATTTTACATTAATGTACACACATTTTACTATAGTTTTGTGTTGCTTTTTTCAATGTGATTTTGAAATGTAATGAAAGATTAACAGTAAACGATAAAACATTAACCTGTGAGGAGTCATGTGATACTGGAATTCATTTATCTCCGTTCGATCGTTTTTCCTCAAAAACTCCCGTATATATACGTATCCTGCACACATAAGAAAATATTAGACATTTGCAGCCAGTAATAATCACTACTTTAAACTTATATGAACTTTTATTAGATATCCCGCAACACATGTTGCCTATTAAATATTACTATTAAGATTAATGCAACACACTATGTGGTTAAAGCAAAGAAGCACCGACAGCGACGAAGACAGCGGTGGAGATGATGGTAGCCAAAGAACCAACGTTGTTGGCCATCATTGGAGCAGCGTTCTTGGAAGAGGTGGAAGAAGAGGTAGAAGAGCTCTTAGAACCGGAGGTGGCCTTAGATGCAGCAGAGCCAGTAGACTTGGATGCAGCAGACGAAGATGAGGATGGGTTGGTTGGGATCCATTCACTGGTGTTACCAGACTTGGCATTAGGGTCGACGTGGATGATGTTAGCACAAGTCAATGGCTTACCGTTGCTGTCAGTGATGACAATGGCGTGGGTACCGTCACCGATGTAAGCAGCGTCTTGAGTGTTCAAGGACAAGTATGGGTCGATGTAGGTGGTGTGGAATTCTGGACCACGCAGGTCACCGTGCTTACCGGACAAGTCACCGATCATCAAACCAGCGTTACTAAGACCCTTAGCAGCATCGGAACCAGCAATGGCACCAAGGTATGGGTCGAAAACACCCAAGGTGGCGTTACAGTCACCGGAGTCTGGAATAGCACCAGCGTGAATTTGGTATGGGAATAAGTTGGAGTCGGTTTGTGGGAAAGCCTTTAAGTCGACTTGGACCCAGACGGTACCGTTGTTGAAGGTAGAGAATCTGATACCACCGTTAATCTTGGAATCGGAGGTGGCGTTGAAGACAGCCTGGTACTTTTGACCTTGTGGAGAGTCAACAGCGATAGGAGCCAAAGCAGCAGCTGCGGCAGATGCCAAAGCAATCAAAGAAAAGTATTGCATTATGAAAAAATTTTATGTGATTTGCAAAATCAGAATCCAATGAATATTTATATGGTGCTCAACTCTCGTCTCGGTTTGAAATTCTTCTCTTTGTGCCACTCTTAACCCCCTCTATTGTACTGTTATTTATTTGTGTGCATGATGTTTATGTTTTTGATGTTCTTTTTTTAGGACAGCCAGCGTGTGGACGACGATTATGAGGAAAGATAAGCCTAAAACTCATGACCATATAACTCCTTGCATGTGCCTTAGTTTGTAGAAGGAGTGTAGCTCCCTCTCCCTTCATTTGTATCTACGATTTTACTCGACTAATCCCACAAGCAAAGACAATAGAATGAGATCGAACATGTTTCCAAAAGCAGTTAATTCATTGTGTATACATAAAATTCTCTTCAAGGTATAAACTCCTATTTAACATAGGGTGTATGCATAAATCGTTCCTATAGGCCATGCTCCTGAAACATATTGATCCCCTTCACCGAGGATGATAGGCACATCTAGGATTGTGTAACTTTCAATGTACAAATTTCCGACAATTACTCAGGCGTTGTTCCTCCTTCACCTTCTACATCTCATCATTTATTTCGGTTATTGACGAACAATTATTTTCCTTCTATCAAAACAAGGTTTAAGTACAAGGTTTTTTAATTTTGTTTTCACACCACTTTATCGCTTCCAGTTACAATCCGGCTTCGTTTTCATCCATAATAAAAATTTTTCATTTTTGTTTGTGGTGTGTTGAAGTTGGTGGCTTTTCTTTGTGGTACGATACTAGCATGTGAACAATAGAATCTCGGTATATTACGATTGAAAAGGTAAACATAATTATGTACGTAATTGTAAATACATTAATAGTTTATTTTTGTATCAATTTTGCACCCATTCAAAAGAACCTTCTACTATATAGTTGTCATCATTAGTGATACAATGTAGGAACATTCGCTAAGAGTTTTGCGGCTTAACAATGCGCTACAATCCAAATATTGCTACTCAGTCTATCCAGTAATGAAAACTCAATTAAATATCTATAATACAATGCAATACAAACTTTCTATAGAGCTACTAAAATAAGCCCTCGATTTCACCATCATCGTCAACCTCGACATTCATGAAACCAGCATGAGTAGGTAATCCAGGAATAGTCATGATTTCAGCAGCCAAGGCATACAAATATCCGGCACCGGCAGAACATCTAACTTCTCTAATAGGAACTGTAAACCCGGTTGGAACACCCTTCAATGCTGGATCGTGAGACAAAGAGTATTGGGTCTTTGCGATACATATAGGTAACTTATCGTACCCTTGTTGCGTGTAGGTTTCAATTTGCTTCTTGGCCAAAGGTGATAACTCAACTGCAGACGCGCCGTACATCTTGGAGGCAATCGTCAACAATTTGTTTTCAACGGTGTCATTCACGTCGTACAAGTAGGTTGGAGTAGTGTCAGACAACTTGACAGCTTCAACAACAGCCTTGGCAAGTTCAGTAGCACCTGCACCTCCTTCAGCCCAATGGTTAGAAGGTACCGCAAAGTCCGCACCAGCCTTAATTGCCTCATCTTGAATTAAAGCAATTTCAGCAGGGGAATCCGTTTCGAATTGGTTGATTGCAACAACAACAGGAACATTATATTGCTTGATGTTGGAGATTTGCTTGGCCAAGTTAGCACATCCTTGTTTCAAAAATTCAAGGTTTTCAGTAACATATTCTTCAGGTAATGGTTGACCAGGCTTAACGTCGGTAGCACCACCGTGTAATTTTAATGCTCTTGAAGTTGCAACCAAAACAACGGTATTTGGCTTGAAACCAGAAGTTCTACACTTGATGTTAAAGAAACGTTCACCACCCATGGTGAAGTCGAACCCAGCTTCGGTCACAACGAAACCTTTTTTGCCGTTATTAATAGGATTGGATGGAGATGTCAATTTCAAAGCCACTTGATCTGCAACAACCGATGACGCACCAATGGAAATATTTGCAAAAGGACCAGCATGAACAAAAACTGGAGTCCCTTCCAAGGTTTGCATTAAGTTTGGTTTGATGGCATCCTTAAGCAATGCAGTGATGGCACCAGCACATCCTACGTCTTCAGCTGTGATAGCCACTCCAGTGTTTCTTTGAGTACCGACAACTACTCTACCAACACGTTGTCTCAAATCCTTCAAAGATGATGATAATGCTAAAATAGCCATCAACTCAGAGGCAACAGTGATATCCATACCAGACTTTCTTGGAGGAAACTTACTAGCTTCGTTCTTACCTTGACCAATGGTGATTTCACGAACAAATCTATCGTTACAATCAACCACTCTCTTGATGGTGATGGATTCTGGGTCAATATCCAACTTGGCAAACTTTTCAACTTCTTCCTTTGATAATTCATCTGGGTTGGTTTT
Source organism: [Candida] smagusa (assembly GCA_030566775.1). Classification (NCBI taxonomy): domain Eukaryota; kingdom Fungi; phylum Ascomycota; class Pichiomycetes; order Serinales; family Debaryomycetaceae; genus Kodamaea; species [Candida] smagusa. The sequence continues at coordinate 878,929 of JAKUAW010000002.1, read as the reverse complement.
GTTAATTCCAAGAGATGTTAATCTCTTCAACATCGAAGGGGTGAATGTTCTCTTACCCTTCTTAACAGGCACAAGTCTCTTATAGAAACCGGAAATTGACTTTGAAGTGGATTCATGAAACATTCTGGTGTCAACAGCCGCGCACAACAAGTTTTGAGCGGCTGAAATAGCGTGAATGTCACCAGTCAAGTGCATGTTGAATTCGTCCATTGGAATGACTTGCGAGTAACCACCTCCAGCAGCACCTCCCTTGACACCGAAAGTAGGACCCATAGATGGCTGTCTGACATTGGCAATCGAGTTGTAACCGAGATGGGCACCTAATGCTTGAGTTAATCCCATAGTAGTTGTGGACTTTCCTTCTCCAAGAGGTGTTGGAGTAATACCTGCAACCAACACATAGTTTCCGATATCTGAACCTTCAGCTTGTTCATCCAATCTTTCAATAACATCTTTGGTGTTGACCTTGGCTTTGTAATGTCCAAAAGGTTCCAATTCCATGTCCAAAAGTCCCAATTCTTGGGCAATCTTGGTGATCTTCTTTGGCTTTTGGGCTCTGGAAATCTGAATATCTGACGGCACTGGGGATTCCAACTTCAATGGTAAAGGTTGGAAAGAATGCTTATGAGCTTCACCGGATTGGAGAATAGCAGCATCATACACGTTGGAACACAACATAGCAACAGTCATAGGACCAACTCCTCCGGGAACAGGTGTAATGAAAGAAGCCTTCTTGGAAACTTCACTATAATCCACATCTCCAACCAACTTCTTTCCTGTCAGAGATGATGCATCTTCCTTATAGTTGATACCAACATCAATAACCACAGCACCTTCCTTGATCCAGTCAGCCTTAACATATTCAGGAATACCAACAGCTGCAACAACAATGTCTGCTTGTTTCACAATCAGAGGTAAGTTGTTGGTGTATCTGTGACAAATGGTGACGGTACAGTCCGCATTTTTCAACATTGCGGCGACCGGAGTACCAACAATGTCAGATCTACCGATAACCACCGCATTCTTACCGCGTAAACTAACACCAGTGGTCTTGATCAACTCAATGATACCGTTTGGAGTGCACGGCTTGAACAATGGCTTACCTCCTCTTTTGGATAACTCCCCAACATTGTATCGGTCAAAGCCATCAACGTCTTTGTTTGTTGCAACGGAGTTAGTAACCAAGGTTTCATTGATGTGTTTTGGAAGAGGTAACTGAATCAACAACCCATTTACCTTGGGGTCCTTGTTAATTCTTTCGATCTCTTCCAACAAGTCATCTTGGCTAATGTTTTCGTCAAACTTCAACAAGTTGGATTTAATGTTAGAAGACTCAGCAGCCTTCAACTTGGATCTAACATAAGCTGAAGAGTCTGGCCTCGAGCCAACTTGAATAATGGTAAGTGAGGGTTTAAAGTTAACCCCCTTCAACTTTTCATTCTCATGTATAACCTTCTCAGCAATGGTCTTTCTGATTGATTTGGCAAGTTGAGTACCAGAAACAACTACCGCATTAAACCTAGGCACACTCACGTGAAATGACCTGGTATGCACCAACGATACTCTAAACATCTTATAGCTATTATTTTTGTTCAAGGAAAGAACTGGTATTTATATTTAGAGGTTCTCACCGGGCTACCCAAGAATTTTTACACAAAACGGTAAAACATCGCATTATATGCCGGAAACCCTTCTTTTAACTATTGAAATATCACGTGTACAATGGTTTCTGGAACTGTTTCTGAGATGACTCACTATTTAGGGAAGAAAAATTTTCATTCGTGACTCATGCGTAAATGCCAGCAGTTAAGAGTGTCAGATTTAGCTTGCGCAGGTTTTCAAGAATTTGGCTCATCGCTACAACTGATGCTAAATATTTTAATAAATTGATATCTTATCAGAGTTAAACCCTTTTGATATTTTATTGTTCCGAGTCAAAAATTGCGTACGAGTAAATGTGTGTGAAGGAGTCACGAAAAGAAATTTTTAGCGATTTAAACTGGGGGGCATAATTTATACATTTGACTGCGAAACTATCTGTGCAATGGTTCATGTTTGTGTGATTACGTCTAATTCGTTGTAGGTTGGAAAGGTTCTCAATTTTGGGTCTTTTGGACTCTTCTTTTTAATGCTGATACGTTTAAAAAGTTCAATAAGCCTCAATTGGTGTATTCCGCTGTATAATTCCGAAAATGATGGTAGATCTTATTAGTGTAAAAAAAAAAATACTGTGACAAAGCCGGTAGACCATAATTGAAAGATAGAATGTCAGGTCAAAAATTATGCAATTGCATGTGATGAAGATTAAACTCTGGCAATATGCACCATCAATAATAGCAATATTCATTTGCAGACAACAAGGCTTCAAACCAGAATCATTGCAGTATGATAATAGATCGTTTTGCAGGGGAGATGCTTCGTTGCGCCAGATGAACCTGTTAAAAACTCTTATCAAGGTATTAAAAAGTGCTTTTCAAAAATGCCTCTTATCAATTTTAAGTTCTAAATTAACAACAATCTACAAATTAATAATGCAAACCTATAATATATTTCAAACCGTAATCTATTCTTCTGCCCGTAATTGATGTAACATGGCTTGCGCTCTGAGCATTATCTGATCAGTCTTCTGTCCACCATTCTGTTCAACCAGTCTCTTTCTAGTGGTCATTCTTCTTTTCAACAGATTTACACTCTCGTAATCTGCGCTCAAAGTATGTGCAATTGACTTCCGATTCCCTGCAATGCTGCCACCAACATTCTGTTCAACTAAATCTTCCAATGACATAGTAGAATAAAATGATAATGCTTTACTTCTACGATTCTGACTCTTTCTGTCCTTGGCTGATGATGTTCTAGTAGGAGCACTTTGTTTCAATCTTTCCAACAAGTTATCAATGACAGCTGTTGAATTATCCTTATCCTTATCTTCCTCGTTATCATTTCCTTCATTATCACTTTCTTCATCTTCCTTCTCCTTCTCTTCTTCTTCCTCCTCTTCTTCTTCTTCTTCTTCTATGCCAGTCTCCTTAATAGGATCATTCAACTTGTTATGCAATTCAGTAGTAGTTGGGGATTTCACCATGCCACTTCTTCTGTTCTTCAACTTCTCCTCGTTCTTCTTCTTCTTGTTCTTGACGTATTCCCTTGAATCTTGAATCATTTTCTTTCTTGCTTCAATGGATCTTTGTTCTTCTTCTCTTTGAATATTCTCAACGTGTGCTTTCTTAAATTCACTGATAAAACTTATAAACTTGTTAAAGAAGTTGTTTCTCGTGCTCAGATCATTATGATTCTCACCAAATGTGACCATTAATTTCTTGAACTCTTCGAGTGTCCTGTTCAAGTGTGATTGTAACAAGGAATTCTTGATCTTGGCGTTCTCAAGAGGTCCCAGGATATGATCCAAAATTCTATCATCTGGATGCATTAACGTTGTGTCGCTTAAGTTACCTCTGGAAATAGAACTAGAGACGTTATTGATTGTTTTTTCATAATCTTGACAATCACCATCCAATTGTTCAATCGATATATTTTGAATAAAATTCAAAGAATTCAATTCATCAACAAATGATCCAAATTCTGGAAACGCATTACGAATAATTTTCTCAATATAATGAAGGAAATTCATCGAGTTGGTATCGTCCTTCATGAACTTCAATCTTTGTAAAGTATCCAATTTGAACCCCTCGGCTTGCTTAGAGTAATCATTCATAAAATTACCAACAGATCGAATCACTCCCAAAACATTCTTTAAACTATCGGATGCCAGAACATTCTTAACAGCTTCATCAATAAGTTGAAGCTTCTTCAATAAATCCAAGTAATCCTTTTGATACGTTTCAACCAAAAGTAAAGCTCTAGATCTTGATTTCCAATAATGTCTTAAATTAAAGCATAACTCAAGATACACTTGGTCCGCTCTTTCTAATTCCAGAGGATCTTTAGATGGCTTCTTCGATGGTCTTGCAAAATCCAATGAATATGGCAAAAAGTTTCTTAATGTAGAATCATTTATATCAGTCACGGCATCATTAGAGAAAAACTCCAAAACGCTATGATTTTCAAGAATTTCTTGATCACAATGTAAAACCTTGAGAACAAATTTAGACACTGGGATATTTCCAAACATATGCAAGTTAATACCAAACTGTTGAGCCAAATCTCTTGGTAAAAGAGTAACCTTCTTCACCTTTGGAGCGCCTCCATCTTCTCCTGTTTTCACCTGATTAAGATCTTTCTTCAATTTAATAACTGATGTTTTAGCTACAAACACTTTTTCAACCTCACTTAAAATACCCTTTTCAATCAATTTATCAGCAAGAGTATCATGTTCAAGATTTGCCCAGAAAGTTTCAGTCACATTATCAATCTTATCCCAATGCATTTGTTTCAATTTAGTCTTTGGACGGATAGCCATGATAGGTGAATGGCTAGGAGTGTTGAAGTTTGTGAGGGAAACAGCACGTTTTGGTGTTTGCATTCCAGGTTCTGAATCATCTGAAATGAAAGAAGGTAAAGGAGGTGGAACTGGAGTGGATGCACTGCCACCAATGAACCCAGGTAATGGGGGTGGTGGTGGTGGTGGTGTGCCCATGCCACCTCCCATAAAACCAGGTAATGGGGGTGGTGGAGGAGGTGGTGGACCTCCTGAACCACCACCCATAAATGAGGGCATTGGTGGTGGAGGTGGTGGTGGAGGTCCACCAATAAATCCAGGTAATGGTGGGGGAGGAGGAGGAGGTGGTGGTGGTGGTGGTCCTCCTGTAGCCTTTGCTGGGCTTTTTGCAGGACTCTTCGCAGGACTCTTTGAAGGGCTCTTTGAAGGACTCTTCAAAATGCCCTTAATAGGACTTCTGGTAGGACTCTGTGGGCCCTTTTCTGGTGACACCGACTTTCCAGAAGTAGGCGTTTCAATTGACTTGGTAGGAGAAGAAATACTAATAATATCAATAGAATCAACAGTTGAAAATCTTTTGGGAGTTAAGGTTGGGATGTTTTCTTTATTTGCTTTAAGCAGTCCACTAAAATTCATGTCAGACGCTCTTCTTTCTTCAATAATCGATAATTCGTCTGAATTAACAAAGTCAATGTATTGTGATTTCCTGACATCGACGAATTCTGACTTTCTACGATTACCTGAAAACACTGTTTCCAATTCGGACACGATATCACCTCTTTGGTTCGTAACACTGACAGATGATCTTACGGCCTTGACTTTTTCATCTTCCAATTGTCTTATTTCGAGTTGTAATAAACCGATTTGCTTTTCCTGGCTAGCAATTTTGTTTGCAGACAATTGATTTTCTTTCTTCAAGTTGGAGATTGTTTCATTTTGACCAAAGCTTGCTTCTACTTCCAATTGTTTCTTTTCTTCTTCGACGATCTTCAAAGCTTTGGCTAATTCTTTAGCCTCTAAGATTGCCCTTCTTGCGTTTTCATCCGAAATCAACTTATCCAAAAGTCTTTGAATAGAAGTATTGAGAACCAAATCAGGTTCGGAGATTAAGGTAGATTCAGCGACAATGTGCTGCATGACAGAGTCCACCAACACCAAAAGATTACTAACTTCAACATCCGAACGGCCACTATCCTTAAGCATCAAAAACTTGTGGAATATGGACTTGATATATGATTCATTATCATCCGAATGTAAAGATTCTTGGAATGTTGATCTAAGATCATTGTACAAATCATCCAAAGCAACATCTACACTCGAAGTGTCACTTTCTTTGATGCTACCAGGATTGAAGTACTCGTTATAATCTTCTTCGGCGTATGCTTCGTACTTTTCTATTTCGTCGTTGATTCTTTCATTTTGAATGACCTTCAATTTGTCAAAAACCTTTGATAATCTTGAGTCGTTGAACTCTCTTCTCAAGGCTATACGCTCTTTGATGGACTTGGTACCGTTCATTATCGAGTTGATTAATAACAAAGTGGTTAACGAATAATCCTTCAAGGTGACATCACCTCCAATCCGTTCACCACTGGTGAAAAATTGATCCAAGAATAACTCCAAAGAGTTCATCCAAGGTTGGAACTTGACGTAATCTCCATGTAAATCTTGAAGATTAACCATACTCTCCAAAATAACTTTAACAAACTCACCATTCTTGTAATACGATAAGAAAACCAAAACCTCGGTGACCAACTTTCTAGTTGTTAATCTTGGAGAAACAAGTGAAAAGATCATAGATTTGATGACAATGTTCTTGTTTTTACGCAAGGTCAGGTTGACATCGTCATCTGAATCCTGTCTTTCGGCGTTCATGATATGTTTCAAGCATCTGATGATTGTATACTCGATATCAAATTCATCGTTGGATTTAATACTCTTTTTGTTTATTCTTGACAAGACAACGCTCAAGGCTGTTTCACCCTGCGAATCAACAAACACTTGAACCCACAGAGTACCGTATTTTGAAGACACTGAGTTTTCGGCCAATCTCTTATCCAATTTCTTATACTCTCTCAACGATAATTTATTGGAGATAATTCTTGATACAAACCATTCTGGAGATCCATCCTTGATTTTCTTCTTTGTGGTTGCAGAAGACTCACTATCACTAGACATTGAGGAATCCATTGACTTTTTCTTCAGTCGTACGTAGGTATCATCATTAGGAACTTTTTTATTGTTGGAAAACCTGGACATGACCTTTATGGCTGAGGACTTGGACTTAGGGGACTCAGGAGGGTCCATTGCTCTTTTATCCATCGATCTTACAACCTGTTTTGTTAATGTTTTCAAGTCAAACCCAGAGTTTTCTTGTTCACGTAACAACAACTCCCATTTTCTCTTTGTTGGCTGTTCCCTCAATGTCAAGATGGCCTTCTCTGTAAACACTCGTGCGCTTAACATCTTCTCAAACAACTGGTCTACGACTTCTGGAGTAGGCATCTGGTTTATCTGGTTGGCGACTGCAGCGAACGACTGAAGGTGGCTGCTTTTCTTCGGCTTGACTTCATTTAAAGACGTCGATGACTTATTTCGGTATAACTTCATAGAAGGGGGAGGCATCAACTCTTCACTATCGTCAATTGACAACCCCATGCCGACGAATTTTAATCCTCTTTTCGATAAATCATCTTCTTCAAAGTCGAGTTTCGACTTTGGATCCAATGACGAAAATGACGAATTGCTATGACTATAGAAGCCCTCGCCTGAATACTGCGTGGCTGATGATACCTTCCTAGACGGCAGTTTGAATGGTAATGGGGGTAACGATTTATTAGATTTACCATCCGTTGGCATGCCGTCATACCCAAATGCTTGAAACTCGGAAGATGATCCAACAGAATTCTGTGATACTGAACGAATACTAGTCTCATCTGAAAACCCGAGCTTGGATGTAGACTTGGTTAGTTTCTTCATACCCTTGGAGAACAAGCTCTTATTCTCGTTTCCATTTTTCATCTTATGCTCTCCTTGTAGTTGTCAATTTTTTTTGATGAGCGACGAGCGAAACAACTACGGGTGAATGGCGAACTACTATTTTACTGAATCTGCCATGCGTAGAAAGAGTACCACCACCTGCGTATTTACAACCTACAAACTGCCTACTACGAAATTGAATATATTTCATCCCTTTCATAACAATTTTATGATGCTCATTAATTAACCCGTAAATCGTGTGGAGTTGGCCGCGTTTCATGAAAATCCATGTGAACCGGTTTCTCTGAAACGGTTGCCATGAAATTGAACTTACTAATCTATAACATGACAGATAGTCAAGATTGTAATGCGAAGTGTGCAATTTTGGGTTTGTGGAGAAATATCATATACTATCAACTACGATCTCATTGGTATTTTTTTAAAAAATCATTTTAATTGAACACCTATTCCGGGGGAATTTTAAACCTCCTTTGGCATATCAACTTCATTAAAAGTTCATGTGATGCTGCCGCACATGTGTACCTGACGCGTTGCACTTGCAGATCGAACTTTTAACTGAGAGCTCTTGCTAGTATTGTGGCTTGACAGGAAGATTTACATTTTAGGCGATATCGGGCGGTGCGGATAATGTTAATCTCTGTATTCTGTGTATAAAACATAAATTCTCAATAACGTACGTCGAAGATAATGTGACAAAGCAATTTCGCAATATCCTGAATTTGGGATAAATACTACAGGTTAAGACCCCATCCCCCACATTATTTGAATTCTCGAAACCGCTAAATTGTGAAATTACACAATGTCCCTGTAGACCATAATTCATTTGTGTTACAGAATAAAAGGGGTAGAATACAATATGCTTTATACCTTTTTCCCTGGTGTACATTAGCCGTGTCATTTCACCTCTTTTTTCCAATTCAAATGTTGCCAGCACACTTGTAACAATAATTGCCAGCTAAATATAATTAATAGCACAATAAAAACAATATCCCTTTGAAATAAGCACGTTATCCCAATTCATCCTCGGCTATCCTATTATTCTTGTCAAGAGTGTTCTTCCGTGTAATTCATTTTTTTTTTGGCTGCAAACCTGAAGTAAATTATTTTTGTATTTTGCTGCTAAATCGCAAAATATTCTTCAAATTTCGATTAAAACAATCCAGTAATTAGAAAGTACGCCTGATTATTGGAGGTTTTGGAGGAGGGAAAGGTTTGAAGTTAAACCTGGGTATTATAGGTATTGTAACGTTTCCATTGATAATTTCAATCTTCAAAATTTCCTCACCTGATAAACCATCAAACTCTGAAACTTCAGTAATTCGAGTTTCGTTACATTTATCTGAAACCGGAATTGTAATTTGAGTTCCATCAGATTTATCAGAAGTATCTGAATTGGTAATTAGAGAACCATCTTTATGTGAAGCATCTGAGTTGGTGATTAGAAAATCATTTTTATCTGAAGCACTTGAGTTGGTAAATAAAGTTCCATCAGATTTATCTTGCATGCCTTCCGTAATATTTAATCTTGGGAATTTGATACCCCTAGTGATGCCATGCTCCATTTTATTCACAAGCTCAACCTTACTGAGCAATGGCGTAGCTACTTCATATCTCTGGAATCTAACGTAAATACGTGCTCTTCCTGAAAGGTATGATGTATCATTAGAAATAATATTCAGTCTTGTCTTTTCAGCCAGACCATTGATGTCGAGCCTCTTATACTTTAATCTTTTATTGGTTCCATATTTTTCATTCAAAAAACTCAAGTCATAACTTGATTGGTAACTATTCATATCAAGATCCAAAGGAGTTGACTCAGTATGTTCCCCATCACAAAGAGTACAACTACCTTTCTTTCTTGATCTTCGAACCAAATGCTTAAAGATATTCTTGAATATAAAGCTTGATAACTTGAACTTTTTGAATACCTCAAAAACCTTAATATTTTTAACAGTCAACATTCACTTTTCTAGTTCCTTTGATTTCTCCTAGATTTATATTTTTTCTTGCAGCCAATTTTTTGGAGGTCATTTCTGCTAAACAACCGTCGTAGTCGGCTATAGTATAGAAGTTCAGTATAGTTAGAAACTATAATTCACTTTTCTCAATTACTTACTGAAAATTGCTGAGGTGGTTTTGCCCAAATTTCCTTATAAAATTTAGAATTAACAAAAATAAACCAAATAAGGTTTTCTGATAAAACTTTCTTATTCGTATTTGGATAATGAAAAAAACAATTGGACGAGTCAGGAATCGAACCCGAGACCTTACCCATGCTAAGGGTACGCGCTACCAACTACGCCACACGCCCATTTCTTATGAGCTACTTTGACCAGAATATTGATAAAATGAACTTTATTTTGTAATAAAACAAGCTAAACTTATATGTAACATTAACTTCGGAACTTTTTAAACTTAAGATGTTGGATCACCACATTGTATTTCGGCTTTTAAATACATTTATCTTAAACACTTTGTTCACTAGTATAAAAACTTTAGGAGATAACAGAAAATCCTAAACATCACATGATGTTATCTCACATAATATTTTGACTAAAAGAATTTCACTTTAACAATACTTCAATAATTACGAAACCCTGAGAAACATGTTTGCTCTAAGAATCATAATTGAAAATTGCACGGTCAAAGCGCTTTGAAAGCAATGTTTATATTTTGAAAGTCATCAAAATTTTGAAGTGATCTAATTTCAGGTCCACAAAGGATTGTTTTTAAGGTTGCTATTCGCAAATTACTGTTTTAGTTTAGTTTTAATAAGTCCGGTTGAAAACTATAAACATAACCTATTGTTTAACCTATTGTTAACTATGTTTGTTTTCAATCGCGACTCTTTTTGCACCCAAAAAATTGCAGTCAGGGCCACCAAGATAAGAATATAAAAGGGTCCTGAGGTACTGTAGATCTTATCCATCAAACCAACTTACTACTTTCTTTAATATGCAATTCTCCACTTTCGCCCTTGTTGCTATCGCTTCCTCTGTTGCTTCTGCCACCTTTGCTAATGTCACCACCATCACCACTGACATCACCAAGACTGGTTACACCACTTACTGTCCTGAACCAACCCACTTGACTGTTACTGAGTGTGTTAACGACATGTGTGGTGAAAAGACCATCACAGTGACTGAGCCAACCACCATCACTGTTGATGACTGCACCATCCACACCACAATTGTCACCAACTGGCACAAGGTTACTGAAACCGTCTGTGACGAGTGTGAACACCCTAAGGAAACCCCACAACCATCTTCTTCCCAGCCACCTGTTGAAGAAGAATGTACTACTTCTCAACCACCACAAGAAACCAAGCCTCCTGTTGAAGAAGAATGTACCACTTCGCAACCACCAGTTCAACCAACCGTTGAAACTGCTGAAAACGCCGGTAACAAGAAATTCGTTGGTGCCGCTGCTGGTTTCCTTGCCATTGCTGCTGCTTTGTTGTAAATACCTGAATAATTTTTTACCCCGGAGGTCGAATCTTATACCTTTAACTTACATGGTGGACTATGATTGCTTATGAGCATCAGATATAAAGCTCCATGTTTATACTTAATGAATATCTCTCAACTATATTTTTGGTAGAGTTTTCTGTAGAATTTTTTTGCAGCCTTTGATGGAAGAAATAGAAGCTATTTATGAAATGGCCTTGGGTTCTAGACCTGGGTATAACGTGTTTGAGCTTTTAGAACATGTTGAGATAGATATAGAGAAGTTACATGAGAAAATAGCTGAACTTGAAGGATTTCAAGATAGAAATAAGAAATTGAAATGTGATATGCTTCGGAGACGGGTCTCTACTTTAGAAATGCGCCAGAATCGACTTACTGAAATAGCCGATCTTTATGAGGTCTATTTAGTAGGACCAATCAAGGAAAATGTTCTGTATATATCAGGTTGTGTGAAAATGCAGAATCACAAGCTCATGCCAATAATTGGGTCCATTAAACTTAAAGATGATTTGCTGGGCTCATTATTACTTCGAGGAAATCTAAACTCAGACTTCCATCTATTGTGTTTGAAAGTTGTTATTAAAAGAATCAGAGCTCAAAAAGTACCTTCAACAGGGTTCCATATTGTGTTAAATTCCACATCCACTAGAATGAGCTATCTTCAAGGAAGAAAAGGAATCTACGAGGTTGAAGGAATTAAAGATTCAGAATACACGGTAGCATCCACCGGAAAATTGATTCAAGCAAAAATTCTGTTCAAAGGATGCATTGAATTAACTCAAACACAGAAATTCCTTCACATACACCTAACTGGGGAACTATTATTAGAAGAGAACTTCGATTTAATAGGTGGTTTATTTCTTAATTATTAATATATGTTGTGAAATTTCTGTGACTTTTTTTTTTTAAAAAAATACGCGTCGTAATTCACATCAATCGATAAAGCGGCATGCTTCAAAAGAAAGATCCCAAGAGGCAAGCTACGATTAGCAGTTTCTTTGCAAGCAAACCCGCGGTGGCTGGCCGGTCGAAGTCACTTCCATCAATGGGCAGAACCACATCCAACCTATCCAAAACATTTAGCAGCAATAGCGGGTTTGAAGAACATTCAAGTCCAGATACCTCTATGGATGTGGAGATTGATAACTTCCGTAACTCACGGATCAATAAAACCATCAGTTCTAAGCCAATACTTGTGGAGGATAACGATGACGATGTGGTTGTGTTGAAGAAAAGACCAAGCTCATTTCTCGATAGAATCTCAAGTCAACCTCGTAAAATACAAAGAGCCTCAACACCGGTGGCTAAGAAATCAAAAAAGGAAGAGTTGAGCGAGGAGCAACAAAAGGTTATAAATGCTGTAGTCCAACAAAAGCAAAATGTTTTCTTTACAGGTAGTGCAGGTACAGGTAAATCCGTTGTGTTGAGGCATTTAGTTGCCAAGTTGAGGAATCTTTACCGGGATAACGTGGGAATTACTGCATCCACAGGAATGGCTGCGTGTAACATTGCTGGGCAGACGGTGCATACGTTTCTCGGGATCGGACTTGGGAGTGGAAGTCCACTTGAGATAGCCAAGAGAATCCTGAAGAATAGTTTTATGAAGAGAAGATGGGAGCAATTGAGGGTGTTGGTTGTGGATGAAATCTCCATGATTGACGGTCTTCTCTTCCACAAGTTGAATGAGGTTGCTAAAATATTGCGTCAGAACACTAAGCCTTTCGGAGGTATTCAGTTGGTGTGTTGTGGAGACTTTTTCCAGTTACCACCTGTTGGGAATAGTAACGAAAGGCCCAAGTTCTGTTTCGAGACAGATGCTTGGAAAAGTACAATCAAAACAACCATTCTCTTGACTCAGGTGTTTCGGCAAAAGGGCGACACGCAGTTGATTGATATGTTGAATGCTTTGAGATTCGGTGAGTTGAATGATAATATTGTGAAGGAGTTTCAACGGTTGGTGCGTCCTGTAAAATACACAGACGGAATTGAGCCTACAGAGCTTTATCCTACTCGTGCAGAAGTCAAGGCTGCCAACGATTCGCGGTTGATGAAACTTCCTTCTTCAATCATAACCTTCAATGCGGTCGACAACGCCAGAGATGAGCAGTCCAAAAGACTCTTTCTGAACTTGAGATGTGAAGAAGTGTTGTTCTTGAAAGAAGGTGCGCAGGTGATGCACCTCATTAACTCATCGGATACCTTGGTTAATGGTTCTGTCGGAACTATAGTGTGTTTCTTACCCTCTGAGGTTTGGGTCACGATTCTAGAAATGTACCCATTAAGCATGTTATCCGACCCCAATGTGATAAAAGAGTTGAAGTTGTTGTCGTCTGTTGTTGAAAAGACTGATGTGTGGACTAGCGAGCAGACAGCTGCATATGGTATGATTCCCGAGGATAGACTCGCCAAATTTGATAGATTATGTCATTTGGCGTCAAAGTGTAACAGAGCAGACATGTTGCCGATAGTTAATTTCGGTAATGATACTATCGTGTGTGTTACGAGACACGAATTTACAATCGAAATGGGTAAATCCAGTAAAATGAATGCCCAGGTTGAACAAAATAAATTGATTAGATCGCAGTTACCGTTGGCACTTGCATGGGCCATGTCTATTCACAAGGCTCAAGGTCAAACCATCGATAGACTTCGTATTGATTTAAAAAAGATCTTCGAAATGGGCCAAACTTATGTGGCCCTTTCCAGAGCAACAAACAAGGAAAACTTGGAGATCTTAAACTTTCAGGTTGATAGAGTAAAGGTTTCTCCCGTAGTGAAGGAATTTTATTCGAGATTAGCTTCGAGTAATTAGCATAAATGGTAATATATATGGGTATTTTTAATATGACAATTTTAACGTCCCGGAAGTAGGAATCGAGATATATATATGTTTAGTGACTTTTCACAGAAGTGGAGATTAAGTGATATGTGGGTGTGAATCATACCTCAACGGTCGATCTTCCACTTTTAAATATAAAATCAGAACCTAGAAAATCAACAACCACCTCAGACCCAACATCAATGAGAGTCGCCATATGTTCATTCACCAGAATTCTATAAAACCTTCCAAATTCATACAAATCCGAGTAGTCAAAAACCAGAGGATTGCCCAGTAATTCAGGAAACTTCAGAACAACCAATGACCAATCCACTGGAATAGGAATAGCAGAGTTACGCACGGATTCGTCCAACTTTAATCTGTTGATATCCAAAAATCTGTTGATATCACCAATGACAGATTGGATAGAGTCCCCGGTTGCATCAAGATAGTATAAACTTGGTGGAAGCAGATTCAAATCAAGTACTGTAATATCATTTTCACTAATATTTAAGGTTCTTAAAGCCGGGGTTAGGCAATGTAAGAAAACAATTTCATTCTGAGATGCATAGAGAGACACCAAATTAGGAAGCTCCAAATCCAACACTTGTAAGTCGTTATCAGAAACATTTAGATAGATCAACGATTCAATATGCAAATCCAAAGCCTTCAAATTGTTCAGAGATATGTCCAAGTATTCCACGTTGGGACCAAAGTTGAACCGGTCCAACAGACTAAGATGACAATGCTTTAAGCCGATTTTCTTCAAAGAATAAGGAAAATTTGCGGACTCGAGCTTTGTATGATGCAAAGTAATAACAGACAAGTTGGCAGACAAATCTAGAGATTTGAAGGGGTTGTCGCCCATGCATATGTTTGTGATGTTGTGGGGAAGATTGGCAGATGTGAGTCTATTGTTGAAGAGACTGGCCAGTTGGAGTGTCGGAGGTAATCCTATGTCATCAGTTGATTTGAACTTGTTGCTTGCTAAGTTGACTGTTGTGAGAGTAGTTGAAGATAGATCGATATAGTCCAAGTTATTATTGGTTGCAATCAACAGTTTGAGGTTGGGGGGTAGAGCCAAGTTGCGGAAGTCAAAGATATTCTTGGAAAGATCTAGTTCCTTCAATTTCACCAAGTCCACGAGATTGGACTCCATCCGCCGCAACCCAACGTTACGAATTGTGAGCTTTCTCAAGGATGTTGGGAATGAAATATTATACAACACATTGTATCCATAGCTGGTAAACTCTTTATCACTATGGTAGTCGTAGCTAACACGAACAGAGCCATTATTCTCGCCCATTGGATCATTTGCAAAGTATAAATCCTTCAAAACGAGGGACTGGAGGTTGTGTGGATACTTGAGGTTGAAAAGGTCAACCTCATGTCTAAAAGTCTCTTCTGAATCGCCGAACCTGTCGACGCCGATGTTGTTGATTATACACGAGCGGAAGAGCTTCAATGATTTGATGGAATGCGGAAAGGAGTGGGCGTACGAGCCCTGTGAGATTCCAAAGTCTACACACTTGAGTGACTCCAAACGAGGAAGATTAAACGAGGCCAAATCAAGGATACACTCATGCAACGCTAGATCTCGGAGATTGTCAGGAAGCACAACAGCAGAACTTAAACTCCCCATGAGACTTGCGGAAAATGACCGCAAGTTTATAAGATACGAAAGGTCAACAAAATCCACGTCCACTTCGCAGAGCTTCAACCGAGTTAACGTCACCGGGAGCGTTACCCCGCGGTCAAATGTCTCTAACGTGCATCCTTGTAAGTTCCGAGGAAACGTGATATCTTCGAGAAACATCCCGTAGTAGTCGACGTGTGTTACGTTGTCGAGCATCGCCAACCGTCTAGCATGTCTGGCATTCATAAAATACCCACATGCCGTCACCTTCTTGAACCGGTGTAGTATATCCTCAAGTGCTTCTGGATCGGACTTAAGGTTGAGCTCAAGCGTTTGTGGCAGGAACGACGTTTCCTTAACAAGCATCTTCAAGTTCTTGTAGTGTACTTCCATCGGCGACTCATACCTTTTAATTCGCTCAAACCGATCACTCCCATTCACAGGCTTCACCGTGGAATAAAGCTTGTTATATGCAAATTTCCTAAATACTTTCAGTGCTATCAACGGTATCACGTATTCCCCGTCAATATACTTGAATACCTCCTCTAATATATCGTCAGGAAGTCGACTAACGATACTTTTTACCTCCATTCCATGTTCTTATTTGAGAGAAAAAGATTAGAATAAAAGTTCTGTACGCTCCGATTTTTAAAAGCCACACTTAATTACCTCTGAGTTGAGATATCAACCTTTATAGCTCAAATGATTGAGTATGTACAAGTACCATAATATTAAACAGAAATGGTTGCGTGGTCTAGTTGGTTATGGCATCTGCTTAACACGCAGAACGTCCCCAGTTCGATCCTGGGCGGAATCACTTCTTTTTTGATTTTTTCAAACTAGCTATAACCATAAATCTCGAGAGAACCTTGATAGTCTCTGTTGCTTCTCTAAAACATTGGTAGTCGTTCTATATATTCAATATTCACAGCCAAAATTGTTATCGCGCATCCAGACAAAACTTTTCAAAAATCTAGTGGCAATGAACCAACCAGGAGAATTAGGATATGACGGTTACACAGTCACCCTAAATTACTTCACGGGTTTACCCAATATCAATACTTTCAATGATCCTAACGTAACGATTCTCTTCAAGTCTTTACAGAAGAAGGATGCTATCACGAAAGAAAAGTCGCTAACTGAACTTGTCGAATCTATTAAAACAGGCTCAGCATTCACAGAAGATCTCACGATCATCTCGTGGATCCAATTATACCCAAAGCTTGCTATAGACAACTCTAGATCGGTCAGAATCCTTTCGCATCAAGTGCAAGCCAAGTTCCTTCAAGTGGTTGGTGGAAAGTCATATGCCAAGCACTTGAAAAGCTCAATGGCAGTATGGATCCATGGTTTATTCGACAATGATAAGAGTGTGGCTATGGCAACCTATAAAACATTCCTCGAAAGCTTCCAGGAAAAGGAAAAGATTGATAAAATTTGGATGATATTCTACGATCAGATTGCAAATTTCATAATCTCGATTATTTCTTATGAAACCCCTCTGAGTTTATCGGATAAAAGGTACACAAAGGATGAAGACTCGGTTGCAAAGTATGAGAGATTATTAAATGCCAGTCTTTTGATGTTGAACAAAATCATATCCTTCTATAATGACAATTTGTTGGATAAGGATATACTGGTACTTGGTCAGGTGGTGACGTCAGATACATTGTGGAGTTACTACGCTTCCACTGTTGCCGAACAAACCATGAACTTGCCCCTTCTTAAGACGTTGTTGGTAGTTACCAAGTCGTTATTTTCCAAAAATGGTACTGTTGCAAATGCCTTTATTAAAACTTTGGATGCAAAGTCCATCTACAAACAAGTCTCCAAAGTGTTCATATCTAAAGTGAAGTTTAAGGTTGACTCCAAGTTATCTGCCTCGTCTTTCATATACTCTTCGGTGATTCTTCAGTTTTGGGAAACCGTGACTGTGCTCACAGAGTTTTCCACCTTGGACAGTTTAAAGGTTAAAAAGAACTTTTGGCTGTTGGGTGGCTCTAAAAGTTGGTCCCGTCTTAGTGATTATCTCAAGTTGGGATCATGTAACCTGGGAACATCCTACTATACTTTTCTCTCTAATTTCTTTACTGTGTTATCTAAGGTTAAGTTCTCTGAGGATGACTCATTTATCGACTTTGAGGATGTGGATTATGCAAAACTGATCTCGAAGATCTTGACTAAACAACTCAAGACTTTAAGAGGCTTGGATGATGTTGCTTTACTGGGAATTTTTACTATATATGTGCTTTTTACTGCATCCGATGAAGTTTTCAAGTCCCTCTACTATTCAATTTTGGATTCGGTTGCAAAGGTAAGAGGTGATAGAAAGAATTTGTATTCTTTACTTTCTACGCAGACTTCCAAAACCTCGTTCGATGAGTTAGAAGCCGCTTTTGTTGAATTGGTTGAGAAGGAATCTACTGTTTTAACTGTTTCGGGCTACACTTTTGACTCCACTCCTGATAAAGTCTTTGACTTGTACATTCACTCGCACGACACTCAGATCATCCCCAAGATCGTCACCGTCTTGGAAGAAGACTCTTCGTTGGAAAAGCCCACCTTGGCATTTGGCTTCATCGCCTCGTATGTCTCTGTGTATCCACAATGGACGCCTCAAATCGAATCTTTTGTTGAAACTCTTCCCAGCTTTGTCACAAAGGACTTCATTGACCCTGTGTTGAGCTTATTTGTGAAGTTGGTTGCTTCTGCAAACACGGACCTTTCCCAAACCATCGATGACTTTTTCCTGGCTATTAATGATATCGAGCCTTCCATCGTTCCAAAATTCTTATTAAGGATTGAGTCTCAATTGCATAATGAAAATTTGCATGATATTCCTGCTTACTTGGCGGAATTATCAAAGAAAGAAAACCTTCTGGCTGATGAATCAACCTTAGTGCATAAATTTTCCAAGAACTCCGATATTCTTCACAACTTGATTGAATCCTCTCTCTCTTCGGAACTCTCAATGTTGAAGTTAATTAATGGAAACTCGGACATCCTTGAGACTAATCCAAACATCCACAAGTTGTTAACTGTTTCCTGGAAAAATAATTGTTTTGCATTTCTTCAAAATAAATCTACTCCTTTGTTAAAAGAATCTCTTTTAGATTATTTGAATGCTTCTTCCATTGAAACTGACTTTACCGAGATTGCTATTTTCTTGGTGAAAAAAGATGATTTGCTTTCGGAAGTAATTGATCACCTTTTCAAGGATATCTCATACTTATCCTCCCCGGCATTGGCTCTTTCCAATCCTCTTGAACATAATGCAGTTCTTGTTCAACCTGGATCTTCCAAGCTAAACGCTCTGGTGATTATCTACGGGAAATTTGTAAACGATATTCTCCTCCATAAGAAAAATGACAATTTGATTATCTTGGGCAGTTATATCAGCGAATATTTCGATGACTACCTCTTCATTCAGTCCAAGGTCACTGATTCTGATTCTATTCTCCAAATCAAGAGCAATCTTCATAAATCCATTTTGAATTTGAATATTTCTCTTCCGGATATCTTATCTGAGACTTCCAATACTTTGGTGTCGACATTGATTGCACAGATTGATCAATCTTATTCATCTAGAGTTCTCAAAGCTATCGTTGACTCTGTTTTTGATAATCTTACCTTACAATCTTTTGAAGCTGCTGAAATTAACTTTACTAAATTAGCAAAGACTCCTTTGTTATTAGCAATCTTTCTTCTTAGTGGTTCCAAGTTTTTCACAAACTCAGCAAAGTTTGATAGAATCAGGAACTTTATTGCTGCTGAGATTCTTGGAGCTAAGAAAGAATCTGAGATTTTAAGTAATGGATTAAAGTGGATCACCTTGTTGATCAACTTTTTCCACACCGACGAAGAGTATGAAGTCATTCCAAGTCATAGATTAACCATGGTTATTAAGCAAATATCCGACTGGTTGGAGTCAGACATCGCTTATGATCAAGAGTTTAACGTTATGAGAGTGCAATTGTCTAGGTTCTTGAATGGTTTATTTTCAACCCAAAAGAATCTTCCAGATAAGACATGGGAGTTGGCTGTTAAGTTGATAAGTGATAACTTGAGCACTTCTCTAGTTGAAGCTGAATCTATTGATCTCAGATACTTCACCTTAAAGTTGATCAACACAATTAACAAGAAGGCTTCAGAAGATCCAACTAACTCATGGAAAGGCTCAAAACCAGAGATCAGTGAGGAATTTTTGGATCTAATTCTCAATCAAGATATCATTGGCAAAGACTTGGAGGCAGACAACCAAGCCATCCATCTTTGTCATGAAGTGATGGGTCGTTTGTACCACTCGTTGGAATTTTCCAATAAACTTTTGAATGAGAAGATTGATAGCTTTTATTCGTTTGTTTCTTATGATTTTATTCCATTACAAAGAAGATCAGTGTCTACCTTGCAAAAGCTTATTCCTGCTAACCAACAAGATTTTGTTGTTGAATACCAATTACAGAAGCCCAATGAAGATGGTGAGAGGGACCTCAAGGCTACCTTGCCCCAAGTGTTATTGAAAAATATAACTACCCTTCCAGAGGGCTTGCATTCAGTCAACACATATTTGTGGAGTTGGCTTTTAGTATTTTCTCACTTTGAAGATATCACTTTTTCCATTAGATCAGAGTATATCGCGCAGTTGAAAGATTCTGGAGCAATCGAAGATTTCCTTTCGTATGTATTTGATAATGTTTACGTTGGTGATAACAAGTTTTTGCAAACTTTAACTACTGGAAAATTGGATAAGATCATTCCACCAGAAGAGAACTTGATCCGCTCCTACAGTGCTAAGAAAGGATGTATTGGAGAGGATTTGGAATACGAAATGAAGTTCTTGTCTCTTCATTTGTACTACTTGAGTTTTAGATACCTTGGATCTGTTATCCAACCATGGTTCAAGGGGATCCGGGACCTTCAATTGAAGCAGCAAATTGAAAAGTTTTCTGTTAGATTTGTGTCTCCATTATTAGTATCTAAACTTTTGACTGAGGTTTCTGAAGCTAAGGTTAGTGTTGAAGTCAAGAATGAGAACATGAACATCAGGGTCAACACTATCACGAACGAAATCCGTTCAACATATGTCATTGATGAACATGTCATGGAGATGGTGATCAAGATCCCATTCAACTACCCACTTGAAAATGTGAGTGTTGATGGTCCATTGCGTTTAGGTGTTAAGGAAAACCAATGGAGAGCTTGGTTGTTGGCATCGCAAAGGGTCATTTCGTTGGTGAACGGGTCCATCATGGATGCTATTGAGGTTTTCAATAAAAATGTTAACCTTCACTTTTCTGGTTTCGAGGAATGTGCCATTTGTTATTCCATCTTGCATCAAGATTTGTCTTTACCTTCAAAGACATGTCCTACCTGTTCTAACAAGTTCCACGCTGCATGTCTTTATAAATGGTTTAAGAGTTCAGGAAGTAGCACCTGTCCACTTTGTCGGTCATCTTTTAACTTTAGAAAGTAGTTAATTCATTATTTATTTATGAATCTAGATTGGTAATTTTGAAATTACTTTTTGAGTCTTCTCTATTTATTCTAAGCTAGTTCACTGGATTCTAAACCTAAAAACGTTCACTGGAATCCTTTTTTATAAATCTTGATTCGGAAGGAAGTTGAGGCTTGAGAGATTTAATACTCTTTGGAACAACCCTAGGATTAGCAAATCCTGGTTGTGGTATTCTAGTTGGATAACTTGTAGAAGGTCTAGATGTTCCTGTTGCAATTCTACTTGTATTTGCCCAGGGAGCACCAGTGACATGAGAAGACTCATCATGATTCACTTCAACTTCATGGGTTGGTAACTCAACATTTGTCTCCAGATCCCGCCATGGATAAATTGTCAGACCAAACCAAAAGTGCTGTGCTACAGGGAACTTATCAAACACCTCATCATCATACATTTTGAGTAAGCCTTGGAGAACCTTGGACCATAGACTGACATTCATATGAATGTCATAAAGTATGGGGGAATGTTCGTTAAACGGGCCCAGTTTGATTTTGAAGATGAATGCAATGGCATTCACATACATGTTTGTACCTTTGTGGGCATTGATGCTCGCTGCATTTAAAATCTGGGAAATCTGAGGAGCCCTCGAATCGGTATACTGTGCAGCTCCAATAATGTAGATGAGGTGAAAATGGTCATCGAGACCCCACACACCATGGGACCCTGCAGGCTCTAAATTGTACTCTAAAATCAACCTTCTTGCTACGTCATAGTACTTGGCGAATATCAAAAGAAGGTCTTTAGCAGAAATTGTATCGTAATCTAGCACTTTAAAGTCAAAAAGACCTCCGACAAAAGCTAAAAATGATAACTCGTGGCCGGTTCCGTAATCCAATCTCTGCGGAGATCCAAACGAATTGGTGATATAATACACTATTTCCTTGTAAAAGGACTGATCAAGTCCGTTTATATCCAACCTTTCCTGCAAAAGGCACTCTGCATTTTCGTTTAACTTGATATGCCAATCTTTACTTGCGAGGTTCCCAAAACGACGGGGTCCTTCGAGCGGAGGTGTTTCGTCGATATACCTATTGAACACATCCAACACTTCTATTATAGCTTTTACGTTTCCCAGAATCTTGGTTTCATTTGCTGGTCCCTTTAATTCGAGCGTTGTCTTTTGACGGGTCACGACATCTGGGTTGAAAGCACCGATCGGAACCTCGGTTGATTTCACCTTCTCCACCACTTTCTTTAGTGTCCTTTTAAGTTTATGGAAAGCTGTAGATCTGTGGAATGATACCAAATCACTCTGCTGGTTGATTTTCTTAACTGGTTGTGTAAATTTCATACTTGATTTTAATTTTCAGTTGAAACTTGGCTGCGAATTCGTGTTCACGTTCTTACGAACTATCCTCTACGAATGATTAGTTGAAGCTGGATGTAGACATATATTTAAAAAATTATATGAGAACATGTAATTTATAATTGAACAACCTTATAAAGTGCGGAGTTTGTTCGTTTGAGCATAAATATTATAAGATCTTTACAATGAAAAACAAAATACATGTGATTTGGTAAAGTACTAGTAGAATATTTCATTAATATTTTTTGAAATTGGGTGCAAATTTCAAAGTTTCCTAAAAATTGTGCATAAATTTTTAATCAGTGTCTGAATCTGAGACTTGGGGCATCATTAATATTTCATCTAATAAGTGCATATGAGTTTGTTCTTGAGGAACAACCTTTGTTGAGACTTGGCCCAAGTCTGGTTGTTTGTTGGGAGTGGATATTGCATTGGAGGGGTCAGTTTTAGGAGTGGGAACTTCTATAGAGTTGACATTCTTGGGAGTGAAAACTTCTATAGAGTTGACATTTTTGGGAGAGTGGATATTATTGAGGGCTGGAGATGATTGTTTGTTTCTGGCCGGTGTGGCTACTATAAAGCGAGATTTTTCCGGAGAAGCAAACTCAATTTCCCTATTGATGATATCTTCCATCTCAGAAGTCATTTTATCCACCAATTCTCTCTTGACAATGACTCTTCTTCTTTTAACCGCATTTCTAACTGGGGATTCATCTCTCTCGCTTCCCAAGAAATCAGAAAGATTGGAAGAATTGGCATGGACCAATTTGGGAATTCCTCCTAGCATGGTTGTTCTTTTTACAGGGTTTCTTCCTCTTTCCAGGGATTCATTTGTGATAGTAGGTTTGATGAAATTGGTATCGCCCAGTTTTTCATCTTTCTTCTTACCAGAATCCATTAAACTATCCAAAGTCAGACTTTGACGGGATATAGGTTTCCTTTTTACCTTCTTAGGAGACTTTGAAGGAGAAATGAGTTTCGAGACATCAAAATGAGAAGAAAGAGTAGTCTTTTGGGGATCATATCTAGACTTTTTTGGCAGACGAGGCCGACACTCGACATCATACTTTTCAACCAACATAGGATTAACGTTCTGAATGATGCTTCTGGCCAACCACACAAAACGTTCATTTTTTTCGCCCTTGATGGGGTTTGTAAGGCTTGTTGAAGGGTATAATTGAGTATAGTGGAAGAAATCATAACGCACCATCAAACACTCGACCAAGCCCTTTATCTTTGAGGGCTGCGTGTCTATCCAGATATGATCAGAAGATAGCACGTCCTGGTAGAGTAGCTTGATGATGATTCGATTGATATACCAGTTGAATTTGGAGTTAATATGCGAACCACAACTCAACATAGGCTCTTCCAAGACGAATTGTTTCGGGTGAATGACAGGATACTTGTACAACAAACTAAACAACAAAGGAAGTTGGATGTTTTGGGTAAGCGTTAGCTTTCTTCCACAAATCTCTCTTGAGTCATTTTTAAGCGCATCGTTAAGCTCATTGCTCACATTGTCTAGCATTTCTTGCGTGGGGACCTCATCCTTAAAGAGATTGTTAAACATAAGGGTAAAGTCTTTTTTGGTAGGGTGTTTGGCGCCATATAGAGAGATACGAATAGCATTCTCTATGCCCACACCAGCTGCACCTGTGGAGTAGTCTCCACCACACAAAATCACCAAGAAGACTAAACGGTTGTTGTCTAGGCCGGTTGTGGCGACAACGCGGGACATATCGACCGGAGTTACGTAGTAGTGGTCCAGTTCATCGGAATCTGTAGATTCCTGGAAACTACGGGAGAAGTTGCGAAGGACTTTTGTAGCACCAAACACTAGAGCATCAACGTCGTCTGAGATCACGTAATCCACTACGCCCCTACTCTGGAGGTATGCACATTGGGCCTCGCCTTCACCGGGGGCCTGGATCCATTGAATGTCATTGCGGGAGAGTTGTTGTTTCAAAACACGGATATCTAGGCCGTTTTCCAGGGATTCTTCTGCGTACGAATCATAGTCCGCGGCGTGAAACGCTCTCATCAACCGCAGATATGACTCAATGGTATCACTTTCTGTATGCCGCAACTTTGCGGGCTTAAAACGACCATCAAACACAACTATAAACGACACGTTCAATGACACCAAATATAATAGCTTGGCCATCACAGCTTTAACTGTGTACTTGGTTTTGGACTTGAACACAAGCGAGTAGATATCTACTGCCACTGCCAAATTCCTACCATGTGTCTTGATAAAGTTGGCAGCCAATAGATCCAAGGTAATTCTCTCACTGACAGCATCAGAAAGAGCTTTCCAGAGTCCCGTCACCCCCATGCTACGCGGTGATGCGGTATTTTGTGAAGTTTGCTACAAAACACATATTTTCTCACTGGAGTTTACTGGACTCGCGCTGTGATCCCCACTGGGGGTTTGTGAGAGAAATTCGCCATCAGCCGTACGAGACGTCAGTGCAGATTAATCAACACGGAAATATTTATCTCTATAAAAAAAAATGATGAAGGAGCCGTTTTATGTGGGGCAGCTACTCTGTGGAGGGTTTCAAGGAACTACAGTCACACCACAAGCGTTCCAACTCATCAAAGAGCATCATGTATCAACGATGATCTTGTCCAGTAAGAATTCGGTCAACGTCACGCAGGTTTCAAGGTTGATATGTGACCTCCAACAAATCGCATTTGATGCTGGGTACGAGTACCCCATTATGTTTGCCCTTGATGAGGAAGGAGGGATGATGAATACTCTCTTTGATCCTGAGTGGCTCACGCAGTATCCCAGTGCTATGGGATTATCAGCCAGTGGTGATACTGAGTTGATATATGAGATTTCCAAAGCTGTGGCAATGGAACTCAAACACATTGGGTTTCTGATTATTCTTGGGCCTGTGTTGGATGTAGTGACCAAGCTTTCGCACCAGCTTGTTAGTGTGCGGTCGTTTGGAACCACGGTGGAGGATGTGTCAAAGTACGCCTCCATATGTGCCAAGGGTTTACAGGATGGTGGCTTGTTTACAATGGGTAAGCATTTTCCCGGTATAGGAAATGCTACTGTTGATTCGTTATTGGAATTACCGATGATCGGTGACTCCCTCGAACAGATCCGGTCATTTAATTCGCTCCCATTTGCCAATTTGATCAAAGATGGCTTGTTGGATGGAATTAGTGCTACTGGGTGTGGAGTGCCGACTATCTCGCCAGATGAAAACCATGCATGTCTTTCACCAGTGATTATTAATCAATTACTTCGAACGGAGTTAGGGTTTGATGGGATTGTCATTTCAGAGTGTTTGGAAATGGATGCTTTATATCATTCCATTGGTCTTGGCCAAGGCGTGGTGTTGGCATTCACTGCAGGATGTGATTTGGTGATGGTTTGTCATGATATGAACTTTCAAAATGAAGCGATCGATTCGATGAAAAAGGCCATGACAAATGGTAACATCGATGAGGATTTAATCTGGGCAAGCTTGGCTCGGCTCGAGAAATTACAGAAAAGACTTCCGAAATGGGACCAGGTCTTGAGCAAAGAGGGCATCGAGTTGTTTCGTAACAAGCATTCCAAACTCTGGTTAAAACACCAGGCTCTTTCCCAACAAGCGTATCAAAAGTCTATTACCTTGGTTCGTGACTACAACGATACTTTACCAATCACCAAGTTTATCTCTACGGATTCAGTTGATAATATTCTCCTATTGACTCCATTACTTAATCCGATTTATCGTACAACTTCTCTGAGTGGACTCTACACTGGAGAGGAAGTCTTCCAAAAATTTGGAGAGCTTCTCTCCAACCATAAAATTACCAAATCAAAGCCATATAACGTTCTTCACACAACTTATACAGCAAATGGCTTGACTGCACTCCATGAGTCACTCATCGAAAAGTCCAAGGTGGTAATTATTTTAACTTCGGAAGCCATTAGAAACATGTACCAGATTAGCATTGTCAAGTATGTTTCCATTCTCTGTGGAGCTAATCCTAGTTCACTCAGTAGTAACGGTACGTCCACATATTCCCAACTCATGAAGCCGTTGGTTATAGTTGCCACGTCCTCACCTTACGACTTTTTCTACAATAAAAGCATAGGCAGTGCATATTTGTGCTGTTATGACTACACCACGCACGTTCTAGAACGATTGGTGGGAGTTTTGAT
Organism: [Candida] smagusa; assembly: GCA_030566775.1. Classification (NCBI taxonomy): domain Eukaryota; kingdom Fungi; phylum Ascomycota; class Pichiomycetes; order Serinales; family Debaryomycetaceae; genus Kodamaea; species [Candida] smagusa. The sequence continues at coordinate 852,620 of JAKUAW010000002.1, read as the reverse complement.
GGGCGACTATGAGGCTGAAGGGTGCATTCCAGGTGAATCCAAGTTCACCACAAAGAAAAGAAAACGCAACCACGAAACAGCCATTATTGCCAAACCCCGCAACCCCATTCCCAAGCGCCGCTGGTTGGTCGATGAACTTGACCTCAGTCGAGATTGGGCAGGTATAGTCAAATTGTGGAAAAATAACAACTCCGAGGCCGGCTCAGATGCCGTCAACTACCAAAGTGAAAACTTCTATAGAAAGTTGTACGGTCTTCTTTCCTCAACCTCTTCAGAACAGAAACATTTCATCGTGCGTAATTCGTCCTTGAACATAATCTATGGGATAGTCATAACGTGGGTGGACGATAGTTCAGTAGGCTCTGTACTGTACCTTCTCGTTGACAAGGCCAAACGTATGCAAAGTATAGGGAAAAACCTACACGCCCGAGCCATTAGATATCTCTCCAAAGAAAAAGGTTGCAAGTCCATCACTTTAGGTAGTACCTTCCCATTATTTGTGTTCCCCAACAACCTCAATATCGACAACAACCCTAAAGTTACCTCCTTCCTTCACAACGTTGGCTGGGACCTTCCCAAACAACTCCATAAAAAGTATCTCATGCTTTTGGAAAACCTAGAATCCTGGCAGGTGCCCAAGAAGATCTTTAGAGAATTGATGATTGTTGGTGTCCGTTTCGATCTTTGTACTCATCCTGAAAAGTTGATGACTTTGATCGATAGGTATAGTGAAACAGATGACCCAGATAAAGAACACATCAAGCGGTTATATGTGGAGGCCATCAAGAACTTGACTGCTGTGTCTTCTTACGGAGCCAAAATCATCATTGCGCTTGAACCAAGTAATCAAAGTGTTATTGGACTGATTATTCTCTTCACCAATAAATCCCAATTCTCCAAGTTCTTTCCTTTTATCGATGAGTGTGTTGGTGGTCAAGGTGAAGATGTACCGTTGGTGGGAGGGATCATTGGACCAGTCATTGACCCTCTGTACCTGAACTTGACTGAAATCTTCAAGTATGGTTTGATCTGCAGTGGTATAACCTTCTTAAAGCTGAATTTTAGTGATGAAACAATGAGAAAATGTGTCATGTTCGGTGTCAATGATGAAAAGTCCGTTAATGGTGTCAAAGATGTAGGTTTTTCGGAGTGGAGATGGGTTTATGATTGGTACGACAAAAAAAAGGCGGATGATTTTGGAGAATCTCCAGCCGTGCTGAGGTGATTGTGATACCAGTGATAAGTCTTAGTGTATATAATTATGTCTTATGAATTTTCAGATAACAGATAATCGGAGTTTGCATGACATGCTTCCATCATGATCCCTCGGTTTCCAAATTCGTGCGGCTGTATATCACATAACGTTTATTTATATGCTAGCCCCTGTGCAAGTGAGTACAATACTATCAGTGTAGATCAGCATTCGGGTGAATATAATTCTAACTCAAAATCAAACTATATCCCCCGGGTCACTCCAACTTCTTCAAGCTACCGGGAGCCAAGATCCCAATTGTGTGGAGATTTGGAGGATAATGTTGGGGTAAATCTTAAACCAAAGCCCGGCGGTTGATGACTTTGGAACGGACTTCTGTTGACATCTTAACGTTTGACTGTATTACAATGGTAGTAATCTAATTACAATATATATGGGATCCCATCAATATTGTGATAAGATCTGCCCCTACGATTGATGATACCCCCATAAAGAAAAAAAATTAAGAATCTTGAAAGCTTGGGGTACCCAAAGAAAAACAACAAACACGCAACACTGACCGTTTGTTAACAGTGCTCATGTGTATTTGCAATACAGAAATTTTTCGGTACCTCAACAGCACATGATTTTATATTGTGTAACAATTTTAATTAGATCACAACAGGTGTCACCCATGTAGAATGTGCAGCATCTCGCCAGTTGAACATAGAGCTGTTACACACCCGGAGCACCCCCTACATTGCTTCGGAAGCCAATCCCGGACGCCATTAACTGAAAGCAGTCCCACAGCCTCGTGACAATTCCATCAACAATAACAAATATCCATTCTAATGAGCCATTACATCACAATAGATAAAAATCACGCTCTTGAGCGATTTTTCTACGGGGAAAAGGTAGCAATCATAATAATGCGGAGACGCAGTCAAAGTCACACTACATGAAAAAAAATGAAATGTATTGCCCCGGGGAACCGGATTGCCGGAGGGCCTCGGAGGCTTCTATGGAAGTATCACGCCGCGTTACATAAGCAACTGCCGGTTCATGTCGGAAAGCTCATTACTAATTAACGTTTTCTTTGTTCCGAATATTTCCTTAGTACCCCAGACTTTTTTCTGTGTAGGGCGCGAAGGAAAAAAAAGAAACGGAGATTGCCATATGCGGAGATTTCCATATCACCGGGTGTTTCATACGAGGATAAATAAAGAAACCTGAAAGTATAAATAGAGGTGGATATATCCAGATATTTCAATAAACAAACAAAAATGACCCCTCCAAACGCCGTCGAATCTAGTATTAACTTCCAAGGTCATCCAACCATCAAATCTACCCAAGACCCATTGGTCCAACAATTGTCTTTAAGTGAAGACGTTGTTATCCGTCACAACTCTCCTCCATCCACTTTGTACGAAGATGGTTTGTTGGAAAAGGGAACCACCATCTCTTCCACCGGTGCCTTGTTGGCATACTCCGGTAAGAAGACTGGTAGATCTCCAAAGGATAAGAGAATTGTCGAAGAATCTACCTCTGCCCACAACATTTGGTGGGGTCCTGTCAACAAGCAAGTTGACGAATTGACCTGGAAGATTTCCAGATCCAGAGCTTTGGACTACTTGAGAACCAGAGAAAAGTTGTTCGTTGTCGATGCTTACGCCGGTTGGGATCCAAGATATAGAATCAAGGTTAGAATTATTTGTGCCAGAGCTTACCACGCTTTGTTCATGACTAACATGTTGATCAGACCAACTGCCGAGGAATTGGAAAACTTTGGTGAACCAGACTTCACCATCTACAACGCTGGTCAATTCCCAGCTAACGTTCACACCAAGGGTATGACTTCTTCTACTTCTGTTGAAATTAACTTCAAGGATATGGAAATGATCATCTTGGGTACCGAATACGCTGGTGAAATGAAGAAGGGTATCTTCACTGTCATGTTCTATTTGATGCCAATCAAGCACCAAGTCTTGACTTTGCACTCTTCTTGTAACCAAGGTGACGAAAAGGGAGATGTTACCCTCTTCTTTGGTTTGTCCGGTACTGGTAAGACCACCCTTTCTGCTGATCCAAACAGAAAGTTGATTGGTGACGATGAACACTGTTGGTCCGACAACGGTGTCTTCAACATTGAAGGTGGTTGTTACGCCAAGTGTTTGGACTTGTCCCAAGAAAAGGAACCAGAAATTTTCAACTCTATCAAGTTCGGTTCCATCTTAGAAAACGTTGTCTACGACCCACAAACCAGAGTTGTCGACTACAACGACTCTACCATCACCGAAAACACCAGATGTGCTTACCCAATCGACTACATCCCATCCGCTAAGATTCCATGTTTGGCTGACACTCACCCAACCAACATTATCTTGTTGACTTGTGACGCTTCTGGTGTCTTGCCTCCAGTTTCTAAGTTGACCAACGAACAAGTGATGTACCACTTTATCTCCGGTTACACCTCCAAGATGGCTGGTACTGAAGAAGGTGTTACCGAACCTCAAGCTACTTTCTCCGCTTGTTTCGGTCAACCTTTCTTGGTCTTGCACCCAATGAAGTACGCTCAACAATTGAGTGAAAAGATCTCCCAACACAATGCTAACGCTTGGTTGTTGAACACCGGTTGGGTTGGTGCTTCTGCTGCTAGAGGTGGTAAGAGATGTCCTTTGAAGTACACTAGAGCTATCTTGGATGCTATCCACTCTGGTGAATTGAGCAAGGTTGAGTACGAAACTTTCAACACTTTCAACTTGCACGTTCCAAAGACTGTTCCAGGTGTTCCTTCTGAAATTTTGAACCCAACTAACGCTTGGACCGAAGGTGTTGAATCTTTCAACAACGAAATCAAGTCTTTGGCTGGTAAGTTTGCCGAAAACTTCAAGAAGTACGCTGATCAAGCTACTCCTGAAGTCCAAGCTGCTGGTCCAGATGTTTAGCATAGGTATTTATAGGGTATAATAGACAAGTAAAATGATAATTCTATGTAGTTTTTTTTTTGCAGCTACTTGATGAATTTAGTATTTGGTTGCAAAATTATTCATGCAAAAAAAGAAATAATTTGTTAAACGGGAAAGTTATCAACAAGACTTCCCTTGATTTGTGTTAATAGTGAACCTGTTCATATATAGGGTGCACTAACAAGAAACTTGACGACGTCCTTCAATTGCTTCTGCGGATCAGATTACAATATGCCAATTTTAGTTTTTGAACATTTCATGCAGCGCCATATCTCAATACATTGTGAGTACCTACTATCATCGTACTTAGAATGAGTAACTTTATTGAAAACAGAGTAATGGAGGTGGGTAAGCTTGGTCAGTTCATATAAGTGAACACATAGATCATAAACTTTGAAGCGTTTACTATATGTTTGAATTTACAAATACACTGCATCAGTAAAACAGTTGAAGTCTAGTTTTATGTTATAAATTTCTGAGAAATTAGTAAAGGATGTCTAATTTACTAGTTCAAAATTATGTGACTGTTACTTTTATTGGTTTGAATAGTAGTTTCAGCCACAAACTAGATAAGGCTTATATGGGATATTTTTAATTTCTGATGAAGTTATTCAATTCACTTGAGAATTTATATTATATGGAGTTGGAAATTAGGGTTAAATATCGCATGTTATTCCTAGCACAAACTTTATTGGCTTCATTTAAGATTAATTTTAGAATAATAGCTGGTCTGATAATGCCACCTTTGATAGATTCGAATTAACAAGCTATATTTTTCAGTGCCATGTCCTTACAAAATTTCTACAACCGCCTTAACTACTAAAAGTAGAAATAATCATTTAACCTCGATATACGGATAAACTAACAATAAAGCTTATGCGTACTCAGTTGCATTTTACAATATTGGAGATATCTTACATATTGATGTAAAGGTTACAAACCGTATTGAGAAATGCTAAAATTTTCTTCAAATATCTGCATTCTTTTAACCTATTTAAAATCAGGTTTATTGAAAATTACGATTGTCAATTTCACTTTAACATGAACAAACTAGGTCGAAGAAATGTATACTCAAGATATTTCTTTTAAAAGTTTCCTTGATTATACTTCTTGTGCACTCCTAAATTCGCTCACATGCAGCTTGTATCCTCATTATGCAAGCAAACTTCAAATACAAATTTAAGAGATAGACGAGAGGCGCCTATTTTGCAATTACTAAATTCTTATTTGAATCATCTTCACTTATTTTGGTGTTTAAGAAGGAACTGGATAAGTTGTCTGATTTACGGAATCTTAGAGATTATCAAGTACATCGCATAAGAGATGTAATAACTGTATATATATATTCAATATACAAATTGCTGAATTAATCGCAACATTTCTCATCTGACACAAATAATATATGGTTACGATATACTAGAGACCTGAAATATAATACAGAGCTCCTTAACTTTTAATGAATACATTGCCTGTTATTTGATGTTAGTTAGATACAAGAATGTATAATTTCAGATGTTTGACACAAAGTTATGAACACAGTTGATATATTGGAAGACTCTTGGCAAATTTGCAACTAAATCTGTATATTTTCACCACGTCAATTGAGGCTTTTATTTATTAGGTATAACTTCAAAATATAGTTAGCCGCCTTGATACGATATAAATCGGGTCTATCACGTCACAATTGAACTTTTTCAGTTATATTTTATATAAACCATAATTTCGGCCTCAATTACACGAATACGAAATGATTGAATTACCGCATTGGTATGTGATTCTAGGAGCGGCTGCGCTAATTTACGTATTTCTGAATTGGATTACCACCAAGTATTTAGAGCACAAGCTTGGAGCTAAAGCACCAACTAATATTGAAAGGAATATTGGGTATGGGTTTAAATTGGTTAAAAGAATGTCCAAAGCTCACAAAGAAGGTAGGACTATGGATGAATACATGAATCGTTTAGCGGAACAAGGCAACCCAGAAGTTGCTACGTTCAAAACCAAAGTTATGGGAATGGATTGTTTCGTAACCAGTGATCCAGAAAATATCAAAGCTATCTTTTCGACTCAATTTGATGATTTTGTACTTGGACTTAAAGGCACCTTAGTTTTGCCATTCCTAGGCAAAGGAATATTTTCGTTAGATGGAGAAGGGTGGAAACACTCGCGTGCTATGTTAAGACCTCTGTTTGTTAGAGAACGGTTGACTCATTTGCACATGTTAGAAAAACATTTCCAGTCTTTAACTAAACATATCGACAAACACAAGGGTGCAAAATTTGACATTCAAGAGTTATTTTACCGAATGTCATTAGACTACTCCAGTGAGTTTTTGTTTGACGCAACCGTAGGTGGACTTGATGATGGAACTATCGAGTACCACAAAGACAAACAGCCAATGCTGTTTGACAAGGACTTCATGAAAGCGTTTGATTTTTGTCAGGAATATACCATGAAGAGAGCAGTTTTCCAAAAGTTTTATTGGTTAGTCAACTCCAAGGAATATCAAGAGAACTGTAACCTGGTTAAAGAATTTGTTGGAGGGTATGTTGAACATGCGCTTAGTTTATCTGCAGAAGAGTTGGATAAAAAACTGAAAGAAACATACATCTTTCTATATGAATTGGCCAAACAAACAAGGGACCCAGTTGTGATTAGAGATCAGTTGTTGAATGTTTTAATCGCGGCAAGAAACACCACTGCCGAACTCTTAACCTTTTGCATTGTTGAACTCTCGCGGAATCCTCATATCTTTAAGAAATTAAAAGAAGAGGTTCTCGAGACATTTGGGAATGGAGAAGATCTCAGCAATCTTACGTTTGAAACACTTAAACGATGTAAATACCTTTCAGCGTTTGTGAATGAAGTTTTGAGATTGGATCCACCTGTTCCCAAGATTCCAAGAGTGGCTGGAAAAGACACGACGCTCCCATATGGAGGTGGATCAGATGGCCAGTCACCTATTTTGATCAGAAAAGGACAATACATTGTTACCTTGCCGTATGGTATGCAAAGAAACGCTAGGTATTATGGTAAAGATGCCGAAGATTTTAGGCCCGAAAGATGGCTAGAAGAATCGATACGAAAGATCGGGTGGGCCTATTTACCATTTCACGGCGGACCAAGGGTGTGCATTGGGCAACAATTTGCGTTAACAGAGGCATCATATGTATTGGTGAGACTTTTACAATCTTACAATAACATTGAGGGAATTGATAAAGACATAAGATTTGCGGCGCATTTAACTATGCTGATACATGGAGAGGCTAGGGTTTCTATATTTTAGTTGTTTTGTGTTCGATGATTATTCCTTTACGAGTTTTTTTGAAGCGGTTTCGAGCAATTTTATGTAAATATCCGCTCATTGCTCTGAATTAGTCAGCAATTGATCTTACAATGCAACCAAGGAATTGTCCAGGGACGGACGGATCTTAATTCTTTATTGTACTTATTTAAACATTTTATTAATAATGGAATAACAAGCGCAATTGAAGCCTACATAGATATTATTATTATGGTTCCATACATGACTAATAAAGTTTAAATTATTGGTGGAACAAGGCTCACTTTTTGATTTCAATTTAAGGTTTCCAAGCAATCATTATGAAACCTTGCAGTCTTATCATTTCTGGTAACAAACATGGTAGTTTGTACTTTTATTCCTTGCAGATCTTTGAAAAAGTTGTACACCAGGCACATTTCAATTGAAGCTAATTTTTAGGTTAGACAAAGGTTGTATTTTACCCGGTCAGTTAAGTTAATAGTGACTGAAATTGTGATCCACGGAAATATTTTCATAGGAGGGTAATACAGATCTGTCATATGACTTTGTGAGATCAACTAATAGGTTTCATTTCTTTTTTTTTATGATTGTATATATAAGCCCATAAATCCTTAAATGCCTCGGTAGGATCGATGGGGGAAAGTTACGAAGTCTTCCTTAGTTGGTACGTAGTTTTAGGAGGAGCATTAGTATTTTATGTTCTTCTGAGTTGGTTCACAACATCTAGATTAGAGAAGAAATTGGGAGCCAAACCACCTACAAATATTGAGAATGATGGTGCCTTTGGATTCAAGACTGCTAAGAGAATGAGTCAGGCACATAAGACTGGAACATTTATGTTAGAATTCACCAAGAGATACGCGGAACAAACCAACCCTGCTGTGCCTACGTTTAAGGGGAAAATTATGGGTTTAGACCTTTTCCTTACATATGACGCAGAAAACATCAAGGCAATGTTATCTACTCAATTTGATGATTTTGGATTGGGACTTAGAAACAAGATGGTTTCACAATTTTTAGGTGATGGAATTTTCTCATTAGATGGAGAAGCATGGAAGCACTCGCGTTCTATGTTGAGACCTCTGTTCTTAAGAGAAAGAATTAGTCATATGCAATTGTTGGAACAACACTTTCAGTCTTTCACCAAGCACATTGACAATCATAAAGGTGCCAGGTTTGATGTGCAAGAATTGATTTTCCGCATGTCGCTTGATTACTCGACGGAATTTTTGTTTGATGCCAGTGTCGCTTCTTTAGATGATGGTAGCATTGAATACCACACCAAGAAGCCAACTTACGTTGAACACAGATCTGATTTCTCAAGGGCCTTTGACTTCTGCCAAGAGTACACTATGAAGAAGATTGTTCTTCAAAAGTTTCATTGGTTGTTAAATTCTAAGGAATATCAAGAAAACTGTGATATTGTTAAGAAATTCACTGGTATCTATGTCAACCATGCGATTAGTTTGACCCCAGAACAACTTGAAGAAAAGCTGAAAGAATCTTACATCTTTTTATATGAATTAGCCAAGCAAACCAAAGATCCAGTTGTTATTAGAAATCAATTGCTTAATGTTTTGATTGCTGCAAGAGATACTACTGCAGAATTCTTAACCTTTTCCTTATTGGAGCTTTCTCGTAATCCCCAAATTTTGAAGAAGTTAAGAGAGAGCATTATTGAAGATTTTGGAGAAGGAGAAGACATCAGTAATATTACTTTTGAATCACTCAAGAAATCCAAGTATTTGATGGCGTTTTTGAATGAAGTTTTGAGAGTGCACCCTCCTGTGCCAAAGAATGCCAAATGTGCAGTCAAAGACACCACTTTGCCACGCGGAGGAGGTCCAGATGGAATGTCTCCTATTTTAATCAGAAAGGGTACTAATGTCATCTTTACTATCTACAATATGCACAGAGATCACCAATACTACGGTAAGGATGCTGAAGACTTTAGACCTGAAAGATGGTTTGAAGAATCCTTGAAGAAAATTGGTTGGGCCTATTTGCCATTTAATGGTGGCCCAAGAATTTGTATAGGTCAACAATTTGCTTTGACAGAAGCTTCCTATGTTTTAGTTAGAATGTTGCAAAAGTATCTGCACATTGAAGGGATCACTTGTGATGATGATATTCGTTTTGATGCTCATTTGACTATGCACATCCACGGTGCTCTCAACTTGTCTGTTTATTAGTCCTCAGCTTTCAACGATAGTATTTGAGAATGGCAAATATTTATCTTAGATAGTTAGATGTTGACTAGAATAGAATTAATAAATTTATAAAAAGTACTTGTAAGGATAAACATACCAGGAAAATCCTTTTAGAAAAAACCGGTAAAATCCATTAAAGAAAACCGGTAAAATCCTATAAAGAAACTCAGTAAAATCCTCTATACCAATTGTCAAGGTGATCGGTCAAAATTCGGACAAGAAAAATGGATTTTCGTTTATCCACCGGCTGCAAATCCAAAGAGGGGAATAAACATAGCAATTATGAACATGTGATGAATAAGAGTGAAGATGAATATCCAATGTCAAGAATTGGCTATTAACATTGACATTTGAAGAATTGACTTAGGAAGAATTGGCTTTGGAAGAAATGGCTTGGAATTGGCTGGTACAAGTATTGGCTATTTTATCAAAGTTATAAAAGGCTTATAAATATCATATGGATCGGATGTTTTTACCGAAACATTAAGTCAAAGATTAACCTTGAATCAAAAGATTAATATAGTTTTGTGACACCGGGATATTGTCACACTCCGTCGCTCCGTCGCTCCGTGTTGGCGCGAAAAGATCGCCTGCGATGTGTGTGAAAACCGTTTCAAGATTCTCTAAGTTTCAAGCGGCCACCATGGCTTGGAACGAACAATACCGTAAAATAAGGTGAAAAATGGCTTCAAGAGTAGCAGCTTTTACATTTGAAAGAAATATAGAGTGTTGTAGGACTGTATGATATGATCGAGAATATGCAGCTGATGTCAAGGTGCGTTGCTTTTGTGAGGAGAAACAAAAAGCAAGCATCGCCAGTGGCGAGGTTCGCGGCAGAAGAACTATAAAGCATCTCGCAGTTAAGACACTCGTAATCTGCTAGTAAAACTAAAACTGAGGGGAAAGCATGTGTTTTTGAGAAACATACTAAGGGAAGGGAGAAGTATGCAAGAGACGGAGAAATCGATGATTGTGTACTTTGTCCTTGTAGTGATGGTGCTCAAATTACGAAAAAACGCACAAGGTCCGAGTCTCCTAGTACATTATTTTTAATTTGTGGGCGGTTATTGGATCTTAATTCCATGTGAAATTGAACTAGAAACGTGATCCCCACACTTTATAAAAAGTATATATATAAATACAATTGACGTTTATTGTAGATAACAAAGATGGCAGTTACTGAACTTGGATGGCTTACATATGTTGTAGGTTTCTTAGTAACATTATATGTTTATGATTACTTAAAGACATTATTCCTTAGGAAAAAGGTAGGAGCTTCGGACTACCAAAGATATCAAAGTGATGGTATGGCGGGGTTTCGGATTTTTCGTGAATTAATCAGGCTTAAAGACGCAGGTGAGATTCTTCAATGGTCGACTGAAAGATTTCATGATGGTGGAGATGATATCAGAACCATGCAAACCAAAGTTTTAGGAACAAGAATTATTTCTACTATTGATCCAGAAAATGTCAAGGCTATTTTGGCTACTCAGTTTAGTGACTTCTCTCTTGGTAAGAGATACAATTACTTTTTCCCATTGTTGGGAGATGGAATCTTCACATTGGATGGCGAAGGATGGAAGCACTCCAGAACTATGTTGAGACCTCAATTTGCTAGAGAGCAAATTGGTCATGTTAAGTCTTTGGAGCCTCACGTTCAGATGTTAGCTAGACACATTGCAAAGAACAAGGGTGGTTCATTTAACATTCAAGAGTTATTTTTCAGATTAACCGTTGATTACTCTACTAAGTTTTTGTTCGATGCGTCTGTAGCTTCGTTAAACGACGGAACCGTGGAACCAGTGTATTCTGATGACGCAGGCTTGGAAGATAAACAGAATTTCGCTCAGTACTTTGACAGCTCGCAAGCCTATATCTTCAAGAGATCTCTTGCACAAACCTTTTACTTTCTTTTCAATTCAAAGAGCTTCCAAAAGAGCAATGATAGTGTGCACAAATTTGCTGATTTTTATGTCGACTATGCTTTAAGCTTGAGTCCTGAAGAATTGGAAAAGAAGTCTCTGGGTGGTTATATCTTTTTATATGAATTGGCTAAACAAACAAGACAACCAAAGGTGATTAGAGACCAATTATTAAATATTCTCTTGGCTGCCAGAGACACCACTGCTGGATTATTATCATTTCTCCTTTTAGAGTTATCTAGAAACCAAGATATTTTACAAAAGTTGCGTGAAGAAGTTTTTGCTAGGTTTGGAGACGGCTCCAACACTGACGATATTAGTTTCGAGTCTCTTAAGAAGGCTGAATACTTGAAGGCTGTTGTCAATGAAACCCTTAGATTGTACCCTTCTGTTCCTGTCAATTTTAGATGTGCTACTAGAGACACTACTTTACCTCGTGGTGGTGGTAAGAATGGTGATGAACCAATCTTGGTGAGAAAGGGCCAGTCCATCACATACATGCCATATGGTATGCACAGAGATCCAAGAAACTATGGTAAGGATGCTGATGACTTTAGACCTGACCGTTGGTTTGAAGATTCAATTAAAAAGTTGGGCTGGGCCTACCTTCCTTTCAACGGTGGTCCTCGTATTTGCTTGGGTCAACAATTTGCATTAACAGAAGTTTCTTATGTTATCGTGAGATTACTTCAAATGTTCCCTAATATTCTTGATGACGATAATGTCTATCCTCCAAAATTGGGTAGTGATTTGACTTTAAGTGCTAAGGGTGGTGTTCATGTTAAAATGTTTTGATTATTTATTATATTAGTTATATGGTATTGTGATATATGAATAGTATTATTTCGGTAGAGCATGATTTAATTTTATATCGTTATGTATTACATGTAAGATGCTACGAAAGCTATGAGATAAAGGATTAAGTAAGTCTTTGTAGAATAATCAGAGATTACTTCTTTATATGTAAAGTTAAGGATAAGTTGAGAATAAGTTGAGAATAAGCTGATACCAGGTCGAAATTTAAGGGTTTTCACCCACAACTCACTTTGTTTGTTGGTCTCGTTGTTCTCGTTATTCGTGTTCATGCCGTTATTCTCTGATGGAAAAATTCAAAACAAAAATCCATCGCAATGACCAATTCATCACTAAATTGGTCTAACGACATTCTTTCGAACTGCTACAACACCATCAAGGCCAGTGGCAGTGTAGACAGCGAGGATATCAACTTGATTGACGAAGATCTAAAACAGATTCTTCTTGTACCAAGCAGAAATGAAAAACTGAGAAGTGCACTCACCAACTCCAAGAAGGATCCCAATGATCCTGAGTTCACACTCATTAATCTCCCTAACGGAGACGAAATCAAAGTGAATCAATTGTTCCTAGAAGATTGTGCTTTGTTGGCAAGCGAGTTTGAATTAGATGAATTAATAACAGCTGAGTTGTTGTTCTTGTCTTCAGATACTCAGTTTAAAACAGGTACAACATTGCGCGATACCGGTCGTATTGTGTTTTACTCCAGATATGAGTTTATACTTAGTATTTTGGGCTTTTTGGTGTCATCCCAGAAGTTGTCTGATGTTACGACAGACTACAATCTGGTTTTCAAGAACTTGTTGGCTAGTGCCGAAAAGATCTATAAGCTTTTGACAGGGTTAAATGACCAGATTGACAAACAGAAGATTACCAACGATATTAACAACTTAGCATTCGTCAATGCAATCAACTACTCCAAAACTCAGTTGTTCAAATTACATGAAACATTGGGCCAGGTGTTATTTGCCCTTATTGAAAACTATGATGTTGTATCGTTAGCTAACTATAAAGACTTCATTGGGCATTTTAACAAGAACATAACAGAGGATGATATTTTGGTTCTTCATTTTTTGCCTGGAGTATTCAAGTTCTTGACAAAAGTTTTGGACAAGGACGTGGCTGCATTCCATAAGCATATTGTTGATACTTTGAGTATTGATCATAAAAAAGCCACCACAGGCGATGTGTTTGATTTGTCCAAGACTTCATTGAAGAGTTTGGAGATTGTCATTTACATTGTCTTTTTCACATACTTCACAACATGGTGTAAGGAATCCAGTTCCAGAACAGAAAAGTACGACTTCAAGGAGGATATTTTGAAGTATATTGAGATGTTGATTGATTATGATGTGATGGAAAAACTCTTGTGTTATACTGCAGAGTCAAGCACCGCTGGAGATGGGATCTACGACTTTAGATCGTTGTTACAAAAGTCTTCCCCTCGCTTGAGTGCCGTCAAGTTTATCTACCCACAAACCCAGGAATTGGTTAGTCTAAGTACCACCAACCATAATGTTGGATTGTTGATAGACTACTCTGCATATTCTGTCGACCCAGACTTCTCTTCGTTGTTATTGGCACCTTTCTTCCACAAGTTCTTTGTGGAGTTCATAACAAACTCCGCCTTAGTGTTGATATCTTTAAGAGACAGTGAAGAGGATTTTTTGTTGTCATCGATAAACAAAAAGGAAGAGGTGCGTAGTGCTGGTTTTGAAGACGACTCTAAACTCGATGACAAAGAAAACTCGGTGAACTTGGACGAAATAGCTACAAGATCCGACTTGGAGAGATTTTACTTGTCCTTTGCATACACATATAATAACCGTCCAGACTTGTGTGCCTTGTTCTGGATGAGCGAGAACCTTTCATCTGACATCATTGGCTTTTTCACGTGGAGTTTGAACAACAACACCTCTCCGTTGATTACAGCCACATTTTGTCTCTTGCTTGGCTCGTTGACTTCAGGAGGCGAAGAGTCTTCTGAGCGCATCTGGGAATTGTTGGTCAACAACAACTTGAACTCGAATAAGAAGAATGATTACTCCAAGATCTCCATCGATTCTATCATCGACTCTCTCAACTATTACATTGATTCTCTCAACTACAACTTTGAAGAGGACTTGAATGAACGTGTTAAGTTACAGCAAAAGAGACAAGAGTTCTTGTTTTCATCCAAGTCGGATGCTCAAGACTCCAGTGGGGTCGAGAGAATAGTGATTGAATTGAGTGAGGATTCTATTGTGTTTATTTCAGGTTTCATCCAATTGATTTCTTCAATTATTCTGAATTTGAGTGGAAAAACCGAACGTTCCAACGAAATCAAAAGAATCGCCTTCAATAGATTCTACCCAATCATTAATGGCTTCCTCAAATTTGATAACCTTGTCACTGGCAGCGGCAATAATCTCTCTGTTGACATCAGTGTGAATGGAAAACCCAAGTTGATTGACTTGCCAAATGTCTTGGTTGATTCCGAGAACCGTGTTATCCTAGTCAATTTGATTATTAAATTGCTTGGAGATATGATTGATGAAAACATTGAAACTAGACATGAGGTGTGGAGAATTTTGGACCGTTGGTTATACCAAAGTCTTCCAATCAACAATAACAACGGTAAAGAGAGTAAAGATGTGGTTACATACAACAAACCAGTTTATTCGGCTAAGAGAAGCTTGAGAATCAACCAAGGATTTCTGGTCAATCTCGTTGAATTCTCTCAAGTAAGCAACTTTACCAAATTAATCTGTAAATTGTTGACTCCTTTGGAAAATAATCAGGCGTTCTCCAAATATAAGCTCCTCTACCCTTCCGATTTGGGTTTTGGATATAGAAGTCAAATTGGAATTTGGCCTTATATTGAATATATAATGGTTGATGTTTTTGGAAAGACCCAGAAAATCGTGAACGATGACCACAGACTCAGCCTTCAACACGACATCGTCGAAGTGTTGGATAAGTCGTTGACCGAAGTTGACTGGAAATTCTTGGTGTCCACATCTCAAAACATCCTCAATGATAGAGTGGAGCTTGATGCATTGTTTGATGCTCCTCTTGATTTCAATTTGTACGTCAAGTTGCATCATGCTGTTGCCATGTTGTCTTACTTGTTTAACGAACAAGCATACAAGGCTTTATTTACCATTATCTCGATAGGAAATGAAACTGTCACCAGAAACTTTAAATTGTCCAAAATAGTATCTAAAGCTTTGAAAATCATTGAGAGCATATTAGATCTTCAACAAACTTTCATCAATGAATTGATACCTATTTGTAAGGATACAAAGAGTCCTAAACAAACTGTCTACAACTTGACAGTGCCAAGATCTGCTTTCGATAGCATCTACTTTCCAAAGAACATTGGCATTCAAGGAGTTCATGACTTCCATGAAATCTTCTTGTTCAATTTAGAGGTTGTATCTCACTTTGCTTTGTATGTTGGTAATATCTCCAGGGAAATTGCATTACCTTCAATCAAGATATTAAGATTGATCAGCCAATCAAGTTACTTCTCTGTTCAAAAAAACGTTTTGCAAAAGAATCGTTTACTCACAACGTTTGAGAGTATCAATGAGTCTATCAATATTCAGTATGCTTTCATCGAACAGTTTGAAAACTTGGAACAAGACCTTGAAATCAAATTCAAGATTCTTGAATTTTTGAAGGGTGATTTGGAAACTTCGGACAAGAAACCAAAGGTTGCACACTTTCTCCTTGGCTATGAAATTAGAGGAGGTAACTTACACCTTGCTGAAACATCTGAAAATTCACTTTTAAAAGCTTTATTGAGCACATTGGAAGCGGGTCTTGGATTGATTTCAGAAATCGACTACATGCACGGCAACATCCACATGATTGATATCGGGCCTGCCAAGCTCTCAGCACTCATATTGGAAATCTTGGTAATCTTGTGTCGTGGTCCTATCAGCTCATTCATCACATTAGAGTACTTGCGTGACTACGACAACTTGTTCCAAAAGTTGATCACATACCAACCTAAGATTGACATAAATAGTTTGTGGAGTGGACATGAATTCAACGGAGATTTACAAGAAACCAACGAGTTCATTGAAAACTACTCCAGCATCGAAACGTTATTTTCTTTTATCAACCAGAGAAACTTGATTTTGCAATACTTGTCGCTTGAATTCCATAGCACGAAATCGCCATCCAAGAAGGAATATTACATGTCGTTACTTTTAAGCAATGATGAGTTCTTGGACGGATCTCCAAAGATCTTGAATTTCTTGGATATCCTCATCTTCAACTTTAGGAATTTCGAAATCCACAAATACGAAAGTTTGAATACCAAGTACAACATGCATTATATCATGGAACAAATGAAAGGTCTGGAGTCGTTGAATTTCTCTATCCTTGAAAGCACCATCAAGTTGATCTGCCAAAAGTCCGATGCAGCCACCAAGCAAGATAAAGAAGCGTTGTCCAACGAGCTTATCTTTGATGGAAACCGAATCAAGGATTTTGTGACCAAGTACCTTGTATCATCTCGTTTGCGTGAAATTCAATTGCAGTGTTTGCACTCATGGTGTCAAATGATTGAAATCTTGATCACAGATAAAAGTATTGATTCCAAGTATTTTATTTTAGAAGTGATACACGTCATCTTACCTAAGATTAACGACTACTTGGAAAGTGACATTCTGTTCTCTGAAGAATTGATCTCGTTGGGTGTTATCTTGTTTGACTTGTATGACACCGAGATCTTACACGGAACCGAAAAAGAAGACTACATCTTGGGAGTTCAAAGATTAATACCATTTTTCAAAACATGTTTGACCGGAATCCTCAACTCCAATTCCACGCCTTCGTTGAGATCGGATTTGTATGTGTTGTCAAATAAGTTTTTGCAAAAGATTGTTGGTAACGAACAATTGGTTGAGGAAATCAGCACAATTCTCTCATCTGTTGACAAGAAACTTATTGAAGTGGTCAGTAATGATTCCGTGTATTCGGAAGGGTCCTCAAGAATCACTTCGATCTTGTTGCTCGAGTCGTTGATCCATCTCTCTGGCTTCTCAAAGAAGAATTTTGTATTGGATTTATTGGTCAAGAACAATTACTTGTTGTTGTTGGTTAGATCAATCAAAAGAACCGATGAGATGATGAACTTGTGTTCTGGTGCACAAGCTAAGATAGGTATTGAGTCGTTATTATATGAGTTAACTGCGTTCAAGTCCACTTTATCATTCCTCATCAGAGTAGCACAATCAAAGTCTGGTTCGTTGCAATTGATTCAGTGTGAATTGTTTTCGATTTTGAAGAACTCGAGCATATTGAAGATAGATCCAGATCTCGGGTTGAATCTTCTGATCGAGGAGCTCGACCACAAAAACGTGCGCATCAACCTCATGTTGGATACTCCATTAGCTTTGAATGACGTCACCTCCAACTTGAATGAAGATAACAACATCTCATACTTTGAGTTTTTGGTGCCTATTTTCCAATTGATCTCTACAGTGGTATTGGCAATGGGTCCAAGCTACAGACCTAGTATTGTGCAAACCAAGGATTTATTGGGTTCGTTCAATGTGTTGGTGCTTGGAATATTAAAAAGAGATGTTTTGTTGGAAAACAACCGTGGAAAAGTATACACGGAGGATAGCTATGCTGGTGTTGGTTTGAAAGAAATGGTTAAATTGTTGACATTGTTGGATTCCTTGGTGAATTTCAATGATTCAGAAAGAGTGTAAATATATAGTTAATGGGAAAATATTAATTGCTATCGCGAAAAACAAAAATCAAACATGTCATCAGTCTCAATCAACGACGAAACATCCGTCAAGTACGATCCTTCCAAGTTTCTCAGTAACTCCATCGGCTCTTCCGTGCTTGTGAAGCTCAACAACGGTTTACAATATTCCGGTAACTTACAAAGCATAGATGGTTTCATGAACATTGTATTAGATGGAGGAAAGGAAGTTGTGGGAGATAAGGTCAGCAGAACATACGGGGATGTGTTCATTAGAGGGAACAATGGTAAGTATACTTTGTTTATTCGTTCTTACTAACAGTTTAGTATTATATATTAGTCAAGCATAATTTAATAAAGGTGTATTTTAGATAAAGCGTAGTTGATGTAGGTTTGTTGTTTCTATAATCAATAGTACATTTCTATGGTATTTTTTTATAGTTAGCACGTTTCTTGTAGCTTATAGTACGTTTTGTATAACCAATGGTAAGTCTTATGAAACATTATGCTTAGCATCTTCTTATTGAAATATATCACGTGTATGCTCACGTGCCCACACTCTCATCCAATCAAATCCCCAGCAGCATCGGTCGTGTCTTCGCAAGCTCATGAGAAAATTTCCAAGAAAACAATTTGTTAATTCAACAAACATGTCGTTCGTCATCAGAAGACAATTGTCTACCTTGATCCCACCAAAGATTGCTTCTGCTAAGGTATGTAAAGAAAGCTCTGTGTAAAGTTGATACTAACAAGTCAGAACATTGGTTCCAACCCAAACGCTAAGAGAATGGCTGAGGTTGTTTCCTTCTACAAGAAGTTGCCAACTGGTCCAGCACCAGCTGCTAAGGCCCCAACCACTCCATGGGGTAAGTACAAGGCTGCATACTTTGATGGTGACAATGCCTCTGGTAAGCCATTGATTCACTTGGCTATTGCTGTTATTCTTTTGGGTTACACTTGGGAATACCAAACTCACTTGAAGCACCACAAGCACTAGTGGATATAGATACGTTAATGCACTTGAGATATTAGGATGTAGAGTCTAGCATCAATCGATAATCGAATATACAAACGAACAAACGAACGAAGTTAATTTGTGAAAATGTGAGGTTGTAAGATGTGAGGTTGTAAGATGTGAGGTCGTAAGATGTGAGGTATATTCGAGGTTGTAATATTGGAGTGAAATTATATGATATCAGTTCAGGTATTATTCAGTAAAAAGTAATGTTCAACATATTATTTAATATTAGGAACTAATATCAACTTTCATCGATTACGTAAACATGATTCATACAAATCATTGAAAATCCAATATAATTATGAAATCTTCATAATTCGAAATCATCCTGATCAAGCTTAATAAATTTGCATACAAATTGTCTACACTAGGAGATCCTTAAACCACAAGTGAAAATTACAACAGTTATTTGAAAACTGTGAAATTTATTAAACAATGTAAAGATTCATTTAGGAAGCATAATCAAAAGCGTTAATTGAAAAGTAAAATAAATATTTCGTGATAACCGAAAAGTTAGATACAGAAAACTATTAATCCCGTGCAAACTAAAAGTGAAAACTGAAGTGAAAACTCAAAAGTTGGATAGTAATCAAAATTAGTGAAAAATGAAAAGATACCTGAAAGAAGTGATTAGATAATTAAGAAACGAGTAAATATTTCTGATCCCAATTGTATTGCAAACAATTATTACAACTATACACTAACGCAACACTAATTAACTAATTCAATAACTCAAGTGCCAATAAAATAACTAATAACTAAACAAAATGATACACTGTCAAACCAATAATCCAACAAAAAACAAACCAACAAACCAACAAACCAACTAACCACTTTGCTCGTTAGTTTTAAAGTCGTCAGTGGTTTCTAAATTTACACATTAAGTATTGTGACACTTCGTGAAAACAACCAGCACAAAACTAGTGAACCCGTAACCCTGAATAACATTCACTAGCATCGTTCCTTAATATTCTTCGTTGACATATCCAGGTCGCCTATAAAAGTTCCCATTCCAACATCCACTATCAACCACCACCCCGAATACGACATGAACCCTACAGATCTCAAATTCCAATCATATGCAACATTCCAAAAATCAAACACAAACATCTACACCCTACAGTTTTCATGAGAAGATCCCTAAAATAGCTCTATATAATTTCACCCCATATACTCATCCTACATCATCATCTAACAATTAAAACTGAATAATACAACATTAATTATCTAGCAAACTTTAATCGGTGTATTGTTTTTTTTTTTTTTGGCCGAACTTAACAGCAAAAAAAAAGGAGAGTTAAAAAAAAACCTAGTTTAATAACTTGTTGTGACAGATAACTAGAGTATCAATCAGATAGAGCACTGTAAAGGAATCAATTTTGATTGAGAAGATGGATCAACCTAGTCTTGATCCTAATAATAGGAGGGCTAGTAATTCGCTGGCACATAAACAACAACAGTATTACCAGGGTAGTCAGGGTGGCTACGGAAGTCATAATGGCCACCATGACAATTATGAAGCGCATGTGAGTAATCATGCTGGACATTCTAACCATGATAATGATTATACGTACGGCAATGGCAAAGTAAATCCAGGGTCACCAGCGGAACCAGCCACTGCCAGGATGTTGAGGAGTGTGAGCGGTACACTTCGTTCGTCTAAGGGGGATGTTTCATCACAAGGGCTGGGTGAGAGTCCTACAGAACACCATAAGAGATCACAGAATTTCCGTCGAACACCTAGCACGAATAAACCACGGAAAACCGAGTTGTTACCGCCGGCCGCAATTGCATCTCCACCAATGGCACAGCAACTGAACAGGCAGGCATCTCCCAAGCCGAAATCTAAGGGAGATGACGCGGCACTTCAACAATTCCACCGGAATTCACTTGGGGACTGGACGTTTATAAAAACAATTGGTGCTGGGTCGATGGGGAAAGTCAAGTTGGCCGAACATAACACCACCAAAGAACTCTGTGCAGTTAAGATAATTATAATGGCATCCAAGGTTTACCAAAGAAACCATGCAAACGACCCACCGCCTACGTCCCGCGAAGAGGCTAAGGCCAAGGAGGATGAGTATTTGAAGGAATTGGAGAGAGATAAAAGAACCATCAGAGAGGGAGCGTTAGGTCGATTACTCTTCCACCCGTTCATATGTCGTTTGTATGAAATGGTTCCTATGACCAGTCATTATTACATGTTGTTTGAGCATATTGAAGGCAGTCAAATGTTGGATTATATTGTGTCTCACGGCATGTTGAAGGAGCGTGCTGCACGGAAGTTTGCCAGGGGGATTGCATCTGCTTTGGAATACTGTCATAGAAACAACGTTGTTCATCGTGATTTAAAAATTGAAAACATTATGATCAACCAAAAGGGAGACGTTAAGTTAATTGATTTTGGATTGTCCAATTTATATGCTCCAAAAAAGCTCTTGGATACCTACTGTGGTTCTCTTTATTTTGCAGCACCTGAGTTGTTGTGTGCCACACCTTACGTTGGACCTGAAGTTGATATTTGGTCGTTTGGTGTTGTTTTATATGTTTTAGTTTGTGGTAAGGTTCCTTTTGACGATGCACTGATTAAGAATTTACATGAAAAGATCAAGTTGGGTGCGGTCGAATATCCTCCATTTTTGAGTAAAGAATGTGTTTCATTGCTTTCTCGCATGTTGGTGGTTAATCCAAACGATAGAGCAACCTTGTATGAGGTGAGCAACCACCCTTGGATGAATAAAGGATATGATTATCGTGTGTCTAGTTATGTTCCAAAGCGTATTCCATTGACTTTACCTTTGAATCCAGATATAATTAAACTGATCTCTTCGTTTGACTTTGGTTCGGTTAATGATATTACAGATCAATTGAACACCATTTTGTCGAGTGTGGAGTATCAACAAAGTGTTGATAATTGGTACAAAATCACAGAGCAAGGACGCGAATATGCTTCGGACCCCAGCTCTGCTATTTGGCGTGATCCTACTGGTGGATTCCATCCTTTAATTTCTTTATATTACTTGGTGGATGAAATGAAAAAGAGAAAGAAGGCCAAGGCTGAGGCTATGAAGGCCATGAGACGTGCAGAAGATGCTCAACTGCAACCTCAACAACAGTCTATTCCACAGCTTCAGCAACAGTCTATTCCACAACCTCAACCTATTCAACCTCCAAAACAACAACCTCTTCCCATCGCACAATATGCTCCTCCTGCTGCTCCTATTCAAGTTCAGCAAGAGCAACTTCCTCCATTGCTGTTACCTCCGGTCCATCAAATCCATCCCGTTCAACCATCTCCAAAACAACCAAAACAACAAAGAGAACCTACAAGCATCACCCCTCCGACTTACAACAAGGTGGAACCAAAGGTGGAAGAAGACCAGGATTTACCTTTGTTGACCATCCCTCAACAAGCTCATATAACTCCAAAGCACTACAACCAACCTCCAGAGGTGATTATAAACACAGAGTCTGCCGAGATTCCAGAACAACAAACAAGCCCAAGAGATGCTACTCAATCGGACACTTTGGATCCTCATGCCGCCAAGTCTTCAGGATTGAACTCTCTTTTCCGCAGATTGTCTTCCAAGAAGCCAAGGGATACGTCTCCGGTCAGAAATTCTCCAGAACAAGAAATTCCGAAGGTTGTTCTTTCTCCAGATTCTCCATCCAAATCTCAATCCTCATTTGCTAAAGATCCAATGGTTCGCCGTGGTGTTAGTATGAAAATTACAGCTAAGGAGAGACTGTCTTCTCTGCGTTTGAATGTTGCTACTCCTCCTCAATCTACTAAAACTGAGCCTGCTAAAGATCCAGCGAGATTGTTTGTGGAAAAGCGTGTTCATCATCGGTCTGCTTCCACATCTGCTGGTAATAAAGTACATGGGTTTATTCCTGTGGAATACCTCCCACCTTTACCCAACTTGAACACCGATACAAACCAAATCACTCCTAAGAATAACTCCAAAGATTCAAAACTCGGTCAAAGAAAGTTGCATCCAACTGCAAGAGCAAAGTCCGTTGGTGGCCACATTCGTAAAGATTCATATGGCCGTCGTATTCAACTGAACACAATGTTCCATGGTACTCCTCCTCTTCCAAACTCCATGAAATCTCAAAATAGTGATGAGTTAATCGATGGTTCAAACTCAGAATTCTCAGGAAGTACAGTTGCACATATTCGTCATATTCCACAACTCACTGAAGATGAAATCATTGAACAGTTTAAACTGGCTAAACCTAACAGTATGCCTTCAATCGAACATTGTAAAACTTGGTTTCTTAAAGGTTTTTTCAGTGTCCAAACCACTTCTACTAAACCTTTACCTGTTATAAGATACAATATCATCAGTGTTTTAACGAAATTAGGTGTTCAATTTCAAGAAGTTAAAGGTGGGTTTGTCTGTTCGCATATGCCTTCCTTGCAACTGGAAATGCTGCAATTAACAATCAAGGTTGGTGAAGATGATGTTTTAAGTGAATATGCAAAGAATGATAACGAATCTCCAGAAGAGAAACGTTTATACGGCGATGCTTTCAAATCCACTTCCGGTTCCATCGATAATGAATTATATGGTGGCCCTATAAGAATTAAAACTCCAGAACCACACTCCGGTGAACAAAAAACCCCAGTTAGGCAACCCTCTTTACAAGTTAACACTCAAGTTCTGTCTCCTACTCCACAGAATACTTTGAAAACTCACAGACTGTCTAATTCTATTGGCCACAGACGTAAGTTTTCGATAGGTAACCCTATGGGCTCTATTAGGAAGAAGAATGACTCGGGTATCATGATGCCACCAAACACCCCAGCTACAGCCAAGGTCATCAAGCTGTTGTATGATGATGAAGATAACTACGAGGAACCAGAACTTACTTCAGGTGATGTGTATGACTCTGTTGACTCTCTTAATGGTCTCGGTGTTGGTGGAGGTAGTGACATGTTGGTATCGTATAAGATTAAACAACGTGCCAAACATCAACATTCAGATTCCATGCTGGATGATGCAAAACTGATGAGATCCCCATTGAAATTCGAAATCTACATTGTTAAGGTGCCATTTATTGGCTTGTACGGTGTTCAATTTAAGAAACTCTTAGGAAACACTTGGAACTATAAGACGTTGGCTGGCCAGATCTTGACTGAGATGAACTTGTAATAGCTATATATAATTACGTAAAAGCTAAAAAAATGAGTAGGTTTACTGATGTCATTAGATGTTAACTGTATTTTGGATAGTTGGTAAATTTATCGATTCTGGGTTAGTGTTTCCACTTTCTTCAGGTTTGCTTTCTGTAGGTAACAATTCAGTTTTTACTGATAAATCAGCATTTTCAGGCACTTTCGCACTTTCAGGTAATTCAACTCTTTCAGGTAATTTTTCTGATTTTAAGTTTTTGGGAGCATACTTCAAAGTCACCAGAATAGATGGCTCTTGTTGGTCATCATCTCCATAATTAGAGATTATACGCTGCTTCAAGCGCTCCTCTCTAGATAACCCATTTGTATACGTACTTGTCTCAACAACTCTTTGACGTAAATTTCTTCTTCTCTCTGATCTTTGTTGGGAAGCAATGCGTAATTCCAAATCTTCCTGTTCTCTCAACTTGGCCTCTTCTTGCCTTTTAGATTCTTTTGCTTCTAATCTAGACGACCTTTTTCTTGTTGCCAATAAACTCTCCAATTGAATTTCCTTTTTCTTATTTGTAATGTACTTTCTTCTTCTGATCTCCACCTGGTAGAGTTCCTCCAAAAAGGGTTTTTTGGTTAACGCAGCAGACAATGTCCTTGCCTTAGCTTTCTTCCCGGTAAGAGTGGAGAAAAAGTCACTCATTTCAAAGATATTTCTGCATATTAATTCATAATTCACGGTTGGCTTAACGTCAAAGACATCGGCACTCCAATGAGTGTTTGGATCTTCTGGAGATAACTTCCGCTTTTTCGGCACCACCAATTCGTTGAACTCAACGGTACGTTTGTATAATCGACTGTTTTCAAACAATAAAATGTAGTCATCACGAGAAACCATATCAGGCTCTGAGTCAACTTCTGAGTATAACGGGTTTGCGCGAATTTTTGAGAATTCCAAACTATTCTTATCTGTCCAGTCACGGAACTTGTTAGTGTTTGATATGTATGATATTAAAATCAGCAATATTTCAAGCTTTTCTTTCAATTTAAGATGACTAAATTTGGGTAAATTAGAATCATCTGGTACTTTTTCATCGTCTTCGTCGTCTTCTTCAATACCTCCTAATGCAGTTTCAATACCAAACCATAATCTGAAGATTCTTTCAAAGTTCTTTAAACTCGATAACTTGGATTGTTGTATGGTACTTATTAAAGCTAATTGTAATTTAGAAAGAAATGATTCATTTGAATCATCTCCATTATCGTCATAATTAAGCATTTGACTTCCAATGCTTGGGAAATAGTCCAATAATTCTAGTTCAAAGATATCTACGTCAAAATATTCATTTTGGAGTTTAATGTACCCTCTATAATGGTAGATCCAGTTAATGACATACACATAGTTTTCTTCTGTCCGTAATGATAATAATTCTTCTGATTGCATAGGAAGGAGATTATTAGGAAGAACCAATGGTTGGACCTTGCGTAATCCTTCTTTTTGTTCATGAGAACCTAACGTTAATGCGTCGATAAGTGTTTCTTTAGGCATGTTGTTTTGTTTTTTTTCCGAAGACGTGAAAAGTTCGCGGTTACCAGAAAAATAGTGAGCGAACGTGTAACAAATTACTGTGAGAAAAATAGTTGGGATGGTAATACCGTAAAAATTTAGTGGTGGAGAAAGCCGTTAAAATTTACTGATGAAGTACTCAAAAAATTTACTGATGAAGTATGCAATGCCATGAAAATTTACTGAGGTGCCAGTTTAAACAAAATATCAAACTTTACTAAAGTACCAATTTAAAGAAGAACCTTGGATAACAACATGATATCTAAAAATCTGACTACCTAAGAACTCACCTATGTAGGTTAAAAATGCAAAATACAAAGAGACCATCACAAATCTGCAAAGGTATCAAACGTCTCGTATCTTTTTGACAGCAAAGGTAATGAACACAACGTAACAAACCATTTACAACGATCAAATAAATAAGATCATAATTCCCAAAAAAAAAAACCTATAATCTAAATTAAACGCCTCAAATTCGTCTAGGTACAGGGTGCAAGTGAACGCCTACAAACAAACGCTGAGAATAAAAAGAGATGATTAAAAGATACATTCATCCGAAAACATAATCTTGTTTAGAGCCAAGAAATGTAGGTTACGAACATCCAATGCGTGCTAGCGGTCAAGGGTGGTAAAGTTTAAGTACGGAGTGTGATGGGATTCCACACGCATTTGCGCTATTCTGGGCAGATGATCTAAGCCCGCTGATAATGAATGCAAACGTTCCTAAAGGTACAGTTGATCTCCAACCTATGGTCATGCAAAGCACAAACTAAAAGCTTACCGAACTAACCGATTGTTCTATGGAGTTTTTATGATGTTTCCGGAATGATTAGGAATTGCGGGGCATGGGGTTGATCTGCATGTGAAATTTTGGCTGCAAATGATTCGTTCTCTCCTTTTTGGGCATTTGCTTGTCACATTACAAGCACCAAGATGGAAATTCGATTGTCACGGTGAAATCAGTCATTTCGAGGGGATATAGTGGTGCTGAAGTCATTGGTAAATCACCCTTACCCAAATAAGCTATGGTTATGGTACCCTTGCCCCCCTCTCATTGCGTCTACACGTATTTCAATACCGATATTGTTATCTATTACTACGAAACAGCAAATAAAACTTGCCACGCTAAATACCAATATTATCCCAATAAATATCATAAATCATACTAATCATCAAGCTTGAGTTTTTCAAATTGAAGATGTTCAGTAATACCAGCAGCCTCTAACATATTTTTCAAAGCCGTGTTACTATCTTTAATTAAGCATATTTCATTGCTTATCCTTATTAACGCACTATGCTTGGACAAGTTAGGTAATCCCTCCTTGTTAACTCTAGCACGTTTGGTTTTCTTTTGCGACTCCTGAGATTCGGGGGGCAATCTGTTAAATGCCTCGATGTCGATAATTAACCTCAAGCATCTTTCATACGCACTCTTACACATCTGCCTTCTTCTTTGTTCTGAATGTGAGTGGTTTAATCTCTTTTGTTCCAACAGTAATAATGGCTTAGTTGACAGCCTCCTGCGTTTTTTTGGTTGTTGGTCATCTTCCATGCTTCTCTTTAGTGGGTCCAGATACAGCAACGATTCTCTCGACTCCAGAGGAGTCGGTAATTGATCATTTGCTGTATTATCACCATTCATAAACGGTTTAACATGGGGATAGCTGAAAGCCTCTGTAAGCTCCTTTTTCAACGACTCGTGTTCTTGGGGTTTTATGGAATGCGTTGGGTTTTGAGTCAACTTCTTAGGAAATGTCTTCATTGTGTACAAATCGAATATATCGTTGAATTCACCCCCTGGAGCTTGGTTGTTTATGGTACTTCGACCATTCACATTATAAAATTGAAGGGGGTTAGAGTTGGTGTTGGAAGTTAAATTATCAAGAAACTCCTCCAACTGACTCGATTCTGTATTTGAGAAAAACTTATCAAAGTCCCCTTCGTCCTCTTGTCTTCTCACCGCTGGAGTAGACATAGGGGCTACTTCTGTCAGCACATTGGCAGGGACATTTGGTATCGAGCCCACGGGGACTCTCTTATCTTTAAACAGGTAATTATCGAATATCTGTGCTCTATCATAAGCATAATCAGCGTTGAATCCCTGGAATTGTTCATTCAACATCATTTGATTTTGTTGAAGATTCGTCATATATTGTTGATTCAACTGTTGAACCTTTTCCAACTGGGCCACCGATGACATTGCTTGTTCTGGCTGAAGTGTGGTATACATGGCGTAAGCTTGTTCAAAGTCCATGTCTGCTGATAACATATCTAGAAAATGTGCGTCTTCACTGTTGTTGTTGTTCGGTATTTCAACTTCTTCTCGTCTTACAGATGTTACAACCAACGGAGTTTTATAAAAGCTTGTTAAATCTGTCGATGATGATATAGAAAGAACAGTTTCCGTTCCTGTTCCTTTATCTTGGTTTGACATTATATCACTTTGCGGGATTTCGTGGCCTTAATATAGAATACCCCAGAATATGGTTTGCTCTTTTTTTGTATTATTAAGAGGAGATATTTTTTTTGGTGTTCTTTTTAATTTACCCAAAAATATTTTTCTGCCCTTTGAGGAATTACTGTTTTGGGGCATCACAATGCCTGCCGGTAGAGGATTTAAGCGAATCTCATTTGATGGCAAGGGTTGTTTCCTTGGTGGAAGGATACGTCAAGATAAAACACCCACCAATGATTAAATAATATATATTACTAGTAATTATATTCTTTTCTCAGTTCAAGTCTTATTAATATATAAGTAAACAAAAAACCGTTATATATTGGCGTATGTGGTACAAATTTGTAATCCGGATTGTGCATATCCCACCATGACTGCATCACTTAAGTCATCGCACTTTGGTGGACTTGTGTTTGAAGTGCCATTTTATAGAAAAATATTTCTTACCCCTCAGGTTATTGTAACCGGGAAAGTTTTATGGGAAAATTTTAACTTACTTTTCGACTGGTTCCCCTAGTCCGAACTCCGAAACTGACCCTAATTATCCTTACTAATATACAATTTACGGGCATATTGTGAACTCCGGCAGCGGCAACCTATGCTGTTAGGCGATCTCTATTCTGTTGGGTTTCATTCCCTGCGCTATCTACGTACACGTGACCCGTGTATGCAAAGGAATCCGCTTCTTACATATAAAAGAGTGCAAACACCAAGCGATAGAGAGATGAGTTTGATCGTTCGTTTATACTCATGGAAGTTCGTGTACAAACCTTTACTATGAACAATATACTGGTCGTAGCATGATAGCAACGATGCCTAAACCCTTCCAACAAACAATGTTGAGGTGGGCTGTGTGTACCTGACACCAAGAACTTCTTATCTTATATAAAGCAAACAATCGGACTTTGTGTGATTATATGCCAAAATGGTGTTGACTTTAGGTATAGCCACATTTTGCCACGCAAAATAGTCTTTGCTTTATTATGCTATTGTCTACCTTCGTTTGAACAATATAGAATAATTTCTTATAATCTCTACCCTTTTTCCAAATTTTCAATGATTGCTATTAATATAAACAATAATTCATCTTGCGTTAGTCTATTATCATCCCTCTTAAAAAACAACACCCAACTCGAGAATTTCTAATGAACCAATTAAATCGTTAACATTCCCTGTATTTTCTGTTTACATTTTTCGGAAATGTACTTTCAAGCCGACATACGTTGACATTACACTGGGGTTGTACCTTGGAATTACAAGAATAGTCGCCTGTTAAAAGCTGGGGTAGATGGTTACTACAAGTATATCGGGTATCCTCGGTCACCAGTGTACTTGTCTATGATTT
Organism: [Candida] smagusa; assembly: GCA_030566775.1. Classification (NCBI taxonomy): domain Eukaryota; kingdom Fungi; phylum Ascomycota; class Pichiomycetes; order Serinales; family Debaryomycetaceae; genus Kodamaea; species [Candida] smagusa. Next base: position 823,008 of record JAKUAW010000002.1, on the reverse strand, counting down.
TGTTTCACCCAAAATCACAAAACCGTATATTGTTCGCTACTCTGTCTGCAAATTCAAGGTACCCTAAATCGCGCTAGCGAGCATACAAATATCTCTTCAATTTCAGGGTATCCGCTTTCTTTGTACCAACAACTTGAAAATTTTATTGTTAACATATTGGAACAGTTGATCACTACAATTATGCTCAATCTTATTTTAAAATGCGGGCTCTTACCTCGGAATATTATTTTAAAGTATCATTTATATCTCCTTCGTTTAAATCTTGGAAACATAAACATGCTTCGTTGTACATGTTGTGGCGTGGTAGCGCGCTTTACACCCATATTCGTTACATGCAAATTCTCCACTGTCGATAATTTACTAGATGTTTTATAATGCTGGATATGCCTGATTAACTAAAATAGTCATATTAATTATCGTGTGTACGTTGATGGTAGAAAAACATGATAATTATCGTGTATAACTTGGTGGTGATGAAAAAGATTACTTATCGTGTATATGCTGGTGGTGGTGAAACAGGATAATTTGAAAGTTGCAAATTTTTAGAGTAAATGTCTGTATGATTTTAATTTTTCAAGCGTGGATTTGTCTGTCTTTTTACTTTATCAGATTCACTCGCGCAACAGCACACTATGTTCAGACAACATGAGCAGCAACATGCACATATTGACAGCACCCCGAAGCAAACACATTTTAAAAATCTAAATGTGGAAGCACATAAACATTTAATCATACAACACATTACTTTACTAATCCAATAACTTTGTTGGATATATATTCTGAATTAAACATAACAGAATACTTAAAATTTCCAAGTTAAGTATTAATTCAGTTTGAATGTCAAACCGCTTTGTTCTAGTGATAGTATGATGGGCCTAATAAGAGGAAAATATTGTATCTAGTCAAAGATTATTTTAAAGTCCGTAGGGTATACCTATTATAATAAATTCTTTAAATTAAGAATCATTACGGGATTGATACTATCAAATTGCTATAGTGAATTATAAAAGTGATGGAATAGTTAACTTTTGAATTATGAGTCTAAAATAGTTGTGCTACCAAAATCTATTAAAGTAGGGGCTTAAACGGAACATATTTTCAATACAAGGATTTCAGTCGAAATAAATCATAATTTATTCAATGACTCGTGATTCTTTATTAACCATGTATATATATTTATATATATTGTAAAATTCAGATATTCGAGAGATTTAAAGTCTAATGATATTTTCATTTCGTATTCATTGCAATCGATTCACTCTTGTTATGATTACGTTTGGGAGGTACGAGATTGACCTGCAATTTTTTTTTCAATAATGAGTTATTTAGAGTAAATTAATGAGTTTTATTTCTAGAAGATGCCATCCACATTCTAAAAAGTCAAAAGTCGTGGAACATATGTTAATTCATACTAGATAAACTTATATTTTCATATATGATGACTGTAATAACAAATGTCGAGAGTTTTTACTTGTATATGATTATGTTTTGATTGATGAAGTAGTTTACTTGAGATATAGGTTTCTTATAGTGTTTCTGCACGGCAATGATTTCACAGAGATTTACAATTGGTGAGTGGCTTAAAATCTGAAATATTTGACCAGTTTAAGGGTATGAGGCATAGACCGTTATAGTGGGAGTTCCAGAACTTGAATCATGCATTCACCAAGGTAAATACATTAATTATATTTCCTTGGGTTCAGATTTAGCAGATACTTTGAGCTCCAACAATATAATCAATAAAAGTTAGCCCCGTTAAAAGAAACAACACAAACACTTTACCTTCCAACAAATACACGATGGACATAGGGGGTAGAGAATCGACGACAATAAACATGGGTAATTAAAACAAATAAGAAGAATCAGTAAAACGTATATTTGAATAATCTCTACGTTTCTTTAATACGTACAACTAAGTTTTCGCAGCTACCATATTATTACTCAAAGCCGGATCTTTCAGAGGTATGGGTAATCATGAAAATTAAATTAAACAGTATGTTTGGCATCCCCAGACATGTTATAAAAAATGAGTACTTCAAAGTCGGCGTTCTTTTGTTCATTTTAGTGTATACTTGGAGAGTGTTTCTTCATAGGAGCGGAGATAGAGAAGTTTTATTGTTTCCACAACTGTTCAAAGGTAATCTTGCAGATTCGGTAGGCGAGTTTAAAGATCAAGTGGGGACGTCTGTTGAATTGAAGAAATATAATGGGCAACATGGAAATGGTATCCTGAATCAAAAATTACAGACTTATTCAAATTACGATATACCAATATTTCAAAATATTAGAATGATGTGGAAATGTCCGTACCACTACAGTAAGGTATACAATATCGAGGTATCTAATGCAAATTCACTTCAAGTCAACCTTCTAGAAGTGTTACACACACTTCAAGATGACCTAAAACATGGAAAATATTTACCCGAAATCAGACATTTGCTTCAAGACATAGATGAGGAAAATATAGGAAAACATTGGATAAGGTACACTGGTCTGAGTGTATGGTTGGAGGATTATGGAGTCTACTATAAAGTTTCTAGGGTAGCGTATGCACCCGGTGGAAAAAGAAAGGGACCACTCATATCCTTGGTGTATGCACAGATATATGATGTGAATTGGAATGAATTGAAAGACTTCAGTTTAGTTGTTACACTGGAAATTGTACATTCAGGCATAAAGGTTAGTTATGTTCTTAGATTTCCATCTTTTGTTCCAATTCCATTCGACCTATCAGCAAAAGATATAGGACCAGATAATATTAGACTCATGATTGTGAAGAATAAGTCTGGATTTGATGAACCGATGATATATTTCAGCTCGCGCCGTCTCAAGTATGAGAAAGAGAAGCAAATCATGTTTATGGGATTTCCATTCCAACTTGAGAATAACAAAGGACATGCCAGAGTAGTCGAATTGATACCTGATATTGAAGTTGACGTAGACAAAAACTGGGTTCCTATGGTCAAATCATTTGAGAGTAGATTGAACGGTTATAATAAATATATTTATTTTATTAGACGATGGGATATGCTAACTGTTCTTAAATGTGATTTACAAGGGGCATGTGTCACTGATTTTGAAATGAACCCAAGGGAACGGAATGCTGAAGTGGGGCCGTTGGGAGCTGGCTCACAAATGATTTCATTGAATGAGATGATAATGAACCAATTAGACTCCGTACTGGCCAGGTTCATTATACCTCCTGGAAGAGAAATTTGGGCTGGTTTTCCTATGTCACATCTAGAGAATTGTGGATGTAGAGATAAGATTTACAGGCCAAATTTTTCTATAGTAGTGATGGATACTTTAAATACGCCTAAGGGGATAAAGAGTATATATAAAGTGACACATATTTCTGGGTCCATTGATTTGAACATCCCGGTTTTGAATTGGGATTTAAAAAGACCTACTGATACATGTGGTGGAAGAAATGTTCTTATTTCCACGGGAATATCTAGTTGGAATATAGAAAGCTTGCAAACAATAAGAGGAAAATTTCATCTGGAGGATTATCTTACAATGACAGTTCAGATTGGAGATCATACTGTCAGTAGAGTTAGCATAAAGAATTTATTACACTATGTTCTTCAATCTGGTGTCTTTGAGAGTTACCAGGTTTCTGAAAGCATTCAACTTACTGATCTAGAAATCTACAATGATGTTGTCATTGACTGTGCCATGGAACAAGCACAATTGTATTGTGAGTATTATGATTTAAAAATGACTCGATTTTTGAGAGATCATAGTGGAGAGTTTGAACTGTATTTTGAAGGTTCAGTAATTCCTTCTTTTGATATATAGACAGAATAATTATGAAGTAAGTGAAACTGAATTGGATATTTGGAGAGTATAATATTGGAAAAGAGGGTTCGTTAGTTATGAAACTCGGCTACTTTTTATCGACTTACTTTTTAGCGGTATATTCTTTAAATCGGTATTTTCGTTTCATCTAGATTGACCATCGGTAAACATAAGACCCGCGTTTAGAACGCGAGTGAAAAATAAATATGCGTACTCTCCTCCAATACCTCGAGACAAGTCTACCACGCAAAGAGTTCAGACTCTTTTACATACAAAGTAAACCGACGTATGTAAAGCCCATAGTCAACCAACCCAAAGAGCCAAGAAAAACGGTAAAGATACGCCATTTTTTCAGTATCATTGATGACAATTCAATAGTTATATTAGGAATTGAAGTATTTGTATACTTAATTATTGAAGACCCAATCCAACAATACATATTTGTATCCAAGTGCGATACTGTTGGCAAAGTACAGGGTGGGGTTAAAGTTGGAGAAGTGGTTAAGAAAATCCTTCAATGGCTCACAGAATACGATTTGAATCGGTACAACATCAAGCCACAAAAGAGTCGGCAAGGAGTGGAACAACCGAGAAGCGGGACGCGGAGTTATAAGATTGAGGAAAAGGGAATAATCGTGTCATTGGGCAAGTTACAGGAAAAATTAAAGGATGGGTATCAGGACATTCCATACTACAACCCGATTAAAAGAGCCAAGGTTATAGAAAGGATCGAGTTGTCGAATACACAAAACATCCACATCTGTTTGTTTGCCAAGGCAGCACAGCAGTATCTATTTCCCAAATCATTCAAGAACCAATTCAAGCACGTTGTGAATGGAAGAGTTTTACTAAAATGGTGGCTAAAAGTATTAGATAACACATTGGATGAAAATTGGAAGTGTAGGCTTGTGATTCCAGGATCTGACCCGCATCAAACCAAGGGGTTTTTAGCAAAATTGAAAGAAAAGTGGAGTACGGGGCATATTTTTGGGAAAGAAAAGGCTATTTTCACCATTCCTCTTTTCCCTGACGATCCAAAAGGGAGATTTCTTGAGCATTTAGTTGTTGAAGATAGATATCAGAGTGTGATGAACGAGCAATTCTTTTTAGAGTTGGGGATTCGACAGGAGTTTAGGTTGGGGGACATTGTTGGGTTGATTGGGTGCGAGAGGCTTGATGTTTTAAACCAAGCAACAAAGGACGATTATGAGTTTAATGTATTAACTATAAGCGAGTACAAACAAGTGATGCAGATGATTAGGAATGAGGATTTCTCAATAGAAACCGATATCACCCAATTGATAGACACAAAGATACCTACATTTTTCCAAAAGAATAACTTGGACAATGAATACGTTAATGTACTTGGGAAAATGAAAAAAGAATCGACTAAAACCACAACATCAACAGCCCCTGTAATAAACACACTTCACGTGAGACGCAAGCCTGCAGCCGAATCGAGCACTTTGTCCTAATCTAGACAAATTCATCAGATGATTTTACGATCCTTACTATGTTAGAGATGAGTATTGTGCTGCATAACGTATCGTTTAGCATTCCCAAAATATTACAAAAATAAAATTTGCAGATACAAAAGGGACGTTTCTTAGCAGCACTTAGTAGGAGCCCTTCAGCAAGGGTGAGGTATTTAAACTTTTATGTAGGCTGACTAGTGTAGCAACAAAAAGAAATGTAAAGAATCTTGGTGCTTATGTAAGCTGTTTTGCTCGTTTTGTGGAACCCTTATATATATAAATCAGGAAAAGCCCAAAAAAAGGTGGAGAAAGTTAAATGACAGAAATCACAGAACATAGAGCATCACCACCTCCTGAGAGAATGTTTGACAAGCGAAAACAAAATATGGTGCGCCGGTCACCCAGCTTGTCGGGTGCTCCAATGACACCAGTCATAACCAACTCTAACCGGTTTTCGTTTAGCGAGTATAATTTTCCTCAGAATTACTCAAACACTCCGGTTTCAACACTGCCTGAACAGATCATAGACTTGATGGAAAGAGAACAAGACGCCATTGTATTGAAACTTATGAAAGAAATCGAACACTTAAAAGGTGAGAATAAGCAACTTCGTCAAATGCAAAGTTCAGGCTCCATATCGTCGGTTAGTTCGGGGCCTGCTATCAGAAGATCCAGTCTGGTGAATTCACATCATAGAAATTCTTCAGTACTGTCTGTATCTTCAACGTCTTCAAACAAGAGAAACAGTGTCTTGTTCCTGAACTATTCTTTGTCAGCATATCCTGAAGATGCCAAGAAAGAAGTCAAAGAAGTCAGCCCCACTACAAGAGGGCCCATAAGCAATCGTAGTAGAAAAGGTCTGGTTAGTAACTATGAATTGATGTTGGAAGAAAATAAGTTCTTAAGACTAGAGGTCAAGAGGTTAAGGCAAGAATTAGACAGAAAGTAGGGCATTGTTATAAAAAACAAAGGTGTTCGCAGTTGGGGGTGTCACAATTAAGGTGTAAGTGGTGGTATGATTAGCCTACAATCAAGTATGGGAATGGGATTTTTCTAGGAAATCCATTATCCAGAACAAAGGTCGAGTTGATCTCGACACAAAATCAAAGATGATTTGGTAATTGGGGATTATGGGCTGTGTATAGATAATTAGAGTATTTGGGTAACATTAAATGTAGAGATGTTTGCGAGATAGTTTTTACGCACTTTTAAAAGTAAACATGCATGGCTGCAAAATAAACTTCACTAGCATAACCCAAGTATTTACAGTTTTAGCCATGCTTACTCTAGGGCATGATAGCGGTGGTGGCTTCATTGGGCGGTTCCCAGGCGGAACCGATTCTGGCGTACAGCTCATTGGTGGAGAGGAGGTTACAACATTTACAATTTCTAATGTTGCAAACACGTTTTTACAAGCTGCCAAACCAACAGTTCCATTTCCTATATGGTTGAAAGAATTTACGGGACTTAATGAATGGCCTGATAACGAACCACCTTATATTCCACTTGATTTCATCAACTTTAGAGATATTGAGTTTGCCGAAATGCGCCATCAAGGCGACTGCATAACTTCTGGTTTAGACAAGGTTTGTTCATTTGACTGCTATAATTGCGTAGCATATGATGACGTTTATACATGCCCAGTTTTATCTCAGACGTTTGACGATGGTCCATCTTTGGCAACAGCAATGTTGTTAGAAAGCTTAAAAGTTCCCTCCACGTTTTTCACTTTAGGAGTGAATGTTATTCGATTCCCTGAAATTTACTTGAAGGCGGTAAACCAGGGTCATGTAATGGGATCGCACACTTGGTCACACAAGTTTCTTCCGTCATTAACTAACCAAGAAATAATTGCTCAAATCGAGTGGTCTATCTGGGCTATGAACGCCACAGCAGGTCATTTACCAAAATGGTTCAGACCACCATATGGGGGAATCGACAATAGAGTCCGAAGTATTGTTAGACAATTCGGAATGCAAAGTGTGTTATGGGACTTTGACACAAATGATTGGAGATTACTAGAAAATGATTCCGACGAAGATGAATACAAGATATACAGAGATTTATCCAAATTCAAGAATTCGAATTATCAGCAAGGTTTAATATTAGAGCATGACGCGGTGTTACGAACCGTCAAGGTTGGTGTTGAAATCAACGAAAATGTGCTTGGGGATATCCGACAATTAACTGTTCCACAGTGTATTGGAGGCGAGGATTATATTAAAATATTTGATGTTCTGGTGTAATATCACAAAAACCCCATGTTCTTATCAGTTACACAAAATAGGGGAAAGGGTTGTTTGTATAAAAACTTCAAGAATTTGGGGAAATTACCGATATACAGTAGTACCTAGTAGTTTTACGGATATCTAAATGTACAGATCAATTTAAGCTTCGAAGTACAAAACGTGAATCATTGCTATCTTTAATTTGCGCATTAAGATTGCTATGTGAGCGAAAAATGAAATGCACGTTTTTAGCAGAATCTCTAAACATCTGAGCCCCATCTGGGACCTTCACCAGCATAGCCTACAATTACAAATTAATTCCTTAACATTGATTAAAACCAAAAGGTACAAACACCCCTTTATAGGTGTTGCGCATAAATAAATAATTAGGCGGAGGCAGAAATAGCAGAACCATTCAAAACTTCCGCAGCCTTTCCAATCTCAACTGTAACCCTTGACAGAGAAAGAGTTTGCTTAGCGTCAGAAATCAACGAGTCAGCCTTAGATTTGGTGGTAGAAGCAACTTCCGAAACATAACCTTGAGTATGAGTCTTAATTGGCTGGATGTAAGCCTCATTAAGCTTGGTAAAAGACTTGGATGCAGTGTTCAAAGAAGCAGTAATGTTACCCTTCAAGTCCAAATTACTGTCTTTGGACAATTGCTTAACTTCGTCATTGTAGGTGGAAATGATATCGTTGGAGATTTCGGTGGAAGTGCTTGAAACCTTGGATTTCAATCTAAGGAGTAATTCATTGATAATAATGAAAAACTTGTTAACTTCATTCACAGATTCATCAAACTTGTATTCAGCTTTTGGCAAGTACTTGTTAACAACAGAGTTGTACAAGTAATCGTTGGTTGGCTTGACGTAGTCACCGTCAACTTGCTTCAACTTTTCAACTGGAAACTTTAAAACCCACTTGTCAAATGTGTTGGTTAAAACCTGTGTTTCAATAAAATTGTCAGCTTTAGACACATTATCATAAACACTAGGGTACACAGAAATGACTTTCTGGTTTACCAAGTTCCAGACTGGTAAGAAAACTTGTTTGTAGAATAAAGCAACAAATTGAAAGCTAATCAAGTAAGTTACGGCCTTTTCAACAAGGCTATATGAATTGACGTGTGAAACAGTTTTGGAGGAGAAGGTCTTGGTCATTATGATGATGGATATAAAAATTTTGCTGTACTTCTTTGACCTTATATATTGTTTTAAATAAAGTTAGCAGCCATTATTTTTTAACACTCTGCGTGGTTTTTTTTTTCTTTTGCTTTTCTATCATGACACAAACTGGAGAATTGTGTTGTACGCAAATTTTGATAGTGGGCATAATAGAAAATGGTTATATGCCGGAGAATTAAGGGAGCACAGAAAATTTAAGATCAACTGGTTGCCAGTTAAAATTTGCATGTGATTTTTCCAAAGCCTTGGTAAAGGCCTATTATCATGTAATTAGGAAGTATTAAGAGAATTTGAAGTATACAAAGAAGGAAAAAGAGAATGTCGTTGTATATACGGCCCTTTTATTTTGATTAGGGACCCACATTAGTTTAGTTATTATTAATAGCATTACCCTTAGATTATCTATTGCATATAAATCTAAAAGGGAAATAATAAATCAGATGCAATAGACGCAGTGCAAAAATAGAGATCGGGAAGAGGGAGCTGATCGTTATTCTTTTTGCTTGTCTAAGTATCGAATATTCTTGGTAACTTCACCGAGGTTCTGCTTTTCCGCATATTCAGATTTTTCACTCTAGCCTCGGGTGATTTGGACATAGCCAAGGCATTTCGTGCGTCTTAAACTTTTACGTGGCGATGGAGAAGTGCGTTTGATACGTAGTAATTAGTACATAGATGTCCAAAGTTATCGCGTAATTCGCATCTTCAGGGCTTCTAAACAAATGATGTAACTACACAGAGGTGGGACTAAATAAAGACTCGTAGGAGGGTTCATAACATAAGAAGATTCGCGAGCTACCAGGGCTTCAGTTATAGATAAGGTTAAGGAGGTCATGGAATGATGCAACTACACATAGTTCTTTGTGAAATCGTGTATTGGCCTACAAAATTTAAAGATTACTGTTGCTTGCACTCAGGAGCGTTTTCCTTAGGCTTGTCGTCATCTTCATCTTCATCATCTTCATCTTCACTGTCGAATTCATCGCCTTCTTCAAATTCATCGTTGAAACCGAAATCAACAGCTTCACCAGTGAACCAATCAATAGCTCTTGGGATCAAACGGTCCTTGATTTCTTCACCCAATTGGTAGTCCAATTCCAATCTGGATTCCAATTCTTCGTCTTCATCTTCTTCATCTTCTTCTTGTTCTTCATCTTCTTCCTCTTCATCTTCTTCGACCTTCTTAGGAGGCTTTGGTGGGTCGAAGAAATTGAAGAAAGATTCGGTTGGGGTCAACTTTTCGATAGTTCTGGTTTGCTTGGTGGTCTTGTTTCTTTGCTTTCTTCTTTCGATGTTCATGGTAACATTGGTTTCCTTGGAGCTCCAGTTGATCTCACTACCTTCAGCATGGTCGTACACAAAGTCACCAGAGTATCCCAATTCCGCTTGATAGTGGTATGTCTTGTTCAAAATACGGTTGCTAAAGAATTCGTTCTCCCTAAATTCAAAGATTAAAACAAAGCCGGGGGTTTCCAAATATTCCATTCTGATATCAACCAAGAATTCTAACACTTCGGAGTCCCTTTCGGTGATGGTTTGAGAAACAGTAGTTAAGTTTTCCAAGGCAGTCAACCAGAAACCTGGAACACCAGTGGTTTCTTCTTCTTCTGCCTCCTCCTCTTCTTCTTCTTCTTCTTCCTCTTCTTCTTCCTCTTCATCTTCTTCATCTAAGGCCTTACCCTCTTCGATCTCTTCAACAGTTGGCTCAGCTTCACCATTGATGATCTGCTTTCTCTTAGAATACAAAGGCTCGTACAATTTAAAGTACTTCTTTTCCAAATTCAACAACTCCTTCTGGAAGTCAGCCTCCAATTTCATTTGTTGTTGTTGGATAGATTTCAAACCAAAAACTCTTTGCTTGACCTTCTTTGGTAAACCCTCGATGTATCCGCTTTGTTGACCAACAAGAGTACCCAACTTACCTTGAATCATGGAAAGCAAGGCTGGGTTGTTAGCCAACTGATTGTTGACACCTTCGTCTTCTTCCTCGTTAATCGTGGAAACAGTAGGTGGTTGTGATCTCAAATAACTATTGGTCACCGAGGATGGGGTGTTTTGAGGCGTGGGGGCCTTGGAAATATCCCCATTCTTACTTCTAATAGGTTCTGACATCGTGATTAATTTTTATTTTCGATGGTTTTTTTACGTGTGGGTTTCTGGATTGAGGAAAAATCAGCAGTGATGCCTACGCTTAATTTCTGGACTTGTAAAACACTTCTCGTAGATTCACATGAGTGGGCTTTCCATCACGGCGGTCTCATCAAAGCGCAATGCACGGTAAAATCAACTGGTGACGAGGTGTTGCAAAGCTACACAGAAAATAATGTCTATGTTTCAAAATTAGAATGCAGACTAGAAGAAGCGTATAAATATGCCACTTGTTAAGGGATAAAGGGATGTACTACAAAACTAGATCAGACCATCGGTAAAAGAAAAAATCACAAAGCTTAAGATGAAGCATAATAATTTTATTTGTTTGTGTTCTCATCTCTTCTACAGAAAAATTCCAATGTAACTGTATATAAAAGCAAAATGTGGGCTATTGTGTATGTGTTTTCAAGTAATTTTCTTGATCCATTGTGTTTGATCAAGCGTCTTGGCCTGATATATCATCGTACTTACCATCCAAATAAAGCTCGATATCACCCAATCTCTTTTCCCATTCTTCAACTTGACTCAACTTTGTCTTAATATCTTCAATTTCATTATCAATACTCTTCAAGTTTTCTTCACTAGTCAAGTCAGTAACCTTCCAACTACCACCTTCTTCAATTTCCAATATCACATCATGGTACTTCATCAATAATGGTCTGTGGGATAAAGTGATGAAGGTGATTTTCTTACTACGCAACATTTCGAATAAATAATCTTCAACATCGGTTGAAACAGCATTAGTACTCTCATCCAAAACAACCAACTTTGGTTTTTTGAATAAGACTCTAGCCAAACTGATTCTTTGTTTTTCTCCACCACTGAAAACATCCTTCCAGTCCTTAACAATGTTGAAGTTACCTTCTCTCTTTAAAAGATAATCCAACTTAACTTCTCTCAAAATGTGGTACAAGTAGTCGTCGTTGTATCCCATTTCAATCATGTCACTGTATGTATGGGGGTAAATGATTTGATCTCTCAAGTTTCCATGAGGGAAATAAGTTCTTTGAGGCAAGAACAAAATATCCTCATCATTAGGCTTGGATAACAATCCACTGTACAATGGCCATAACCCAGCCATGATACGTGCAATCGAAGTTTTCCCACTTCCGTTGTGACCCAAAATTAACATATTCTTGTTATGGTCAATCTTAAGGTCGATGTAATTAATCAATGGAGGGTTTTCCGACCCTTCATTGCTTGGAATAATTACCGGGAAGTGTTCAAATCTAACTCCCAAGTCATAGTTGTTCTGAATAGTACCATTGATATCTTTGATTCCAAGCTTGGATCCAAAGTCATATCTTGGAGAGTGCACTTTGTGAATTTGGGTCAACAAACTAAACACTCTATCAGTGTAACCAGTCAATTCAGAAATATCCTTAATAGAGTACATCAATCTGGAACCAGCGTCAGCAAGATTCAACATCAATCTTTTGTTAATGATAAACTGCCTCATGTTTTGTCTTTCGTTAACAGCAGTAGATGCTTGTGAACCTTGGGCAGGCCAGATTTCATCCAAAAACACAGGTAACCCTGCAAAGAAGTAACCCCATGCTGACCATGTATACTTCAAGACGTAATCTTCCAACACAGAATAGTAAAAGGTAATGTTAATTTCCTTATCAATGTGCAGCATCAATTGCTTGAAACTATCGTGTAATTTGCTCTTTTCAATCAAGGACCCCTTGTAGAACCCAATTTCTTCAGCATTAGTCATCAAGTTCAAATGCATATTAAAGTACAGACCTTCCAAGTGAGTTTTTCTAGCAGATAACTTTCCAAACTTTGGAGTGGCTCTCTTCAACAAAGCAGCAGTAACAAAGTAGTTTGCAAAAATACCAATGATAGCACCAGTTCCCAAGTTGTCCCTTAAGTACACAGAAAAGAAAATCAAATCAATAAATGGTTTACCCATGCTTGAAAACAAATCACAGATGCTATCACAGAACTTGGTAATATCATTGGTGATGTATTGATTGATATTTTCAATTTCATTATTGTTAAGATGAATTTTATAATAAGCCATCACCTTGTCCAAGTACATATCATGTATATATCTGGTCAAGTTAGTTCTAAAACTCAAAGATAATCTCTCAGTCAAGTACTTAATGGCAGCGTTAGTATAGGAAGCAGGGAAAGCAATCAAAATCCAATAGATCAAATCACGCGCAAACTTCTTACCGTTAGCACTGATTAAATTTTTGACAAGCTGACCATCCAACTTGGCCACCACCAAAGAAAGCCATGTTCTCAAAATAAGCAAGCAGCACTGCGAAAGAACAAGGTAGGTGTTTTTCGAACGTAACTTTGGAATCAAAATACGCCAGATGATGGTAAGTTGGCCCAAAAACTTGGATTGGAACAAAATGCCCTTTTGCTGAGCTTTGATCCGTTGGTCTACAATAAAGTTCTTGTACAAGTATTTGTCAGCCGCATACTTGTCCAAGTCCGGCTTGGGGATGATGATCCGAGTATACGAGTCTTTACCCTTTGGAATAAGGATTTCTCTCGAGCTGTTCTTGAGAATGCTAGATGACTGCCTGATGAGGTTGGGTCTCTGGAGCCTCCTATTGGTCACAAACTCTTGGTACTTGGATAGAAGACTACGTAATGTAAACCACACGCCTAACCCCGTGGTCGAGATTAACGTCGTGAGGAATAATATCACCGGTCTGGACTTGTAGTTTATCTTCACATTGTTGGTCACGTACGCATCTTTCAACAACAGTATTATATTCTCGATATCCTGTCTGGAGTATCCAGTTACCTTTGATAAATTAACCATATCAACGGCAGTGGTATCTCTCTCTACTGACTATTTATCTATCAGTCAACCAATAATAATAAGTCACTGTCCAAAAAAAAATTTGAGGGGAATCTGAGATATTACACAAATATTTGCGGAGTTAAATATCTGGAGTCTGAGAGTTCACTTTACGAACACTTTAGACTACCCATAAATACATCCTAACATAATTCCTTTGACAATGACTTCCTTGTGCCATCAAAAAAACGGCTTTCTAGAAACATTCCTGGGTCTTGTATCTCTTTCTCAAATCTAACTTCAGAAAAGTCCCAGTGGCCGAGTGGTTAAGGCGACGCCCTGCTATCAGCTTCGGCTTGCGGTTAAGGCGTTGTGCTATGCATGCGCAGGTTCGAATCCTGTCTGTGACGATTCATTTTTGTATTTCTATATTTTTATTATCTATTCTCGTTACTTCTCACTCTATTTAGTTACTTTTCACTCTATTTAGTTACTTTTCACTCTATTTAGTTACTTTTCACTCATTATTTCGTTCCATTTTATTCTGTTCTTTATCACCTATTGACATCTTTTTTGCCACCAACTATCATATATAATTATCTACATGTAAGAAAAAATCAACAAAATGAAAATATATGAAGCAGAAAAAGAAGTGGGATCTATTACCGATGCACTTGAAAGAATTCTTGATGATATATTGGATGAATGTAAGGTAGATCAGATACGCTACAACGAAATTCTTAACCAAGACAATCCATTAGTTAGGACCAGACAACACAAACGACATGTAGACATAATGGAGTTGAGAGAAGATTATTTGGTATTGTTAAGAAAACGTGCTGATCTACGTGCTAAATTAGACTTGACAAGAACACGAGTGGCAATCAAATTTGCTAAAGATAAGAACCTAAAGACTATGGCTGCAATCAATCGACGTGAAAAGCAACTCCACGCATTAACTACGTTACGTAACTCGATGATTAGTGCTAGTCATAATTCGAATAAAAAGACATCGAAAGAGGAGGTCGTTTTTGTTCCTACAAACTCACTTGCCATTATAAAGAAACGCTCAAATGTATTGGCCAAGGAGTTGAGGTTGTTAAGAAGTGCAAAGAGTGAATTACTTACTCTAATAGATCTTGAAGATGAATAAAGAAATGGCGCATATGAATTGAAATAAAAATAATAGATGAACGTACAAAATATAAACATCCTTATCAATTATATTCACTATTTTTCGCTTTTCATTTGCAGCAAGATTAAATCACATGAGATATAAACTTCATCTAATTAATTAAGTTTCTTCGCATCGTAGTAATGGGCTTATCCCAGGACCCTCCGAACCCCTCGCGGAACGATTCGGTGAATTGATTGAAAAAAAAAATTGAGTCACCAAACATAGACTCAAGATGGATCCAACAAATGACCCTAACTTCACACCGCCATCGTTGAACAAGGACATTGAGCCTACGGCACCTTCGTCACAAATTCCTCTGAACGTGCCAATTCAACCATACGTTATAGCGGACATGGGAGATCCGGTGGATGCTCCTTCACCGCACCCATCCGTTCACTCAGGAAAGCTTCCCAATCGCTCGGTAGATGACTTGCATTCAAAGATCCCACGGATTCGTACTGACTTGGTGTCCACCTCCGACGATGAAAAGCCAGTGGAGGACATTCTTCCTCCTTCAGTCAAAGTCAGATCGTCGCAAATCGCCGATTTGGAAGAAGTCCCCCATGGGATCCAAAGACAGGCCAAAACCCTAGACAAGTACAGCTTTCCAACACATAGGTTAGCTACCACTATGCTGGATGACTCAAAACACCCATTGGTAATTGTGGCATGTGGTTCCTTTTCTCCAATCACCTATTTGCATTTGCGAATGTTTGAAATGGCCTTAGATGCCATATCAGAGCAAACTAGATTCGAGGTGATTGGGGGATATTATTCTCCTGTATCATCCAACTACAAGAAACAGGGTCTTGCAGAAGCACATCATAGAGTGAGAATGTGTGAGTTGGCGTGTGAACGTACCTCGTCCTGGTTAATGGTGGATGCTTGGGAATCTTTACAGCCTAAATACACCAGAACCGCATTGGTCTTGGACCATTTCAACGAAGAAATCAACATAAAGAGAGGTGGGATCATGACCAAGTCTGGTGAAAAACGAGGCGTCAAAATCATGCTTTTGGCCGGAGGTGATTTAATTGAGTCTATGGGAGAACCGGATGTGTGGGACACCCAAGATTTACATCACATCTTGGGAAAATACGGCTGTCTTATAGTTGAAAGAACTGGTTCTGACGTTAGAAGTTTCTTATTGAGCCATGATATAATGTACGAACATAGACGAAATGTTTTGGTTATAAAGCAATTGATCTATAACGATATATCTTCAACAAAAATTAGACTCTTCATTAGAAGAGGAATGTCTGTTCAATATTTGCTTCCGAATTCGGTGATTCGGTATATTCAGCAGAATAATTTGTATTATGATTCTGAGCCTGTTAAGGGGGTTATGAGTGACAAGGCTGATTAAACACTACCAGCGAGTGTGATCACGAACCAGTTACTGCACTGTGTATTTATTGTGTATGCCTCGGCATTCTTTTATCCGCTAGGGCATTTGTTTATCAGTATTCTCGTGGTCTTTCCTCCTTACATGTTCTTTTGGTGCACCTATCTTGTATTCTAATGGTCTATTATTCTTTTGTGTCATTGGTCTACAAGTAACCTAAAAATGCTATTCTATTTCCTTTTCCTTTCCCGTATTATCAAATCCTTATTATCATCAGTCAGTTTCAACCTTAATCCGTTTTCATTAGCTAAATGTAACAAACAAATAAAACAAAAACTGGTAGAAAGCTCCTGTTTCTCAGAAATTGTATACTTGTCAGTCAAATCAGATACAATCTGACTAAACCTAAGTTCATTGTCATCTAGTTTTAACAAATCCCAAATATTTGATTTCAATAACTTCACATCCACCCGTTTTGCAACCTTTGAAAAGTTGATGCTGTCAATATTTTGGTTGACTGCAAGCATATATTCCCTTGTAAGAGCTTCCGACTGTGTCATTGGAATGTCACTATCTGAGAAAAAGCTAAGTACTTCATGGAAGCTTTCAAAGGAGTCGTCTTCAATGGCCTCCTCCTCGTATTTCTTAGACCAATAATTCTCATCTGCTTTCTCGTATTTGAACTTCTTCAACGAAGCTTCTTTGGTGAAAAGACTAGTAAGCCGCCTGGTTGTGAACAATTCTTCATCCGATATCATGTTAGACGTTTCATCTTCTCTATTAATAACTGTGGCTGGTAAGTTCGGTAATACTTTGGCCTTGGAGAATATAGTCGTTTCATAATCATCCTCGTCCTCTTCAAAAAAGTTGATGATCAATTCCTCCTTCTTTTGCCTGATTTTAGGCTTTGGCTTTTCACTCAGATAGTTGGGCAAGTTTTTGAGCTTCCAGTACATTGGTTTGGTGTAGATGTCCTTCAATGTTCTATCAAAGTACTCAATCAATTCTTTATCCGATATTCCTGTTTCTATCGGTTGGTAATCATCCATTTTTATATCATCTTCCATTTCAAAGTCTATGCTATCTTGTATAGATGCATCCTGTTGAATTACATCCAATACTTTGCCGTCGTTTTTAATGGCTTCAACCAATTGTCCTCCAGAAGGACAGATTAAGAGGTCCGTCAACTCTCCTCCCTCATACAATATCTGCTCCAAAAGTCCCCAATCTTCAGCTTGGATATTATCTGTTGTGCTTCTGGAGTTGTCATCGTATTCTTCAGTATCAAAAACAACTCTTCCCTTGCTGTCTATCGATAAAGTGTTTAAAAGTAAACTTTTAGCACCACCTTCATCAAAATCAGCCAATGCTTTCTTAAACACAGGGTCTATGTTCAATTCGGATTCAATCTTACTAGCCTTGATCGAAATGAACTGTACTAATGTATCTAACTTTACATTCTTCTTCAGTTTCCGTGCTACGCCTTCCTCTTCTCCTTCTTCGCCTTCTTCCTCGATCATCTTCTCTTCTCGGCCACTTGATAATCCCGTCAACAAACTACTCGTTTCTTTAGCTGCTGAATCCACCCTAGAAGAGTATATCTTTATACACCCATCCAAGGTGGCAGATGCCTTTTGAAAGTTAATGCTACTACCATCTCGAAGGTATGACAAATCGTTGAAATAATCAATGAGTGAAAAATCCCATGAGTTCTTTGCATTGATCTTGTTATCTGTTGCCATCCGAATCAACATTTCAAAGTCTGCTGTTTCTCCTGATCTCAGTGGTTTCCGACTACCGGACGCCTGATTGGTTCGCACCTTGGCCACTTCTCTATAATCCAGAATTTCCCCATAATTGGGTCCTTCTCGTTGGTTTTCTCCCGAGGGCTCGTTGCTTCTATCCTCCTTCAGGCCTTGTTCATTCCTACTTCTTTTCTTTTCCCTGAAGCTCATACCACAAGCTTTATGGATGATTTACAGTTCGAGGATTATGAACTCTTCGCAATTTTTTTTGATGCGATCAATGATAATGCCGGGATGTTTTAAGTTGGTCCGCATTAACAAGGCCTATTATATACACTACAATAGGTAACGATCTTACTTAACAAGGTTCTTTGGAGAAAGAGAAAAAATTAGTACATTCTATATCCTACAAATTGTTTAAAATTTCTTATATTAAAATTACCACTCTTGGGCCTTAAGTCCATATGCAGACTTCTTAGCACCCTTAATTGGCTTCACCAATTTAGAACCACCCTCTAAGAAAGAAAACTTTTCTCTTCTTTGAGCTTCATACTTTTGAATGAATTCCTCCTTTTGTAATGTCAATCCAATATCATCAAAACCATTCACCAAACAGTACTTTCTGAACTCTTCAATGTCAAAATTGTCCACCAAAACTTCACCAGTTTCCCCATGTCTAATCTGTTGGGTTGGTAAATCAACGGTCAATTTATAACCAGCGGTGACAACTGGGTATAACTTTTCCACGATGGTTTCCTTAGGAATTCTAACAGGTAATAAACCGTTCTTGAACGAGTTGTTGTAAAAGATATCACCAAAAGATGGAGCAATCATACACTTGATACCGAAATCCTTCAATGCCCATGGAGCGTGTTCTCGTGAAGAACCACATCCAAAGTTATCACCAGTGACTAAAAGAATTTCAGCTTCACGGCATGGACCCACATTAAGAATAAAGTCTGTTTCAACATCTTTTCCAGTGCTCGGGTCCTTTGTGAATCTTGCTTCGTAGAATAAACCGTCCTTCAATCCAGTACGCTTGATGGTCTTCAAAAATTGCTTTGGAATAATAGCATCAGTATCAACGTTAGCCTTATCCAAAGGAGCAGTGATACCAGTGAGAACACCAAACTTGGCCATACCAGTTGGTGCGTCTGTTGCTTGGGTGCTTGGGGCTGTAGCTGGTTGAGCCTTGGTGGTGGTGGTGATTGCTTCAAGAGGTTTCTTTTCTTCAGCATATACAGCATCTTGTAAAGACTTGTCTTCTTCAGTCTCAAGTGAAATACTAGCTTCATCACTAGTGTTAAAGTCAAACTCACGAATGTCAGTAAAGTGACCCTTAATGGCTGCAGCTGCAGCCATTGCTGGAGACATCAAGTGAGTTCTTGACAATGCACCTTGACGACCTTCAAAGTTTCTGTTGGAAGTGGAAGCACATCTTTCTTCTGGGTCCAAGATATCTGGGTTCATACCAAGACACATGGAACAACCAGCTTCTCTCCATGAAAAACCGGCAGCCTCGAAGATCTTATCCAAACCTTCCTTTTCAGCTTGTTCCTTGACTAAACCAGAACCTGGAACAACGAGAACCAACTTGACATTGTCAGCTTTCTTGTGACCCTTTGCAACCTTGGCCGCAGCTCTTAAATCTTCAATACGAGCGTTGGTACATGAACCAATGAATGCCTTATCAATCTTGATTTGATTTAATGGGGTGTTTGGAGTTAATCCAATGTACTTCAAAGATCTTTCCATGGAAGCCTTCTTCAATGGATCAGCAACTTTGCTTGGGTCTGGAACACTAGCAGTGATTGGTAAAGCGTCTTCTGGTGATGTACCCCAAGTAATGGTTGGAACAATGTCAGATGCAGCAATCTTAATATCGTAGTCAAAATGTGCGCCTTCATCGGAATGTAAGGTCTTCCAGTAGTTAACAGCCTTGGTCCATTCGTCTCCCTTTGGAGCCAATGGTCTACCTTTGATGTATTCAAAAGTAGTGTCATCTGGTTTGATCATACCAGCACGCGCACCAGCTTCGATGGCCATGTTACAAATACTCATTCTGGCTTCCATAGATAAGTTTTCAATGGCTTTACCAGCAAATTCAATGACACAACCAGTACCACCAGCAGTACCAATCACACCAATAACATGCAAAATTAAATCCTTAGAGGTGATACCTGGACTTAAGTCCCCATCAATGAAAATTCTCATATTCTTAGATCTGGCTTGAATAATGGTTTGTGTAGCTAAGACATGTTCGACTTCTGAGGTACCAATCCCAAACGCAAGTGCACCAAAGGCACCGTGTGTGGAGGTATGCGAATCACCACAGACAACTGTGGTACCTGGAAGTGTGAACCCTTGTTCAGGTCCCACAATGTGTACAATACCTTGTCTATCGTCATCCATTCCAAAGTAGGTAACATCGAAATCTTTCACATTTTGTTCCAATGTCATCACTTGTAATCTCGAGTCATCTTGTTCAATAAAAGTCTCGGAGTTCTTAAAGTTGACACGAGAAGTGGTTGGAATGTTATGGTCAACAGTAGCTAAGGTACAGTCCGTTCTTCTAACTGTTCTACCAGCGTTCTTTAATCCCTCGAATGCTTGTGGGGACGTCACTTCATGAACCAAGTGTCTATCTATGTATAATAAATACGTCCCCGATTCGTCTTGGTGGACAATCTTGTCATCAAATACTTTGTCGTATAATGTTCTTGGTTTGCTCATGTTTCTTGTTAAAATTGAATTCGAGAATTTCCAACTTTTATATAAGAAATTTCACCGGGGTATTTTTTTCGTACAGAAAATAGTCATGCCGATTCCGCTCCAAGTGCCCCGCCGATTCCGGCGGCAGCCCCATGTTTGTATTTATTCACTCCGGTATTACATATTCGGTTACAAACTCGCTATTTCTCCCGCATCTTTTACCTAATTTATAAACAATCACGTTCTTAGGCATTATCATAACACAAACTCCACCAAATATCAGCCAATAAAATCATCTCAATTCATAATATCCCGCCTATATCGGAGAAACAAAAAATCAAGTTATAATTGCAGAAACTGTATGCCAATGCAAAAAAGAGTTCAATTTAAACCCATGCCGGGAGTCGAACCCGGAATCTTTTGATTAGAAGTCAAACGCGTTAACCATTACGCTACACAGGCGTGTAAATTGAAAAGGGGTAAACCCATGCCGGGAGTCGAACCCGGAATCTTTTGATTAGAAGTCAAACGCGTTAACCATTACGCTACACAGGCGTGTGTAATTTGTAAGAAGAACCCATGCCGGGAGTCGAACCCGGAATCTTTTGATTAGAAGTCAAACGCGTTAACCATTACGCTACACAGGCTGGTTCTTGCTCTCAAAAATCCCGGTTTTTTTATCACATGCATTTATTATAGTCACGTGAGTTGCCGGCAGTTGGCTCTTGCCACACTATTGCATACGTCATAAACTACGCCTAAATACCATAAGTATCAACGTTTAACGAAAATTTAAATATGATGATAAAAATTTTATAATTAAATATATAGGTCTGTTTATATGAGTATTGAATATTTTTTCATTTTTTGCTGCAAATAGATAAAAATTATCTAGTTTTCAAAAAAAATCAAGTTCCGCCAACCTATTCAATATTAAAAAGGTTGAAGATGTAAAAAGAATGGACGAGTCAGGAATCGAACCCGAGACCTTACCCATGCTAAGGGTACGCGCTACCAACTACGCCACACGCCCATATTTTAAAAGTAATTGTTTGAATGGGAACTTGTAGAGTAGCTTATACTTGCCATGATTCTTAGAGGACAACTAAAGTATTTGAATACAACAATCAAAATCAGCATACTTGAGAGAAAATATTACTTGGCTACTAGGTAATCTCATAGTATACAATTATTTATTCAATAGTTTAAAAAGATCATTTATTTACACTTAAAAAAAGTATAGCATACAGTATGCTATTTTTTATATATAAAGGGTCAAATTCGCAGTAAAAATCAGTGTTTAACAATTGCATATACAGAGACATGCAACAATTTGCTTCAGAAGATGTTTACAACTCTTATGATTTCAATAAGATCCCAAATCTCAAGGTTAATCCATTGGAGAGTTTAGGAACTCAAGTGGATGGTCCTCATGGTTTCAAGGAAATCTACGCTATCTTCGCTCCAATTGAGAGAACGAAAGATGAACAGTGGAGTAGAAAACATGCAACCCATCTAGCTGATAGTATTAGTATCAAGTCAAACCAACCAAATCATGAAAAGCGGAATCGACTCTATCATAGAATATACCCCACCAATTTAAATAAACCACCACCAAAGACCCACATTCTCGTTGGATATAAGGTAATAACCAACAAGGAATCAGATATAGATACCAATTTGTGTCATAGAATGCTTGAAAGCTTTCTTCAACAAAATCAAAATTGCAACCCAGTTTTGCCTCACAACCTGAAAATCAATCAAAAGATCCAAATTGAAGACTTAAAGAATTTGATACGCAAAATTGACGACACGAAAAAACTTATCCAGACTTATATTGATCAACAAAACAAGAATATACAAGCAATCGGAGAAGTCAAAAGAAATGTATCAAAGAAACTGGGAAAATATTCCATCAGAAAGAAGATCAAGAAAATATTCAAGTCATTCAAGAACAGATATAACAAGGTCAGATTCAAGGCTTCTCAGACAGTTAAAATAGCCTTTGGATGCAAAAATAATAAGGACCAAGAATTACCGACCGATAACCAAAGTATTAATTCTCTGAATTGTATGGATAATCCTACAACCTATATGGAATCTAAAAAATGTTCAGAAGATTCCAAAAGCTTGATTGAATCTATCACGGATGATAGGTTGCAAAACTTCTTGGCTATCGTAGGAATTGAGTATGACCCTTCCAAATTTGATGCCAATCTTTATCAGAAATACTTGAGAGACCTCCAAGCATTTGAAATAGAGTTTCTTTTACGTCCATTACATTCACAAAAAATCAATGATTGCAACACCTCTCAAGTTGAACTGGTTATGTTTCAGAACTTCTTAAACATCTTGGGTATTGAATACAATGTTGACACTTTTGATAATGACCTCTACCAGGAATATTTGAGGGATCCAGAGACTTTTGAGTTGGAATATCTCTTGTGTCCATTTCAGGATGATATTGAGCCTGCTGAACCAGACATTAAAACTGCACAAGGGGTAGAGCCAGAGAAGTTGCAAGATTTTTTATCACGCTTTGGATTGAAATATCATGAACCTTTTGATAGTAGTCTCTATGACCACTACCAAGAATACATATTGGATGCTAAATTTGGAATGTCTACAGAAGTCCAAAATTACCATGATAAGACAAACTTGGATGTTTTGGAATGTGCTCTGTATACTTCCGAGGATGACTGTATCATGCAAAATCTTGGAAACTATAAGGAAACTAGCAATCGTTCAGAACAGGTCATCAACCCAAAATTTTATCTTTCTAGTAATGGCATGAACTACACTGAAGAGCATATTCGCAATTTTCCTGAACATGGGGAACATAGTTCTATTTACACAGAATCTGACATTAATCATTATCCAGAGTACAGTCTGATCGCTTTCAAGGGGTTTTTGGAAGTTGTTGATATAGAATATCGGGCTGAAACGTTTGCCGACAATCACCTATACATGAAGTATTTAGAAGATCCTCTTAAGTTCTACTTGAAATGGTTAGTTTCACCACAACCACTACTCACAAATCAAAAGTGATTGAATATTTATTCTGATGTTTATTAATGTAAGAATTAGGATATTCATTTTGGCTTATTCATCCTGGTTTCAGAACCACTTTAGGGCGATTTTGCAGCTAAAAAATTGCTTTCTAATCTAAGATGTATGTTGATTTTTGGGGATATGTGGACAGTTTTTTGTACCTATATTACTACTATGAGTAGTTATATACTTAGAGTGTTCGATTGAAAGATATAGAAGAGGCAACTATGTATGTAATCAAATTTTATGTGTTCATCCAAGGAGTATTCACAATAGAAGTAAGTATTAAATATTGGTTAAATGATCACACAGTAAGCAAGATATTGAATTTCAGAGGGGTTTAAACTTAATAAATCCAAATCGTAAAACATGCAAGATCTCATTCAGTGGACTGTTCTTTTAACGACCTGTTTTGAGTTGTACAAAAATTGCGAGCAGAGCAATTCAAGATGAGGGAAAAATAGCCGTAATAAATGATTGAAAATATTGACGTGAAGAGCTGATTCAACCATGTTTTATTTTATTATTATCAAACTATTACAAATGTAGATGATTCAATGTATTTGAAAATTTGAAAAAGAAAGTGTTGACAATATATAGTAATACTGAGTAATTGTTGAGCTCTAAAAGTGAGCATCAATGTAATCTTTTATACAAAGTGTAATAATTTAGCCTATTAGCAAAAAAAGAACCCATGCCGGGAGTCGAACCCGGAATCTTTTGATTAGAAGTCAAACGCGTTAACCATTACGCTACACAGGCCTCGAATTGACATAAAAAATGAGTGGTTTAACATGTAGAGAAAATAACCGGGTTCTATATGTCGGGAGGTGATAATAACTAATTTTCAGTATTGGGGATACCAACATATCATTAATTGTAGTTTAAAATCCATATTATGATGATATATTAAAACAATCTTCAAAGGTGACCATATGAAGCATTTGCATCACGTGGAAAAATAATCATCAAATGTTACCAGCCGGAGGACGGAAGTCTAAGATTAGACCCCCAAGAAAGTCTTTGATATCTAATGGTTCAGGCAATGGGGAAGATGGGGCTTTTGATTATGATAAGTCATGGGAAACGTTATCGGATGCGATCAGACAGATACACAATAAGAACCTTTCAAACTTATCATATGAACAGTTATATAGAAAGGCATACATGCTAGTCTTGAGGAAGTATGGAGCCAAGTTATATGATGATGTTTCCAAATTGATAGCCAAGCACTTATTAAAGAAGCGCGATCTGTTGTTGTCGGTCACCGATGGGCAGGAAGATTTCATGAAGCGAGTACTTGGTGAATGGAATGAACATTTACAAGCGATGAAGTTCATCAGTGACGTGTTAATGTATCTCAACCGTGTTTATGTCAAAGAAAACAAGAAGCTATTCATTTATGATTTAGGTATCCAGCTTTTTAAAGATAACATCGTAAAGTGTCAAGAGTTGGGAGACAAGATCATTGATGTGATTAGTTTAGAGATTACAAAGAGTAGAAAGGGACAAGTTATAACTTCAGGAATGTATATAACCAAGTTGATCAGTATGATGGAGTTGTTAGTTGAAGGAACAGCCAGTGATTATCAGTTTGGGGATAACTTTTACCAAAATAACTTTGAACCCAAGTTCATAGAGACATCAGAAAGGTTTTTCACAGAATTAGCGTCTAGTTACTTTACCGAGGGCACTGAATACTTGAACAATACGCTGAAGTTCATCAAGGAAGAAGAAAACAGAATTCACTTCTATTTACCCCAATCAACTCACCAGAAAATGATTGACTTGATGAATAATATCATGATTAAAGACAGAATCACTTCTATTATAACTCTTGCATATGAAAAACAAGGACTTTCGTATTTCATGCTGACAATCACTCAAAACATATTTAATGAATCTGAAGAGAAACATAAGGTTGAAGAATTGAAACTTATGTATGAATTGGTGAAGAGAATCGACAGCGAGCTTGTTATTTTGAGAGTTCATTTGAAAGAATGTATTATATCTGATGGGAATAAAATACAAGAGTTTGTCAAGGAAAGCTTGTCAAAGGAGAGCACCAAGAAGATTTCGTTTAATTCCAGTGCATTTGCAATCAAATGGATGGATACCATTATCAATTATCACGAGCAGTTATTGTACATTTGGAGAGAATCATTTGAATCTAACCCTGTCGTGGAACAGAGCATTTTCCACGCATTGATGGAGTTCATTAATTCGTATGCATCAAGAAAAGGAGTTAAGGATGGAAGTATCAACGCCCCAGAAGTTCTTTCTGTTTACATGGATTATCACATTAAAAATAAGTCAAGTGAAAATGATTTTATTTCGCCATCTATCAAGTTCTTGAGGTTAGTGAAAGATAAAGATGCTTTCGAAGCCAATTATGCAAACCATTTTGCAAAGAGATTTTTGAACTCGAAAGGCAATAATGATGATCTAGAGGAATTAATCATATCAAAATTGGGAGAAGAAATGGGTGCATCTTCATTGGATAAAGTTATCAAGATGAACAAGGATATTAAGCTGTCAAGAGATATGACTGTTGAATGGAAGAAGTCAAACCAAGGTGATATCGAAATGGATTTAAAGATTTGTAATGTTGCAGATTGGCCAAAGTCAATGACTAAAGATTATAAATCCTTCTCTGAAGAGGATTCTCGTTTAATCTGGTCCAAAGAGTTAAGAACTACAATTAAATCGTTTGAAGAGTACTGGTACTCTGGTAAGAAGAACCATAATAAGTCCTTGCACTGGAGTCCCAAATTTGGATCGATGGATTTCAGAATTACATATCCAACTCGTACTTATGAAATCAACATGCCAACATATGCTGGTTTGATAATGATGTTGTTCATGCCACAATCAACCGATACGATTCTGGCTTTTGATGAAAAGAAGGAGTTGACGTTTCTTGAAATCAAAGAGTTAACAGGAATTCCAGATAGTGATTTAAGAAGACATTTACAATCAATAGCTGTTGCACCAAGACTGAGGCTCTTGATTAAGGTTCCTATGACCAAAGAAGTTCTTGATAGTGACATTTTCAAATTAAATGAGAAATTCAAGTCTCCGTCCGTCAAGGTTAAGGTCTTGACAGTATCTGCGTCATCAAAGGTGGCGAACACCAAGACCGAAGAAGAGCAAGAAGTGATGTTGAATATTTTAGAAGGAAGAAAACTTCTCGTGGATGCTGCTATTGTGAGAATATTGAAGTCCCGCAGTGAAATTAAACATAATGAATTAATCGAAGAATTAATCAAACAATTATCAAGTCGGTTCCAACCTCAAATACAGCTTATCAAACAGCGGATCGAAGAATTAATTCATAAAGAATATCTTCTGAGAGATGTTGAAGATAGAAATTTGTACCGGTATATTGCTTAATAACTTTTTAAAACTTCGGTTTTACTTCTGAATATATTGTAGAAAAAGACATGGCTAAGAATCTAAACTATAGAACACTGTGAGCAATTTTGCAGATCTTATTAGTAACAAGAACATTATAACAAAAAAAAATACAGGTAACACAACTGTATTGAGGCTTAATATGCTCATGCAAGTTAGAAAATTTCGGAACGACAGATTTTTGGATAGCGCCGTTCGTAAAGCTCCACAAAACTATTGTCGTACATTCATATTTCTTGGAATCCAAAGAGTTATTCATTTTTGTACACGCCTTTTTCGGTTTGTAGAAATAGGAACCCGGTGACTCTTCAACATGTTTAGTAATCAGATTTCTAAAGTACTGTATAAATAACCCAATAGTGTATAGAAACTAAGTACTTAATGACCAGTAAGTGAAGAAAAGATTACCAAATCATATACTAATGTTCAGAAACAATTGACTTATATACATGGGGTGCCCCAAGTGGCTACAAGATTTCAATCTACCTTGAGTTACTCAAGATTCCATACACAATCCATAAGATAAATCTTCCAAAGAAAGCTCATAAGCAAGAACCATACATTAAGATTAACCCTAATGGTCGTGTTCCTACAGTCGTTGATCCAAACACTGGAGTCACTGTTTCCCAAACAGCTGCAATCTTAATTTATTTGGCTGCAACTTATGATAAGGACCACAAATTTTCATATGCTGAAAACGATGTTCTTAACTGGGTCGCAGAGAAGGAAGTGTTGATTTACTCGGTCTCTGAGCAAAGTGCTGTTCAATGGGAACTCCTTTTCTATAAGACGTTTGCTACGGAAAAGGTTGAGTTTTCTATAACCCGTTATGAATCGGAAGTCAAACGTGTGTACGGTATTCTTGAAGAATACTTGAAGAAGAATAAAGGTAGTGACTATTTTGCTGGTTCTCATATTTCAACAGCCGATGTTTCCACTTACGTTTGGGCAACTATATTAGGTGGACTTGGAATTGATTTGGATCAATGGCCTTTAATGAAACAATGGTATGATAGATTGACTCTTCTTCCTGAATTTCAAAAAGGAACCCAAAGAGACTTGTATGTTGATTGATTGTTGATTGATTGTTGATTGATTTATGATATTAACCTAGCAAGTTAATATTTACGGAATTGTAAGCGTTGTAGCTTTAGATAACACTTTTTATGTATGAGGAATCCAAAACTACAACCTAGATTCTAAGAGATTACAGTTTGAAACCATGACAATGTATGTAGAAATGTATAACGTATCGTGGTGCTTTGTATCTCAAGTATTCAGTCTCAAGTGATTTTCAAATTGAAAAAAAAAATAAACATGTCAGCTAAGGATATCCTTGACGTCTTAAATATCCAGAGGGACGAGGCCAAACAGCCAGCAAAAAAGAAGCAAAAAGTGGTGGATGCACCAAGACAAACTGGTATGGCCAGAGAGTTGTATAACTTGTTGGGTCCAAACACTCCACCAGTGTCACTCACTTCATCTGGATACAATTCATCAGTTAAAGATAGATTCATGACGAAACCATCACCATGGACTAAGATGCCATTCAAAGCAGTGAATAGTGGCAAAACATATCATCACTGGGTTAAGGGTTCGAAAGAATTGCTCGAACAAGCGGAAACTAAAGAATATTTCTATGAAAAGTTTAATGTACAAATTGACATCCCAGATTTAGTTGAGGAAGCAACTTTTGATAAGTTTATGGACGAAATCAAAGAATACGAAGCTAAAGTCAGAGAGGAGAGGTTACAGAGGGAAAGAGAAAAGAGATTGGCTGAAAAAGAAAGAACAAGAAGAGAACAAGAAAGAGAACAAAAAGAAAGAGAAGAGAAGGAAAAGGAAGAGAAAGAGAAAGACGAAAAGGATAAATCTGAATCAAATGATAAAGAAGAAAAGAACGAGAAAACAGATTCGGAAGAAAAAACTGAAGATACAGATAAACAAGTCAGTGACGATGAAGAACAAGAAACTGAAGTTCTACCTGATGAATGGACCTACGATGAAACAAAGTATCTCTTTGAACTTTGTAAGGCTTTCGAATTGAAGTGGCCTATTGTCCATGATAGATATACATTCAACACTAAGCGTTCGGTCGAAGATTTGAAAGAGCAGTTTTATCGAATCTGTTTAAAAACCTTGGAATCACAAGAAAACGCAAACCCAGCGTTAATAGACTCTTTGAAGGCATATTCTAAAAGTAGAGAATTGGATAGAAAACAGTACTTGGAAAACCTACTCAAGAGAACACCCGCAGAAATTGCAGAAGAAGAGTCACTTGTTATTGAGGCACGTAGATTTGAACTCGCAGCTAAGAAGATGTTGATAGAAAGGTCTCATCTTTTGACCTTACTCGATTCTCCTCAAACTACACAATCTATACAACAATATCAATCCTCGCAAGGGTTGACCAATTTGTACAATAACTTGATGATTATGGACAAACACCAGAAGAAACAACAACAGCAGTCTCAAAGAGCTTCAACTTCTGGTGCACAGGAACCAGTACCTCCTACCATACCCATTGCAGCTTCTTCTAGTTTTAAGAAGGACCGCTCTTTCCAAACACACCTTCAACAATACTTATCTGGTTTGGTTAAACAGAATATGAACGCTAACCCTCAAGTCAAACAGGATGCAAGTGCTGTACAACAATTGCTTGCAAAGAGATTAACCCAAAAGGAAGAGGAAGCATATGGATTGTACTTCCATGGTACTGAAAAATTAACCCCAGGTGTAGTCTTGCGGTCTTCTCAAAGATTGCCTGGTTTACAACAAAAACAGTCAGTTCTCAAGTCAGTTAATAGTGTGTTACTGGAATTAGATATACCCACAGCTGGCGGTACTAGTTGGAAACCAGTAATGCCTACTAGAAAGACAATGGCCAAGTATGATGAGTTGATCCGTTCAGTTGTCGCATTGTTGGACGTGAAGAGAGGAAAAGATAAGTTGGAAGCTGAAATACGTTTAATCAAAAGCCAGAGAGGGCTTCAATAGTGCAATACCGGGGTTGCATCTGTAAATTATATAACATCTATCGTGATGTCTTGTATGATAGTAATACTAAATGGATAGAATATTTTCTGTATTGGTCATACTATCTTGTTACCGTATCCATATATTCCTAATGCGCGCAACATCAAATGTTGCTCTATAAATTACTAATTCACAACATTTCACAATATATCAATATTGGAAACATTGTATTCTATAAAAAAAACCCTAAAATGGAAAATCGTAGCTCAATACCCCAGTATTTACATCGATTTCTCTTAAATTGCCTGCTATGACATTTAAGTTCTCTTTTGCTATTGAAATTTCCTCCTGGGAAACCTCTTTATGGTTGATTATGCCTGTTGACTTATCAATTTGATGTAGTCTTGTTTCAGAAAAGTAAACCAACTCTCCTGGTGTAAAAAAATTAGTTACCAAAGTATCGACCAATTCATAATCAACATATCCATCAAATAAAGTCTTTAAATACCTCAAAATATCAGCAACTATATAGCAAGACTTATAATAGTATAATTTATCACTCTTGGTGATGGTTCTGTTTTCAAAACTGGTCATATTAGATATAAACTTTAAAAATTTAATGAATTCCTGATTCAAAATTTTAAACTTGAATAATCTTACCCTGTTGTTGAAGTAATCTAATAACGAGTATATGAAAACCCATTGGGAAAGTTGTCTGATGCTCCGTTCTTTCAGGTAAATACTAATTAATTCATAAATCAAGGATACATTCAGACCTTCAGTAAACTTTCCTATGGCATCATAAAGATTTCTTTCGTATTGAAGAGACTGCGTCAAAGCCAAGTGAACTGTGCCCAATTTTTCAATGTTTGCTTTGAGTCGCCATTCATGTGCATCTAACCCTTCATCAACAATCCCTAATTTACTCATACAAGTTTTGATTATTCCATTCTTATCAACATAATCAAAACATATCTTTTGAACAGACTTCACTGTTCTTATGCAAAAATCTTTGTAACTTTGTGAGGTAAAGTACTTATCAAACTCGTTACTGATCACTATTAGGAACTCTTTTAAATAAAGCTTCTTAGTTACATCTTGCACAGTTTTAGTCTTATCAATGTTTGTTAAAATGTTAAGAATCAACCTAGTACGGAAATTCAGTAAATGGAAAGATGTGACATTTTCAGGAATGTACTTTGTTTGAAAGGCGACAATATCATCTTTATCTCTATTCAATTGGTTCATTAGTTGGGGCAAGTAGTTGGATGGAGTGTACGCTGCTAAGCTTCTTAGTAATGCAATGATGACATTATCCTTGCAATGCTCAAGGTTTGTGAACTTTAACACTTCGATGTAATATAACAAACCAAACTTATCTCTCAGGGTCTGGTTTCCAATGTATGGAAACTTTTCCAATGTTAGTTTAATCCAATTAGGCTGTGACAATATAGATGTGGTCTTAATCCAATTTTTCATTAATAATTCAACTATGTTATTCACAGTCTCTTCAGATGACACACTAGGAAGAGGGTATCTCCCCATATTCATGTTTAAAAGATCGTATGTGCGTTTGGAGATTTGCTGAATAAGATTCTGGTCATATAGTTGTCGATTCTTTATCTCTTTTTCTAAAGTTAATTGAATAATCTTATGAAAATCAAAACCAATCTTATCATTTGGAAAATCGATATTGTTGTAAATATCAAAAATCAGGTGTATGTCTAAAGTTTCCAATGCTGTAGTCACATGTTTAAACAATTTAAGTACACCTAATAACTTATTGTATGCTTTCAGAAAGCAGTTTATTAACAAAATGAAGGATCTTGTTGGTATACTTAAGTTCTGATCGATTGAAATCTCAGCGTAGGTGATAAGTGCCTTGACAGATAACTCAAATATAGAAATATCATCCGAGTTTGAAACACGTTGTAAAAGATCATAAAATTGATTTCTTAGATCAACTCCAGAAACTTTTAATAATAGAAGAAGAAAGTTGAGACGGTTCAAATACATGACGTAATGGACTTTGTTCTTTTCATATTGGTAATGACTGGATGTTATCAATTTGGTAACCAACCTCTTCTTGTTACTCTCTGGAGGCATGTCTGAGAAGTATGAAAAAAACATGTATAAGAACCGATTAAAGAATGAGTCGTTAGGAATATCATAACGTGTACTTATTTTACCAATAAAATCGGGAACTGTCCATTCGTCGTCAAAATTTGCAAACTTTCTTGAAGTTATTGAACTGTATAACTTCAATATCAATTTTTCTTCAATTGGCCATTGTAATTTCTGATTAAGAAATGATACACCATCAATGAACTGATTGTGGATTGAAGAGTCGTCAGCAGTGCTGATATTATCATAAAAAGTATAAAATACACTCCAGCCAATTTTTTTAGTAGGCATGCTGACACTCAACTTGATCAAGCTTTCAAATAAGATCCCTAACTCGGCATCTAGAACCACCTTGTGTATAGATTGTTCTATCAGTTGCCACAACGTTCCCTCAAACTCAAGGATCAAATACATGATGTAAAAGGATTCAAAATCCTTTTTGTTTTCAAAATCCACTTCATCTTTGAAGTACAAAGGCCAATAGTTTTGATAGATGGAGTTACCCGATTTGAGTAGAGTGTTACGACTTTGATTGACAACAGAGAGTGTGAAATATAGCAAACTAAAGTACGGATACAAGAACAAACCGTCTCCGGTGTTTGCAAGTGAATTCAATATAGTCTTGATGATAGTCATAGTTCTCTGATTAGTTTCCGATTGTAAGATGATCACCCATTGGATCAAACCCTCTATAGGTTTATAGAGTAGTTCTTTATCAACTTTTCCAGTTTTGATATTTCGAAGTATTAAGATCAATATCCTGTCGAAATTCCTTGCTGAACCTTGAAGATCAACCAATGTAAATATATATGATTCATTATTAAATTTGACGTTTATGGTATCTTTTTGGAGGTTGTACAGCTTTCCATTTAATATACCATGAATTCTAGGGATTTCAATTGAATCTAAAATAAATCCTGAAGGAAACTTACTAGCAAGATCGATTTTCTTTGATTCTGAGTATCGAACTTTCCGGGGCTCAATAAACTTTGTGGTGCTCTCAGCTTCAAATGGAATAGTATACTGGTTTGATTTTTGGATATTCACAGTCAGCTTTCTTTTAATCTTCTTTGGTACTAATGAAACCTGTTTTTTCTTGAGGATTGCAGAATTTATGCTTAACTTACTTTGTTTGGTATGCTTTGGCGCAGTGGTTCTTCTACTTGGAGCAGATTTTGAGCTTCTCTTGGAATAATCTTTTGTTTTGTATGATTTTAACATACCGCTGGGGGTCATTGTCATTCTTCCTGTTATTAAAGACTTTTCACCGGTCAGTATCGAAGTTTTAGGAGAATCATGAGTTCTTCCTAAGGATACAGACCTTTTTGTAGAAGTAGAATTTGTATGTCTACCAGTGGGGGTTCTCTTCCTTTTGACTCCAGTTTTATTTCCTCTTGAATGAAGGGTCTCTATCATATCATGTTCTTGGATGTCCAGGTCTGATGATACATATATTTCATTATCGACAGTAGATTCGCTCAAAAACGATGTTATCGAAGGTTGATCATAAAACATCATATCTTCAATGGCGTTGTTTTCAAACTCATCTTCCGAGGAAGAGGATATATCAATGGATCCTGTATGAGAATCTTCCCCTAGATAAGAATCCCATCTCTTTGCCAAAATTGAATCATCTATCACTGCATCGTGTTGCTCACCTAATATATTCATTTTATGAGACACGTTGGTCCTTAAATCCTGAGCCAAAGTATCATTAGTTAAATCAAAGGAGGTATTTGAATAACTCCTTGAAATTCCCAGGACTTTTTTGACTGCCAATCCCTTTCTAAGTTCCAACTCTTTTGGTTTATTCTTGATTTGGCGTTTTTTGGGTTTATCAGTCAAATGCTTGAATGATTCTGGGAGAGCGCCCCTAAGAGCACTTCTCTGTTTACGTTCTTGTAAGTGTTTTGTTGGGATGAGACCTTTCAGAAACTCGTCACTATCACTTTCACTTTCATTTGGAACAACAGTCTCTACTACTTCAATGTCAGATTCTTCCAGACTACTAAAATCACACCACTCTAAGTTTGCTAGTGATTCAGCTTGCGAATTATCGTTAATTATTTGCGAACCACCATCACGAAATTGTGAATCTTCATAAAATGGTTGTGAATCGTTAATGTTCTCTGAGTCGTCGGCGATTTTCTGCGATTCCTCATAGACTTTCTCTTCTTCGTCTCTTTCCTTTGCAATCTTTGATTGTTTCCCTAGGATTGTATAGAAATTCTTTGACTTGTACTTTTCATCTCTTGGATAAGATTTCTTTAGTTTAATATATGAATGGTTCAAATATTTGACAATATCTTCAACATTTTGTCTTTCTTCATATAATTCATTCAAATAGTTCAAGTCAGCAAGTCCCAAATAATGTGCCTGGTCATTCAAGTACGGGTGGGTACTAGCAAAGTTTCTTTTACGTAATCCTCTGCGTTTACTTTCAAAGTTACGAGCATCCAAATAGATTCTTAAATTGTTTTCATCCTCTATTATTTGCTCATTACTTTCCTGATAAATGGGCTGTTCAGTGATTTCCATAGCCGCTTGCTCTATAACCAACTCCCTTTGTTTATCTAAATAGATCATAGGGTTTTGCCATTCCTGATTGGAAAGTAAATCAGGAAACTTCTGCTGAAGATTGTTTGTGATTGGTATTCGATTGCTCGATGGCAATGCTAGTAAGTTGTTGACTAGTCTATTGCCGTCAACCATGAATGCTTTGATGGAGTCATCGTCTTCTGAATCAGAAACGTACTCCATCATTACGCGTATTATTTTGTTTTTCTGGCGGTTCGTTAGCGAGATTCTCGTTAATATTCCGCGAAATGATGGCGTGTGCCATCCAATTAGCACCCCCTCCACCCATGCCACTGACTCTGTATATCTAAACGTCTAAACGCTACCATTTGCTATGAAAGTGGATATGTTGGGTTACTGATGAAAACATATAAGAATACTAATATGTCGAGCATTATAATTTTAATGTCTATGGTACAATAAATTTATATTAATTTGTCAAATATTCACTCAAAATTCCAAAAATGTCAGAAGTGTCAAAAAGTTTATTATTTTTTAGCAACTGTGTACTAGCAACATTACCTCTATGATTATATAGTTTGAAGATCAATGGATGTTGAATTATTGAAGCCATATACAAGGATGAACCGTCGGATCAGCTTCCAGGAGTAGTAATCGACCCGTTTGTGATACATCGCGTAAAATACGATGGAATAAACATAAATCCCTCTCGGGTTGATTTTCGGGTCGATGAGATAAGGTTAAGGGGTCCGCGGGGCTTTCTAAAATAAAACACATATGCAAAGTAGAAGTGGGAGTCCAGGATCTGGGTCAGAGTCCGATGACAACACGCCGTTACTTTTAGCCGTCTCTAAGTCCATCAATAGCTCGCAATGCCTCACTGAACCGCCAGCCGATGATCCAATAGTTGGGTCCATTCAGTATGAATCAAGCATCATTTATTTGGACTCAACAGATTGGAGAAAGAGCAAACTTCTTAAGTTCCAAATTGCCTCTGCTTACTTAGTTTACCTTTTGTTCGGGTTATCTCTGCAAACCGTGGGTACCGTGATTCCCAAGGTCCAGGAGTACTATGACCTTAACGAGGCACAGGTTAGTTATGTATTTCTTGCTTCTGAAGTTGGTTACTTGTTGATGGCATTTTTTAATGACAAGACACACAGCAATTTGGGTGTCAGAGGCGTTGTGGTGATGGGATGCTTAATGATGACAATATCGTTTTTGATGATTCTGTCTGCTCCATGGTATCCTATTTTTCTTCTTTGTTTCACGACTGGAGGTATTGGGTACGGGACGCTTGATTCCAGTTTGAATATCTGGATGGGTAATTTGGTTGACTCAAACCAGCTCCTAGGCATTTTGCATGGGTGCTTTGGTATAGGGTGTATGATTTCACCTCCTTTAATCACCTATTTATTAGAAAAGGAAGTCAATCCATGGAAATGGAATAACTACTACTTGGTTTTGACTACTTGCGGTATTTTGACTTCAGTCAGCCTCTTATTTTCCTTTAGGTACGAGACTCCAGCAAAGTATAAATTTGTGTTAGACCAAAGACAATTGAGTGAACGCGACGTTGACCTTAGTGATATCGAGGATGAAGAAGCTCCTGCGTCTGTGCAACCTGCTACCATCATCCAAACGCTTAACAACCCACAGATCTGGATTTTTGCCTCGATGCTCTTTGCTTATGTTGGAGCTGAAGTCTCATTTGGTTCGTGGCTCGTCACCTACCTCCTTCGTATCAAGAAGCTCCAATATAAAACTTCTCTGTATGTTGCAAGCAGTTTCTGGAGTGGTCTCACTGTTGGTAGAATTGCATTAGGTTTTGCAACAGCTAAATTATTTAAAAACGAGTTATCTGCAAATCTGGTTTACATTACTGGGTCCTTCATTGGGTCCTTCATATTCTACCTTTTGACCTTTACAGATAAAATTTCATTCTACTATTTGTGTGTCTTCATTACTGGGATCTTTGTAGGTCCAGTATTCCCAACAACTATTGTTTGCTGCATTAAAATTTTACCTGCTAAATTCCATGCTTCTGGAATTGGTTTCATTTGTGCATTTGGAGGTGGTGGTGCAGCTGGTATCCCATTTGTGGTGGGATTAATAGCACATCACAGCGAAAGTGGATTCAAAAACTATCCAGTTATTATTTCAGGTATGATGTTTGTATTGACATGTATTTGGGCTTTTATTGTTAGAAGATACAGACGGGAGTTCAATTAGAAACCCTCTTATACTCAAAAGACTTTTCCCAAGTATATTAAGTATATATCATTTATATGAGTACAATTTATTGATTTCCTTGTTCTTTCCATTCTTCTGATGTGAATCCCTTCTGTGTAAAAGCATGAATTTCAGCAATCTCTTCTTTCAACGCAGTGTTGACTAATCTATGTCTCATCAACTTATTTTTACCTTTAAACACATCCGAAACTATGATAACTGCAAATGCTTGTCCACACCCTCCTGACATATCCTCCACTTGCACAACTTCGGCTTTAAGTTTTTCTTGGATTATGCTTTTGAATGAGTCTACTGTTAACATGCTGATTGAATAGATAATTTTTTTCTCAATTGCGAGAATTTGTCCATGCAAAAACAATCTTTGTTCATTAGTATAAATACATATTTACCAAACAATTCTTAACAATACAAAACAAGAAATAGAAATGCATAAGAGTGATACGTAAATTGAATCCTATTCAATTCGTGAAGTTTCAACCGCGGTCTCGTTCTCAACCTTTGAGTGGCCCCTGGAAATAGTGTTTGTGTGAACCATTTGGCTTGAAACCGCATCAGGAGCACTAGCCTTCTCATATTGCTTAAAAAATGCAGGATCTTCCTTGCTTAATTTCTCCAACTTGTTCATTACTTCCTTTGTAGTGATGTGATTATCTACTTTCATATTGTTAAAGCCACACTTTTCGAAAAACTCAAGAACATCTTCAGGAATTATGCTGATTTCATCATGCATTTCAATCAACTGGTTAACAACTTCAATAGCCAAAAAGTATGTGTCCCCACTTTGTTGGGTTGGTTCGACTCCATTAACTGGCTTGTTAATTAAAATATTAGGTGCTATAACAGTAGCCAAATTGTGGATATCCATTTTGGACCCTGTTTCTTCGTCAATCTCAGCAAATGATGCAACCCAACTAAAGAAACTAAGCAACACCTCAAGTAGATTACGGTTGCTTCTTGGTAACATACAATATGCCAATTGTAATATTCTCTTTCTGATAACCAAGTTAGTCTGCCCTTGTGATGAAATCCACAACTCATAGAGGTTGTATGTGAGTAAAGGTGTAGGTAATTCTCTTAACCACTTCTTCATCAATGCTGCCAATTGAACTGCATTTTGAATACTGAAATCAGGTGATTTTAATGGGGTCTTATTAATCTCTTCAGTTAATTCTCTTAACCGCTTGATATTACCATTCAATCTAAAAATACCTTCAACAGACATATCTTTCAGTCTTAAAGCTGTGATAATGTCATCAACAAGAATTGGTATTCTTAATTTCGATGGACCAACCCCAAGGTCAGAATCAACACCATACCTCCTGGTTAAGTCATGTAACTCAACACCAAACACTCCACCGTTTTTATCATGTTTCTTATCACCTGCACCAAACTTAAATTTATCCCAGAAAGTGGCTTGCTTTTTAGTTTGGATTAAGCTCAACAAATCCTCTTTGTTATATATACTACCTGTAATATGAGTCAATGCCTCAATGGCAACATGTCTCATAACAAAGTGCTCATCCTTGGATAACTCAGAATAGTACTTAACTCTCTTATTAGATTGTTGCGGTACATCAACTTGTTCACTAGTAGAAGGCATAGGACCATTCAAGAGATTTTCCAATGCATGCGTGGGACTCATAATCGTTGGATTATAGTTATTACCCAAGTTTGTGTTGATACTTTTGACTGGTCTCTGTCTTTGGTACAAACTATTATGATGTTTAAAGGCATTTGGACGTTGGTCTCTGGCTTGTTCAGCAGCGACTATTCTTGGAATATCATCCAAAGTCAATGACTTTTCATTCTTCAACAAATCTGTTGTACGGTCCAAGTGCGAGGACGTTGATTGACGCTGTGGTTCATCTCTGATCTTTAAGGACTTCTTGACGCTAAATTCTTCATTTTCACGTCCTCCAATGAAGGATAAATGAGAAGCGGCACTTGTTTTCCTGTCCTTTGTTGCACGAGTATCGAGTTTGATATCTGATAATTCTTCTGCAAGGTTATCATTTGACGTTTCTCTACCATCGATATCGTCCTTTCTTGCTTCATCAGCTTGTGGAGCGTCAATAATTACAGACTTTCTGGCATTCTTCTTTACCGAAGTAGACAACTTTTGACTCTGTCTTCTAGTTCTCAACGTGGTTACATCACTCAAAGTTTTGGAATAATTATCTTCTGCATTTTTCATTTCTTGTTCACCTAAAGATGCAGCCCTGTGCAGCGTTGATCTTTGAACATTTTGAGTACTTTGAGACATTTTCCTCAGAACAGGAGAATATCCAATATCAACCTTCATAACGGTCTGAGATCTCGAAATTGCAATTTTCAACAAGTAAACCAACTGAGATAAATCAGATATCTTTTCAAACCCAGAACGAGCATCACGATTAAAGTCAGGATTCTCGGGAGTTTGACAACTGTTACAAATGATTCTGGAGTTAAGGACATTAAGTTTTGTTGAACCAATTTCTTCCATTGGAATATTCCTTGAGCAATGAGCACAGTTGAAACATTTCGTATGCCATCTTTTATTATCAAATCTAGCACACATTTTTTCAATACTCTTTGAACAGTTGGCACATGAATCAGTAGCATTGGATGGGACTAGAAGTTGGTTTCTAATAGCCTCGACATTCAGACTGATAGTTTCCGAACCATCTTGCATGTTGAATCTTTCATATTCCGAAGCTATTTTTAAGAAAGTTTCAGTAGCTTCACTAGTACCCAATAAACGATTAATTCTTAAAGTGTTATTCAAACCAATTCTAATCAATAATTTCAAATAGTGAGCACAACCAGTGATTACAGATAATAATTCTGCAGATAAACTACCAGACTGAGAGATTTGACTGGACTTACGCAAGATGGCCAAATAGCTCATAATTTTACCTGAAATATTTCTAGGTTCCTTCTTCAACATTTGGAAGTATTCTTGTTGGAAGATTAGATAGTTTTCTTGGTAATTTTCAGTAAGTTCTGGGTTTTGCTTTTGGTACTTTTCTTTTAATAAAGGAATAGACTTTTGAATTTGGATGATGACAATATCTAAAGCTTTGAATAAAACTTCGACATTGACAATCAATTTACCTGTTGCCAAGAGACCGTTACTTTGATTTGCAGTATAAGCGTTTAAAAGCATATCACTGATCAGAGCAGCGGTGGTTTCTTCATAACCAGAAAGAGTTAACCAACAATGTAAGACTAAAGTTTCAATCTGTTGTTCTATTGATATGAGTAACTTATCATCAATACCATTGCCCTTTAAAGAAGGAGACTTTTCAGCATTATCATCTTCATGGTACTTCAAGGCTCTGAGGTTCGTCAATACATTTTCTGAAAGTCCAAACTGTTTTTGAAGACCGACTGAATCAGCCATTATACTCACGTTCCAAAATTTGTTAACCATATAACATTCTGGATGCCATTGTTGGTTTCTTCCACCTTTGAAAAGTTCCACAAACTGTTTAACGATAGATGAATGACACCCTTCACAATGCAGTGCATAAGACTTTGAGTAGTGATAATGACAATATATATTCCCATCGTGTTCATAATAACTCTCATCAGATTCAAAGACTTTATGACACACAGCACACTTGAAATGCTCCAAATGATACTTATTACCTAAAGCGGTGATGTAAGGTCCACGCAACGCCTGGTTGCAGCTGAAACAAATCAAATCCAACTTTTTGAAATAATCATACTCACATAATGCCACTTGGGACTGCTTTCCATTTTCATCAGTAATATCAAAGGGGAAAAACTTTGAAGAACATTGCTCACCACACTCAAAACAAACAAAACATTCTACATGGAAAGCCGCACCCAATGCCCTCACAAATTGACCAGTAATTTCCAAATCACATTTCTGACAAACCTTTTTCTTCTTTCTGGAGCTTTTCTTTCGCAGAAGGGAGAAGGAACGTTTAAAATTTTCATCTGAATGATCCTCTTGACTACGATTTTTGACCAGATATTGGCTTGGATGAGAGTGTAATGAAGGTTGAGGGAGTATTTGTAACTCCTTTGAATGTTGTGAACTTTGGGCTTTATATTGCAGCAGTTGCAGCAGCAGTTTTTGAAGGGGATATTGGTACTGTTGATTCTGATATTGTTGCTGTTGAAAATTAAGTTGAGGTTGAGTGTTCAACTGTTGTTGCAGTGAGTTATTAAACTGATTAAACTGTTGATTATTATACTGTTGTTGTTGATGATGATGATGATGTTGTTGATGATGATGCACATGCTGCAGATGCAGATGCAGCAGACTCAGATATTGCAGAAATTGTCTGTCAACACTAGGCCGCAGACCAAAGTTAAGTTCGGTATCATCATCATCCATTACAGGGGATACAGCAATTGAGTGTCTTTGGTAGTTATTGGAAACCTCCAGGGGTCTTTGGGAACTGTAAGAAGGTCGAGGTTTAGCAGGCATTGGAGGTATAAGCTCTTGCCAAGTAGCACTTGAATTGGAGGATGAGTGCTGATGGCCATTTGCCCGAAAATACAGATTATCATCGATCAATTGTCTTGAGGGGGAAGGTAGTTGAGAATTATGAGAGTGCGATCTCGAGTGGCCAAACACTTTTGACAGGCTAAATGATGTTTTCCGCTTTGGGGAGTTTGAGCTCAGGTAAGGGGCTGGTGATTGAGGGGATCTGGGCGTGAAGTTTTCAGGTTGTTCGACGTGAGATTGGTATGATCCAACCTGGGAGTTTCGAATTGGCCGCGAGTTATCCACGTTAGGGGCCTGAATTCTTGACATAATTAAGGAATGACTTCTTTTTGGTTGTTCGTGGTGTTGTTTTGTTGTTCTTGTTTGTTATTGCTTGTTCATACGCAATAAATAATATGGGGGTCTGAGGGGATATTAACGACACGGAATAAGACAGCACACAGAATTAATCTAAAGTAGAATGAGACTGCGAATCGGCGAGAGGTGTCGAATGCTAAGTTATCAATTGTATCACTTCAAATGCGTGTTTGGTAACAGATCAGCTATACAACAAAACCTTGTTTGGATCTATTTTTTATGCTCTGTGTTTTTTTTAAGTGTATTTTTGGGGTGTTGGATCTTTTTTTGTACACAATGAAAAATGGTATACGTATATAAAATTTAAAATGACCGAAAAAGAACAAACCACTGAAATTCTAGAGTAATATAATGATGCGCTTGGCAGAGATGTTTCTGTATCTGGTATTTTTCTACGTTGATGAGACAGATAGCTAATTAGGTAAGAACCATAACAAGCATAAAACAGCCTAAGAAAAAAAAATTGACGTAGACAGGAAAACCGAAAAGACCTTTCGCGGGAAAATGAAAACAATAGACGCTATATCAGATGATGTCATGAAAGTAATAGGTGGGCGTTCACCATGTCTCGGACGATGGACCGGGGACGAGGAAACCTTTTTTCGCGTGTGTGCGCAAGAACTGCATGTAGCATCGACAATTTCAACCAACCAAATGTTTTTTTCATAAAATACAATCGCCAACATGTCTACCGAGCAAAAGATTGTTCCAGCCTCTCAAAACTTGTTGAATGATAAATGGGATGTTGTCCTTTCCAACACATTGATCAAAACCGGTCTCGGTTTCGGTGGTGGTGTTTTAGCTAGCATCTTGTTATTCAAGAGAAGAAGCTTCCCTGTCTGGATTGGTGTCGGTTTCGGTTTAGGTAGAGGATATGCTGAAGGTGATGCTATTTTCAGGTCTAACCACGGTCTTAGATCTGTAAAGCAATAAGCAATTGCTCATAGCAAGGTTCTAGTTTAACCACTGTACACTATATAGTCAATATATTTATAAATTTGCATGGCTGATTTTTTAGTAAAAAAATGAGAGACTACTATGAATATCTTGGGGTACGACAAGATGCTACAGACTCAGAAATAAAATCAAAGTACCGTCGTTTGGCTCTTCAGTACCATCCAGACAAGCTCAATGGAGATACAGAAAAGTTTACATATTTGCTGGAGGTGTATCAGGTGTTATCCAACCCAAAATTAAGAAGAGATTATGATAAACTACAGAATTTGCAAAAGGATACCGATTCTTACAAATCTGCTGTTGAGAGATTTAGACATGAGTTAGAAAAGAGCGAGAAATTTGAACAGCCCGTGTCTTATAACGTAGATAAGCTTTCAAGAGATGGGTTGTTGTTGAGACAGCAATATGACCTGAAATACGACCAAACTTTGCATAGTAAGGATTATATATCCTTTGAACAGATTCTTGTAAAAGATTGGGGGGTTTCTCTATCCCCAAATGCTACTGTTAAAGTGTTTTGGAAACATCGAGATGAATTGAAGGATTTATTTAATGAGCATGTATTGGAGGAGATTATGAGGATTTTTGGTCCCATAGTTGGATGTAAGATTTTAGGACTTGAAGAACGTTATGATAGTGGTATTGTGGAGTTTGTGAATAGCGAAGATGCTACCAAGGCTGTTAGTTATAGTTATAAGTCTGCGGATATATGGGATGGGACAAATGTGAGAAAGTTGGCTAGTTTGATGAGGGGATGTGAGTGGATGGATGATCTAGAGGGTTTATTTAAATGAGTGAGCGAGGAACTGAGGAACTAAATGGTAATTAAGTATAGCGAAATGTATAATTAAAAAGTGCAATCAAAATCATATTTGTATTACCAGAATAATCTAAATAACAGACTTCCTTCGTAGGATTTATGTACCGTATCTGACACTAAAGAGTGAAGGTATAGAATTTTCAAAGAAAATTCGTCTATAATGCCTTTAAAGCACAAGTAAATATTCGACATCACATCCAAAACATAAATTGAAATGCAAAAGCTGTTTATGTTTCGTCTATACGTCAACTACAAGAGATAATGATTTGTGTATTATATGCAAACTTCTAATCATCTCTCCACTTGACAAATACTTCGTCAGTTCTAAACCGTTGGGTACAAACGGTATCCCATAATTCATTAATTTGATTTGTTCTGTAACTCAACAACCCAGCATGTGCAATCATGATACCATTGTCGATACAAAACCTCTCATCAGTAGCATAGATTTGGCCATTTTTACGGTCTTCAATCATTAATTTCATCATTTCCTGAAGTCTTTCATTAGAGCCGACCCCACCCACAATCAACACTTGATTACTATTCACATGGGCCAAGGCTCTTTCTGTGATTTCCACCAACATCGAAAACACACACTCCTGTAAAGAGAAGCACAAGTCCTCAACGGTGATGGGTTCACCCGAGTCCTCATCAATCAAAGCCTTGCTCTTTTGTTTAGACTTGCCCAACAACTCGTTGGCAATCTGGTCAATGTAGGCTAAGATTCCGGACATGGACAAGTCCATACCCTTGACGGTGTAGGGCAATTGAACCAAGTGCTTCCCCTTTTTGGCCAACTGCTCGATGTTATAGCCCGGGAACGGGTCGTTTGGGATCTTGAGTGTACGAGCAAAACGATCTAAGCAGTTCCCGATGGCAATGTCGAGGGTCTCTCCAAAAATCCGGTATCTTTGTTTCGAGTACGCAATCACCTGGGTATTACCTCCACTAACGTACAACACCACGGGATTGTTTGCACCTGTGATCTCCCTCCCCATTTCAATGTGCCCTACACAGTGATTCACACCTACAAGTGGTAAATCCCACAACTGTGATAATGTTCTAGCAGCAATCACCACACTCTCCAAGGGAGCACCCATTCCTGGGCCCTGAGTGAAGCAAATACAATCAAGGTCTGTTCCTTTGACTCCAGCTTCCTGTAAAGATTTCTTTATTATTCTTACAGCCCAGTTACGATGGTGT
Organism: [Candida] smagusa; assembly: GCA_030566775.1. Lineage (NCBI taxonomy): Eukaryota > Fungi > Ascomycota > Pichiomycetes > Serinales > Debaryomycetaceae > Kodamaea > [Candida] smagusa. Next base: position 778,268 of record JAKUAW010000002.1, on the reverse strand, counting down.
CTTGCGGTATCACGAGGAAGAAACCCTTCACCTGGGGGTGCTGTATAAGTATCTCTAACGTTGGACAACACTTCTGCACGGTTTGTTTCTGAAAGTTGGCCCAACGGGTGTTTGATCACACCCACTCCAAGCTTATTGGCTGAACCTTCAAGACCAAGCGCTATATAGTACAGCTTGCCTGGTTTGGCATATTTATCAAGATCAACAGTCATCTGAAAAGTCTGGAAAAAAAGTTTGTTTACAATGTCACTTGATTACGTTTTGGACCGTACCAACCAGTCCATAAAGTCTATTCAGTCGCTTCATTTCGAGCAACCGGGATTATTCACCAATGCAATTGTCAAGAGACCAAACATCACCACGTTATTGAAGGACCCAACGTACGATGAAGCGTTATTATATGGTAAGGCCGAAGGGGACGAGGAAGACAGTGAAAAAGGCCCTGTACGCGTTGATGGAAGGTCACTTTACGACCAGTCATTAATACTTGAAGAAGATAATAGGGTGGTAGTGAAAGTGCCAGAATTAAGAGATTACGAGAAGCTGGATCCGATTTCATCATCACCCACCAAACGCCAAAAGTCGCACACCAAAACAAGTGTATATTTACCACACCAAGAACACACTGAGTTTACCGAGTTGTGTGAATTGGTGGTGGGGTTAATTCTGAAGTATCCAACTTTGGTTGAAAACCAAGAGGATATACTAAGTAAGATCACTGGTTATAAGCATGAGTTTGATGCTTTGTCAAATGAGTTACAAGATTTAGAAGACAAGGTGGATGATCAAAAGAGACAATTGAATATCTTGAATATTAGTTACAGTGACATAGGTAGTCCTGTAAGGGAGATGAGTGATCTGGAGGATGATGTTGATATTGAAGAGTTTATACGAAGGGAAGAAGAGGAGGTAAATCGTCTTGAAAAGCAATTGGACGAAATCGATCAGTAATATTCACTGGTTGGATATTAGAAATGCTACAATAAGTAATTTAAAAAAATCTATTAAACTAAGCAATGGTAGTCAAGATGTCAGAGTCACCTGCATCCAAAACAGACAAAACACCGACTCTGAACAACTTACCACAAGCAGTACCCAATTCGTTGTTACCACCTTGGAAGTAGTACAATGGGGTCTTGGACAACATAGCGTAGTATTCCAATTCAGACTTTCTCAAGACTGGGGTGTTACCGGCAATGATAACCAACTTGGCCTTACCGTTTCTCAAGGACTTGACAACGGACTTGTAACCCAAGGTGTACTTACCAGACTTGATAACTAAACCCAACTTGGAGTTGATAGATTCTTGGTTCTTAGATTTTGGGGCCTGCTAAAGTTAGTATATTGAAAGTTTTAGTTCCCAATCACCATACATGTTCAGCTTTAAAGTCTTCTAACTTTAAAGTCCAACATGTTTAGTGATCAGGGGTTTTTAGTATACGGACCATCTCTGCGTTATTTGTATTTATTAGTACACTCCGGTCTTAATAATAGAATAGTTAAAATGTTTTCGCACTACACACTTTTTATATTGATGCGAAGAGTGAAAATTTTTTTCAGATATCAAAAACAGTCACTAGTCTCACGTGAGTGTGCTTTTGTCGTACCAACAATTTGGCACCGAAACCAGCTTTGTGCACGTGATGGGTTTTTGATTTTCGCACACCCATTGCAAACCACGAAAACTTTTTCGTGAAAAAAAAGATTTGCTTTTGAAATCTACTAAGACCAATAGGTACGTTAAAAGACAACGGTACTGAATATCCATACTAACATAGTAGATAAACATGAAGATTGAAATTGACTCATTCTCTGGTGCTAAGATCTACCCAGGTAGAGGTACTTTATTTGTTAGAGGTGACTCCAAGCTTTTCAGATTCCAATCCTCCAAGTCTGCTTCTCTCTTCCACCAAAGAAAGAACCCAAGAAGAATCTCTTGGACTGTTTTGTACAGAAGACAACACAAGAAGGGTATCTCTGAAGAATCTGCCAAGAAGAGATCCAAGAAGACCGTCAAGAGTCAAAGAGCTATCGTCGGTGCCTCTTTGGAATTGATCAAGGAAAGAAGAGCCCAAAAGCCAGCTGAAAGAAAGGCTGCTAGAGAAACCAAGTTGGCCAAGGACAAGGAAACCAAGAAGGCTGACAAGGCTGCTAGAAAGGCTGAAAAGGCCAAGTCTGCTGCTGCCGGTGCCTCTTCTGGTGTCCACAAGTACCAAAAGAAGGGTGCTTTCCAAAAGGTTCAAGCCACTTCCCGTTAAATTGACCCCTTGATTTAATATGCGTGTGTATATTTAATAAAACTATTGGAAAATATGTCATCTACTAATTTTGAACTCCCCATATGCGTACACTCGTCCTGCTCGACTGATATCTTCGAGTGTGCTGAGAACTACGTTTTCTGTACCCCGAGAATTGTAGCCAAAGTAAAACGACTCAGTTGTGTGGCAGTACACCAACCTACTGGTTCCTTTCTCGAGGTTCTCCACAACTAACAATACCCCCACATACATGACTGGCTCGCCGTTCGTATCCACTGCTTTCAACTGTACGTCTCTCCCCGCTTTTTCTATCATTTCTTGCAAAGACTTACCGTAATCCTCTGAATCTCCCATATTATTCACAACAAAGTGTGCCAATTTCATCATCACAATATCCTCTCCATTCCCACTACACATACATGATATTCTATACCCCCCTCGTATCTTGACATCAATCGCAGCCCCAATCACTCCGGCGCATCCAATTCTACCTGGAATCTTGAATATATTTCCCCCAGAAGACGTTCCTAATAGTACCTTTTCTGGAGTAATATGCATTATGCCAATGGTATCGCTAATTCCATTGGTATTTTCTTTGTCAACTTCACTGGTGTTTCTATTTTCAATTTCAGTGGTATTTCCATTTTCACTATTGTCACTAATTATATTGGTAACTCCATTGCTATCGCCAACCCCAGTTATTTCATTTTTGTACCTATCATATGCCAGTTGGGATATTGGCAGTATCACCTCATCTGGCCTTCCTTCTAATATCCCCTTTAATGCTTGGTAATTAAGAATAACCGGTTCCGTCAACCCATACTGCCGGTTCTTCTGCATATGCTCTTTAACTATCCCTTCGTACACCTCGTTCATCCGTGTTAACGGGTGTTTGGAGTCATCGATTCCAACCATACTTCTATACGTAAACTCACCCCTCTCAACAGAAATCTCACTCGCATCACATTCAACCTCTCCAACCAAATTAAGTGCTGCCCCATATCCAGTATTGGTTAGTTCACTTTCCTCTATGATTTTCGAGCTCTCCACATATTCGTTGGCTCGAAGTGATTGTTTAAGAAGCTTTTTGTACTTGCTTCTTAGCCTCCCAGAGTGTCTCCCAGCACCTATATGGACGATAGTAATACTCATTGACTTTTTTCTTTATCATCCATGTCTAAAAAGATATCAAAAAATAATGGTCCCTAGCAGGATCGAACTGCTGATCTTGGCGTTATTAGCACCACGCCTTAACCAACTGGGCCAAGGGACCTTTTACGTTTTCGGTAAATTTGTCAGTGATCTCAGTTCCAAGGTTTACTTGTTTGGGCAGTGTAATTTAATTATTTGTTACCTTTTGTTTTCTCTCAATGGTTTAAACAGAGTAGTTGATACAACTTGAAATACATGGAGTTTGGAACATAATTTATCATGGTTATAATATGATGAGTTGATTTGCTATAAAACCGTTCAAGCGCTATTAATACTGGTTCATCGATTTTCCCAAGTTCTTACTAAAAATTGAAGAAAATGTAAAAATACAATTGTACTATTCACATAAAATTTTTAAAAGACCCCAATATTCATTAAATTATTTTAAAAAATAATAAAACTAAAAAATCTATTTTGTTTTGAGGTGTTATCCATATCGGGGAAAGCACTTTATGATCAGTACATCTCACCAGTCAATGGTTTGTCCTAAGCTCCTGTAATCTATTAAGAATAGGAGTTAAAACTGTCTTCATATTCAATTGCTGCACAGAGTTCAATCTCTTCCATACACTGATGAAAATTATCAGTTCCTGGAGCTATAAATTCATAAGATTCGTCCTGCATATATCCATAGGAAGCGTAAAATTTATCAAATAAAGAATCAAGGTCAATAGGAACACGGGCAACAATTTTATTGTCCACCATATCGTTAGGAGTAGAAAAAGGATTACAGCCACTTTCACTAAATCCTAGAGGCTTGTTTAAAATTTTGGATTTGACAGCACTGGTTTCTTCAAAAGCATTCTGTGTAGACTCACTGCATTTAACAGAATTAAAGGAATCGAGAACGACCTTGATTGCCTTATCTGAGAAGATACGTCCAACTTTTCCTTTGTAGAGTTCGAAACCCTGACCCCACAACCGCGCCATGGTAGAATCTTGAGACCTCGAATTTATTCTTTCAAGAGCCCAGAGTTCTCTATATGTTTTAAAGGTGTAAAGTTTTCTCTCCGTGCAATCATCTGCAACATTCACGTTAGGGCGCATATTCTTCAATTGGGGATTCAATATCCCCAAATAATCAGCTGCAATGCTAGCTTTCTTAGCCAACATTGAAAACATATCTTGTCTTTCAGCGTTCAAACCAATGGAATGTTTATCAGTAGATATATCTACTGAAGGTGACAACGTATCGAATGTTTTCTTAAAATTCATGTTTTTAAAAATGGCAGAATTTTTTTTTAAAAGTAGAGGCTATACTTTAATTTACTATTAAAACTATTTATAAAATATGACTATTTAAGAATTCAATTTACTTATGTTAAATCTATAAACGTATATATAACTGTTGTGAATACTTGGAATTTTGATGGTTGCAAAATGACTGCAAAATGTCTGCAAAATGACTGCAGAATGACTGCAAAAAAATCAAAACTCAGAATACTCGGAGACAAATAACAGGAAGTTTAAACTACAAAAACATTTTAATAATTACCGGCAGTTTTACCTAAATCGTCTCATATTGTTCGTGCATAATTTCAAACATAACGAATCTGTACACCCTAAAAAATAAGAATCCGATCTGCACAAAAATAGCTCATCACCTTGGTGGTTAAACAAGCTTCCATATAATTGAAACAAAATCCTCCATGGCCTAAAGTAGGGGAACTCACACTAAATGAAATTTCAATGACTAAAGTCACACGGGACGATAAACTTAAGGTCACAAAAGTGCAATAGCAAAGGGTGAAGTGATTGTGTATGGGTGTGTGTAACACAATATTTTCTTTTGAAAAGTTAACTATGGAGAGGTAGATAACCACTAGTAATAACATTGGGATCCTCGTGGTGGTGATTATTAATACATTCTAGTCAACGGAAAATATTCAAAGTATATTAGAAGACATAATCCAATATAAAGAATGCAGATGATGAGCTTTAAGAGTATCCATTACTTGGGATATGGCATCTACAATGATATAAAGAGCCGTTTGCCTTACTACAGATCCGACTTTAAGGATGCATACAATTATAGGGTTATACCGTCAACAGCATATGTCTTCTTTACGAATCTTTTGCCAGCACTTGCATTTGCACAGGACATGACTGATCGAACCAACCAAGCATACGGAGTGAATGAAGTTCTTTTGTCACTGGCTCTTGCAGGAATAGTGTTTGGTCTCTTTTCAGGCCAACCTCTTTGTATTGTGGGGGTTACAGGCCCTGTTACTATCTTCAGTTATACGGTATACGAGTTAATCAAGCCCAGACACATACCGTATTTTCCATTTATGTGTTGGATATATCTCTGGTCCATGGTTATGCATCTTATCATCGCTATAGGTAATTTGGTGTCATTTTTAGACATAATCAGTAGCTTTTCATGTGATGCGTTTGGGTTTTTCATCTGCATAGTTTATTTGCAAAAGGGAGTTCAAATCTTGACCAGACAATACGATTTGGAAGGGGCAGAAAGTGGATATGCATCTGTTATGGTGGCTTTACTTATGGTGGTTTTCGGTGTTGGTAGTAGTGTTTTTGGTGAATACTTGCATTATTTCAACAGAACTACTAGAAAGGTCTTCTCTGATTATGGTGTACCATTGGCAGTGATATTTTTCACCGCATTTACCCATTTCGGAGGTAGCCTTGAGGATACTAAGTTTGCCAAACTTCCAGTGACCAAGTCATTTGCACCCACATACTCAGGAGCGGATAGAGCTCATGGGTGGTTTATTCATTTTTGGCCTGGAGAACATATAAGAACTACAGATGTATTTCTTGCTATACCCTTTGCTATTTTATTGACATTTTTGTTTTATTTTGACCATAATGTGTCTTCACTTATTTGTCAGCTGAAGGAATACCCATTGAAGAAACCTGCCAGTTTCCATTGGGATTTTATGTTGTTAGGAATTGTGACAGGAGTCTCAGGATTGATTGGGATCCCACCTCCAAATGGGTTGATTCCGCAGGCACCATTGCATACCGAATCATTGGTTGTACATGACGAGATGGGAAAGCCTTCATACGTAGTGGAACAACGTGTGACCAATACTCTACAAGGACTTATGACTATAGTAATGATGACTAGACCTTTTTTGGTTGTTCTTCATCTAATTCCACAGGCAGTTTTAGCAGGATTGTTTTTCACTATGGGTATTACGGGTTTACACAAATCAGTGGTGACTAACAAAATAAGGTATATCTTTATGGATCACGATTACATTGAAAATAACCCTACGTGTCCAAGCTTCTTTAAGGATATCCGTCTGTCAAATCCCAACAAATGGTGGTATTTATATTTATTTCTTGAATTAGTGGCTGGTTTATCTGAATTTGCAATTACGTCTACCATTGCAGCTGTCGGATTTCCTGGGATCTTGATGTTTTTTGCTATTTGTGCCAAATGGGTATGGCCATTAATATTTCCGGCTGAGGAATTAGAGCATTTGGATGGTGCTGTAGTTGACGACTATATTTTAAAGAATTTAAATATAGTAAAACATGTCAAGGAGAGTGAGAAGTTTGAGGATATTAATACTTTAGATTATGAGTTGGGTGAAAGTACCTAGTAGTTAGCGAATACATATGATAGCATAAAGTGACGTAGAAATTATTCTCATCTCATCTCAAACAAAAATCAATTTGCAGCTTAATGTCCAAACAAGAGTTGAAAGAAATCATAGACTCATTGGAGGAAGAGTATAGAAAGGATCTTTCGATTCATCTCTATTCAACACGATTGTTACGACGCGTAGATCAATTCTATCCAGATCATAAATGGGCGGGCTGGCCCCTTCATGTTGATTCAGTCCCGCAACCTTCAACCACTTCGAAATACGCAGATACAATAGTAAACAATAATGACTACACCAATGATATCAATGCTGATTTTACCAAGGTCATACGGGAGGTGGAACAAGTAATACCGAGGAGAACTATAAACAAGAAGAAGAAGAAGAAGGAGGAGGAGGAAGACGAAGACGAAGACGACGACCAGGATGCCGTAGAAGAGGCACAAGAAACAGAAGAACAAGCAGAGGTGGAAGAAACAGAAGAACCGGCAGAGGTAGAATCATCAGACGAGTCGGACCACTCAGACCAAGAGCATACCATGGATGACTTCAACCAACAGAAAACATTCAAGATCAATTACATAGAACGAAATACAAATAGCAAGGCCGACTTGGTGAACGAAATACATAGCGCTATCCAGCGCCGAATGTTCCTGAGGTTTGCCGAGATGAACAAGAATCACAACTTGGAGTTGCAGTCAGAGATCGAGGACGAGTCAACCAAGGAGACAAGCAAGAAGATTGCCTACATGACAGACAAAGTTCTCAACAACTTATTACTCAAATTTGATGCGTTTGACACCAAACCGTATAATTACCCTACCATTGGATGGCAGCTGGTTTTGCTATCCGCGGTGACAGAAATGGAGAAGAGTGGAATTGAGTTTGACCCTGCGAAATACCAACAGCTTTACGACAAGTGCGAAAGGCTCTTTGAGAAGATAGATTATCAGTATGAATATGACGATGAAGGGGATGAGGATGCTCAACCACAGCGCAACGGCTTTGATGTTGTTGAGTATATTGAATCTTTAGACAAGAAAAACCATCCAAAATCGTCAGTGGAAGCCCATCTTAAACACAGACAAGCCTCACAGATAATCAATTACAACTTTAGAACGATGTTTGAGAAACAGCTTGAGATTCGAAATAGATTGCATGCACTTAAATGGAGTGAGTCAAGAGTCAAAAAGAAGCCCAAGTTGAACAGTCTCCAGTCTCAAACTTGGGAACAGACAAAGTTGAATTCTATTAAACATGGTAGTAACATCATTGATGCTGATGCTTATTTATTGGATGACTATTAGTTATTTTAGGTTATATTAAGGTTAACAAATATATACGAAGCCATTCTTATTTATCTTTTAAACGTAATGACTTATAGGTTAGTGAGCTACTCAAAATCATTCTCGTTAAGCCTTCTTTTTATAAGTGGAAGTAATTTCAGTGTTAAAAATAACATCCCAGAAACTACTAGTCACACCAAAACCCATTTCATAATTCTTATAATGATGTTCCAAATGATACTTCTTCAATTTTTGAAAATAAGTAGGTAAATTTGTGTGATGCAAAACATAATGAGTAACATCATACATAATGTAACCCAAGGTTCCACCGGCAAAACCAGAACAAGCCATGTAGAAAGGGAACACAGAAAACACAAGTTTATAGAAAGGATATGCTAAAATAATGAACAAGGTAGGAGGTAAAACCAATCTGTAGCCATCCATTGGCAAATAATGGTGGATTCCGTGTAACAAAAAGTGTAAAGTCAAAGCAGCTGGATGGTCAGGCAAGTAACCGTCCAAGTGGAAGATAAATCTGTGTAAACCATATTCCACCAAAGTCCAGACAAAGAGCCCCATCACCCACAAACTCATGGCAGAGAGCCAATGTTGATTCATGAAGCCGACATAAAATATAAACATGTTAGGAGGAAGCCAGATGGTAGGAACAACCCACCAAGGAGTCAATGAGAGAGGCTCCAAGAAGTTTCCGAAGAGCGGAGCCGATCCTTTCCCATAGTGTCTTGGTCTATGCACCTGATCCAAATAAAAGTTCTTTGTAAACTTTCCTCTCCAGACCTGCATCAACAATGGTTTGTTCAAATCGAGGAACTTGTGCTTTTTGATGTCCTCATTGTAGTCGGTTTGGATGGACAATTTCTCGGCTTCTGGCAATGTGTCATGGAACTCACTAAGATCTATGCGCACTTCTACCGGAGTCTTGTTCTTGTTATTCAAGAGTTCCTCTTCCTCCTCGGGAGTAGCCAAGTACCCAATCAACATCCCTTCGTCTAAGATCTCGTATGCACTTTCTGAGTGCTCGTGAGAAGTTGAATCTGCCATAATCTCAGTCACATCTTTACCAGCGTAGGGTAAGATCAAATCTCCACCAGCTGGATGCTCATCCAAGAATCCAGTCACATCGTACACTTTCCGGTTATACAAAATAACCCAACAGTCGCTTTTCTTATTGTGTTGGGCAACACTCGAGCTCGATAACAATGGTAAACTCCTCATGACGGGTTTTGTTCAATTATGAGTTTATATTTTAAAATTTGTTACGTATTGAAAAAACACGTGAGAGTGAACACAAAATTTGCGGTACGAGGGTTCATGCGTGATCTTAGAATGGCGTGAAAATGTTTGAGGTGACTTTGGAGCATATTGCTTTGAGTTCTATTGTTTCTTTTGATTATTCTCTTTAAATTTGATCATTTGAGTTTGTTTATGGTTTAAAAATTCTTTATGGTTACTCTATAGTTTTCATGATTACTTTGATTTCTTTAAGTACTTGAAATTACTGGAATTACTTCAATTACTTTACGGATACTCTCTACTTCTCTATAATTATCTATGGTTGCGTTAAAATTACTTTATAATTACTTTATGGTTACTTTATAGTTACTTAATATTTAATGGTTACTGTAATTCTCGTAAAGTTCGTAAAGTTCGTTTTCTACCAATTTTTCGTTCTTCATACTCAACTTATGCTAATCCCTCCTTTCCGCTAATCTTTCAGCTTGTCTTGCTTCCATTAAATCCGCAACATCGCTCATCAAAGCACCACCATATTGATCTCTAATAACATGATAACGATAACGAGCACGAAGTGTACTACCATCGGAACTTGTAGCAGAGTTACCGGATGCCGTGAACGTCATAGGAGAAGATCCTGACTCTCTAGGTGGAAGATCAGGCATAGATGCATTGTTGGTCGGATTCATTGAAGGGGCACGAAGTGGCCTTGGATTATCAGCATTATACATACTAGGAGGACGGGTTGGACGAGGGTTGTCAGCGCTGTACATACTAGGAGGACGGGTTGGACGAGGGTTTTCAGCGCTGTACATACTAGGAGGACGGGTTGGACGAGGGTTTTCAGCGCTGTACATACTAGGAGGACGGTAAGGTCTTCCATTGTTCAAGTCCAACATGGTTGGAGGACGGTAAGGTCTTCCATTGTTCAAGTCCAACATGGTTGGAGGACGGTAAGGCCTTCCGTTGTTCAAGTCCAACATGGTTGGAGGACGATAAGGTCTCCCATTGTTTAGGTCTAACATGTTTGCAGGACGGTAAGCCTCTCCAGTAGGACGATCAGGAACCTGTGGAGGTTCATTAACACTAATGGAAGGACGTTCGTAAACAGGACGCTCATAATTTGCTGCAGGTTCTGGTTCCGTAGGGCGAGCTCTTGAATCATCAGAAGGCTCTGATCTTTCTTCAGGACGTTCAGCTTCAGAGGTTTCGTTCGAGGCTGCAGGTCTTCCGGCCGTTGTATCTAATGCAGCATTAGATATCTCAAACACATCAGCAAGAGTGGTGGAGTCGGGATTGAATAGAGACGAGGCTCCAGAAGCACCAGTACTAGTGGAAACCAACACATTCTGAGTAGCGTCAGGAGTTAAGATGGAAGGTCTACTTCTGTTGACTCTTTCGGAAATCGATCTAAGAAAAGAATCTCTAACCAGAGGATAGTAGACAAAACAATCACGATCAGCCTCAACAGAAGAAGAGCGCAAGATGGTTAGGATCCGGCGAACCTCCAAAATAGCCTTTTTGATTTCTGCAGCAGGCTCGTTTTGTTGGTATGCTCTCTTCTCCACCAATGATATACTCTGAGATACCTTCTGAACAAACAGAGGGAGAACCATTTTGAGTTTCATGGAACGGTAGTTTTGATCCTGAGACGAGTCCAGAAAATTGGTTGGCAATACCTGCCCGATGATTGTTCTTAATGTGAGTAGATAACACTTCAATGCAATAAGACTTTTGCCCATGTAGAGATGACAGTAGCCCAACTGGGTCCATGCTGGGGTGAAACTCTGCTCGATGCTAACAGCCTCGTTAAGGTCGGATATGGCTTCAGCGAAGCAAAACAACCCAATGTGCGCTATGGCTCTGTTGGTCAAAAGTTGGGGAACCATTTCAGTAATGGAGTCCGGTAATCCAGAACAGATATCTATGGCGTTTGTGTATTTGATCAAAGCCTGTGCATATGCTCTGTTTGACATGAGATTATTCCCTTGTTCTCTGAGTTTATTAATAATCTCTATCTTTGAATCGGTATCAAATGTCAACATGTCCAAGTATGAGTTCAAATAACCCCGGAATACATCTGAAATAGGAACTACATGAGCTCCAGACTCTCTTCTCAAGAGATCAATCACACTGTCCACCTTGAAACGGAATGAGTTTCCAAAAATCCCTAAATTCGAAATCGAATCAAGATACTCAACCACAAAAGCCGTGATTTCATTGTACGAATAGTTGTTTTCTATCAATAAATAAAGCTTCTTTGATAACTGCGACTCTCTTTCAATCAATTTTAACTTATGTTCAACGGGTTTCCCAATCTCCTTTTCAATCCTCTCTATTAAGTTTTCTGTCTTTAGGGATGAAGGTACTTCGAAATTGCGAATATTAGGCCCAAGAACCAACCCTTCAAGTTTATCACTGAGTCCTGTGGTATCTAATTCTCTATAATAAGTTGATACTTTGCCTATTCCATACTGACGCACCTGTGTAAGATCATTCAAGGAATCCTGAAATTGTATAGTTTCCTCCTCACTCTGCCCCTTTTCAGCCCCAAAACCTTTAAGTTTATCCTCCACCTTTAACAAATGATGCTTGATGGCTAGCGACAAGGCAAACTCACACGCATAATCATCCTTGTCTTCAAGAATCATGATTATGTTTTTTTTTTTGTATGCCCACAAATGAGTAATATATTATCTCCGGGTAGCTGTGTGTCGCCTTCGAGGATCAAAGCGTTCTTAAAGGCATCTAGAGCAAAGTCTGATGATAATGTTAGAGAAAACTTGAGCAGTGCACTGTGTGACGACTATTTCACTAATACGTTGGTTCCCTCATGGTCCGAAAGAGATTCCGCCCTCAACTATTGTGATTCGTATTCCCAGTTATTGAGGAAAGAAGTTGACACAAGTGGAATGAAGGCAGTCGATTTCGACCTTAGATTAGATCCTTATGCTGCTAGAAATCATAGAGAGCGTATGGAAGAAAAGTTTAGAGAGATAGAAGGTATAGAAATGTGGGTTAAAAACGAACGTTCTGTAGAATCAATCATTCGTTCAAGCACAGTGTCAGTTTTGAATGATAGATGTTTCTATGATGATTGGTTCGGACGTTTCACAAAGAGTGTAGATAGTCTTACATAATTTTTCCCCACACTGTGTGTTACTCTTGTATATATTTAATGTCTACGATTTACTATAAAATCCTACTTATGTACAGCAGCTGCAGCTGCATATGCAAAGTTATTCTTTGGTTTTGTCTCTTTTGGATCTTTCGCCTTTGATTTTTTGGTCAGCTTCACCTTCTTCTCCAACTTTTTTTCTCGAACTGGGGAACTTATCCTGTTGATGGAGTTTGCTTGTGATTGATTTTTGGAAACCATATCCTTTGCCATGAGTAAACAGTCTATCCAGCCGTAGTTGTTACCCAATTTCAATTCTTCGCCATTGCGCCCAATCACATGCACAAAACTCTTTAACGTTAATTTGTCCATGCTTGAGATTCGTTTTAAAAATATCAAGTCTCCTCCTTCTCTGATAAGCTCCAAGATCAAATATCCAAACGCTTCCTCTTCCAAATCACCATCATTCTTGGTTTCAAACTCGTAATCATACATCAGGTAGTCATTCCCTTGGTTAGCCTTCAAATCAATAAGTGTCACATTGAGCTTGTCATCAATGAAAAACACTCGCGCAAGATTAGTCACCACCGTTACTACTGGTGTCTTTTGAAGACTATTTTTGTGCTTGCCCAACAACTCATCAATCACTTCATCGTCCAATGGTTCATTTTTGCTTCGTTTCAAGACCTTATTACTCAATTCCAGTTTGAATATAGTATCCATCTTGAGAATCTTTTCTTCGTTTTCTAATAAACTAGAAATTTCACTAAACTTGACAATGTTTTCTGCTTGTTTGTCACTTCTTTGTTTTGGAGGTTCCACTTCGACTCTAGTTGGTTCTACCTTAGCGTCTCTTGGTAACTCCATTGACTTCAGATGACTGTGTTTAGCTGCTCGATTCTGATTAAATTGAAAAGTATCAAGTGTGGGTGATCTAGTCAACCCTCCGTTAGAATTCATCCTAGCTCCAACGACTCCAGGGTACTGTGGTGCACGGCCACTAGCAGCCATGGCGGCAGCTGCATGTGGAAAACTCTGTTGTTTTACTGGTTGAGACTTTGGTGCACCATAACTAAAATTACGGTTGAATCCCAATCCATTCGGAGCACTTGGGGAATATTGATTACTTCCTGATCTCTGTGCAACCAATGGCCCGACTTGAGGTTTCGGTACAACCAATGGTGCAATTTGAGGTTTCTGTACTAATGGTGCAACTTGAGGTTTTGGTGGAACCAATGGTGTAGTAATCCTCTGTGCATTGTTCTGAGGTGGTAATGGTTGATTAGGCCTGATATTATTCTGTTTTTGAACTGGCACAGGAGCATGGTTTTGAGGTGGTTGTTTTTGATAAGGCTGATAAGCTTGGTTTTGAGGAGATGTAGACTCCAGATTATAAGGCCTAGATTTTGGAGAAGAATTTACCTTTGGAGGAGAATGCGACGGTTGTTGTAGATGAGGGGAATTAGGCAAAACTGTCGCAGGTTGCTGTAACTGTTGATTCATTAAATGTAATTGAGTTCCACTGAACCCTTTTTTCAATTTGGTTGCAGGCTGATAAGACTTTTTAGCCCCAAACAGAGGAATTAGATTATAGTCTGACAGTTGAAGTTGAGTATGAAGTTGCTGGAAATTATTGGATTGTTTCATATTTCTATTCGAACCGGTTTTAAAAGTGGGAGGATGTTGCTGAAAGTTTGAGCCCTGGAATGGTTCAAACCTGGGGACTTTTCTAAACCAAATGTAATTTTTATCGTCCCATGGAACATCCGAAAACCAAGGCGAAGCCATGATTTGCAGAAGTGACCATCTTTGCAGTGGTTCTGGAATTAAAATACTGTCGATAATAGCAACTATATCTTTGGGGATTGGATGTGAAGAATTGTAGTTATACTCCAGCTTAATAATTTTTTCAAATGTTAAATATTCCGTCAGACCTTGAAAAGGAGGATTACCATGAAAGAATTGATAGAGAATGCATCCTAACGCCCACACATCCGATTCGTACCCACAAAGGTTATTAAGTAATAATTCTGGTGACACGTATTCCGCAGTGCCCACAAATGATGCCTTGCGCTCTTGTTGGTCAGCACCTTCAATGTTGTTATACTCAATATCAGGCGAACTATTAGTTGATACACCGGGCTCGTCTAATAGTTTGGCTGCTCCAAAGTCTGTGATTTTTAAATTGAAGTTGTGATTGACCAAAATATTCTCTGGCTTTAAATCTCTATGTATCACTCCCTTCAGGTGTATAAATTTGACAGCATCTATAATTTGACACATATAAAACTTGGTCACCACCTCGGAAAGTGATCCAAACTTACGGATTATAGACAACAACTCTCCATACTCTGCAAAGTCCAAAACAAAAAATAAGCTTTGTTCGTCTTGAAATGTGTAGTAAAGCTGGACAATTCCTGGATGTTGCTGTCCCAATCTGTACAATGTGGTCTTTTCAATGTTCACATACTTAACCTTGTTCTCCTTAACTATATGAAGCTTTGAGAGAACCTTGATTGCGTATGTCTTTTTGGTTTGTAGATCACGGGCCGAGTATACCGTGGAGTACGACCCTTCTCCAATCCTAGCTCCAAATTGAAAGTTTTCTACGGATTTCTTCTTCCAATTGCTAGGGGAGTTTCCGTCTCCTGTGGTCTGGCCCCCGGGTGGTTGGGGCAGTGCTGGAACAGCCTGGTTTTCAGTCATGAGTGGGTTGAATCTTTCCCCTTTTTTGTTGTTCTTTTTTTTTTTGTTTACTTTCGTTACTTGCTTTTTGCAAGCGCTTGATTCAGGGTGTAAGAAAGCAGCGATCTTACATAACACCTGAAACGATATTTCTTAACTTGCGTACTTTTACAATTGACAATAACTACACTATAAGTAGACTGTACACAGATACTCGCATTTTGTCTCTCTGATATGTGGATTCGCATAATAAAAATTGATAATGATTCTATACCGACAATTTGTACACCGCTATGGATCGGGGACAACAGAAGTGCTAAAAGTTAAGTATCTTTCTCCATCTAGATCGTTGCACTCAGCACGAGTGCTAAAACTTAAGCATCATACTCCATTAGATGACAAAACTACCCACTTACGGAGAGTATTTGATGACCAAAAATATTTCAACAAATTCAAAGGTAGTGGTCATCGAACAGGGTTGTTTAAGAATGAGTTCTTACTGACTCCAAACGGGTTGATAGACTTCCTGAAACACTCCCTTAGTGCAGCAAAACTGTTAGTTCAAGACATGCTTGAAAGTGTCAAGACGGCAGATGGTCGGTTGTCGTATATCAAGAAAATGGACCAACTTAGTGATATCCTTTGTCGAGTAATAGATGTAGCGGAGTTTATCAGAGCAACTCATCCTTCTAACCAGTGGGTTAATGCTGCACAGAAAACACATGAAATCATGTTCGAATACATGAACCAACTCAACACCAATGTCGAGTTATACGAACATTTAAGAGATCTCTTGACTGATCCAGTAGTGATTTCCAAGTTATCCAATGAAGAAATCCAAGTGGGCAACTACTTGAAGCAAGACTTTGAGCGGTCTGGAATCCATATGGATCCAATTACAAGAGATCAATTTGTAAATATAAACCAGGAAATCTCCTTATTAGGATCACACTTCAACAACGAGTTATCCAGTGTCAAGTCATACTGGTGTGAGTTAGAAAAGCACGAGTTTGAGCTGATTGAAGACCCCGAGTTGAAAAAGCAAATTTTACAGTACCAAACTCATTATGAAGCACTGCGTGACCCTACCAAAGTTTACGTGGTATTGGCAGCAAACATTCCTGGATCACTTCTTTCCCAATGTTCTAATGAACTGGTCAGAAGAAAGATTCTCTTGGCTCTTCACAACTGTCCTGATGATCAAGTTAGAACACTTGACGAAATCATCAAAAATAGAGCTATTCTTGCCAAAATGTTAGGTTATGAATCGTTTTCCCATTATCTGTTAGAACACAAGATGGCCAAAAACCCAGAAAATGTGGTCCATTTTTTAAACAACTTGCAAAATACCTTGAAGAACGGTGTTCTTGAGGAATTGCAAAACTTACAAAAGTTTAAACAGTCGAGTAAAGTTTTAAAGACTGATGATGATTTATTAAATTTTATCAAACCTTGGGATAGAGACTATTTATTGCATCAATTGCAAATTTTCCAAACGCAAGCTCCAATTCCTTCAATTAAAGATTATTTCTCTGTTGGAACCATCATTGCTGGTTTGAGTAAATTATTCACTCATTTGTACAATGTTGAGTTCATACCAGTTGCAACATCCAAAGGTGAAACATGGAATGAGACTCAGGTTAGAAAATTGAGAGTTTTTGACAGAGCTACTCAGAATGACGTTGGATATTTGTATCTTGATTTCTGGTCCAAGAAAGTCTTACCATCTCATTTCACTATAGTATGTTCACGTAGGTTGAATAATGAACCAATAGCTGAAATATCCAAACAGGTTCATTTGAATGGCAACTATCAATTACCTGTTGTTTCATTGATCTGTAATTTTGAAAAAAATGATGATTCTGGTGTTATTGGTAGATTTGCAGGTGTGGACAAAGTCAAGCCAACATTACTTTCATTGGAAGAAGTTGATACTGTTTTCCATGAAATCGGCCATGCCATGCATTCGATGATTGGTAGGACTGAATTGCACAATCTTTCTGGAACTCGAGGCTCAACTGATTTTGTCGAGTTACCTTCTGTGTTAATGGAATCTTTTAGTAAAGATCCAAGAGTTATTTGCAAAATTGCCCATCATTATGAATCAAACGAACCATTGAGTGAGGAATTGTTTAATAATCATAGAAAAAGACAAGTTATATTGGGTAATTGTGAATTATTCATGCAAACTAAAATGGCTGTTTTGGATCAAGTTTTACATGGTGAGTCTATTATTAAGCAATTAGAAACTGGTCAGCCAATTGATCTGACTAAAGAATATCACCAAACTGAAAGAGACTTAAAAGTTTTTGCCGATGAACTTTCAACGTGGCATGGGAAGTTTCCTCATTTGTTTTCTTATGCTGCAGTCTACTATTCTTATTTGTTTGATAGAGCTATGGCTGAAAAGATCTGGAAAGGATTATTTGAACAAGATCCTTGGAGTAGAGAAGCCGGTACAAAATACAAAGATGCAGTTTTGAAATGGGGTGGTACTCGTGATCCATGGGTATGCCTTGCCGATGCCTTAGGGGAAGAGGAGTTGGCTCATGGTGATTCGAGATCAATGGAATTGATTGCTCGATAAGGGAAGTTTAATATTGTGGTTGTGCATTGAAATCCCCGAGAAATCACTTTTTCATAAGGCATCACGTTATCGATGATCCATTCTTGAAATATCCATTACCTGATTCTCGCCTTTACTTACATTACACGGTACTTATATTTTATAACGCAATATCCAGCTCGCTCGATATTGCCCCGTTCTCACTTTTGAGCGGTCTTGTACATAAAAAATACAAATGCAGTAATTCGTACCGAAATAGGGCCCGGCGTCCCCTCCAAGAAAACCTCACGGCGTCGACCATCGGGCATTCTGTCAGGATTACATAATCACGGAAAAAAAAGTGTGCCTGCAAATTTCAGGTTCTGGGCCCTTAAGGGATCTACGTATAACGGACACAGTATTACTTTCTTAGGGCATATTCAGATCAAACAAGCTTTACATTTGTAAATCTTGACAGATCTATTCACACGAGTTTCTTCCTCTTTGTATTCTTGTTTTTTCCATTATAAAAAAAGAAAAAATTGTTGTCCTTGCACATTTTGTGACTCACGGTGTTGAGCAATAGTTTAATGCACAACCCTGCAAAAAAGGCTTTCCAACAAATTGAAACTAACCGATATGGCGAGACCGCTAAGTAAGGTTAAACTTCCGGGAACGAGGGGATCATCTTAGCGCCAAAGCTCTTTTTTTTATCTAAAAATAAGTAAAGTAGTCCATACTGTAGTCCTATTATGCAGATAACAAGTTGGTAGAGTGGTCGACATTGTTCCAATAGCCTTGTTTTGTAATAGTGATCATCATTTTTTTTTCCGGGAAAACAAACTTTCTTTTTTTTTTTTTGCAACAAATACAAACAAGTGCAGCATGTATTGTTGACAAACCATTTAAGTATAGTGTAATCTCGCGCGATTTCTATCTTATCGAATTTAGCAATTAAAAATTTAACATGTCTAAAGATCTCGAAGTTGTTACTTCGGAAGTTAAAGAGAATGGCTCCAACTCTGTTTCGGAGTATTCGCAGCAACAGCAACAGTTGAGTGGCTGGGCTAAATTTAAGGATTCATTCACCAGACAGACCACAGAAGATGTCGACGCTGGAAAGCAATTACAAAAGGGTATCTCCAAACGTCATTTAACCACGATGGCGCTTGTCACTGGTATTGGTACTGGTCTTTTGGTTGGTTCAGGAAAAGCATTACACAACGCTGGTCCGTTGTTTCTTCTTATTGGGTATGCCATCGTCGGGTCGTTTGTCTACCCTACCTTGCAAGCAGCTGGTGAAATGGCTGTGAACTATTCTGATTTATCTGGTGGTTATAACAACTACCCAAGAAAGTTTCTCGATGAATCGTTAACATATGCCATTGCATGGAACTACTGTATCCAATGGTTATCTGTGATTGCCATTGAGTTGGTTACCGCATCCATCACTATCAGTTACTGGAACAACAAAGTGAACCCAGATGTTTGGGTGACTGTTTTCTACATTGTTGTTTTGTTCATTAACTTCTACGGTTCCAAAGGTTATGGTGAAGGTGAGTTTATCTTGGGATCATGCAAGTTGTTGATGATCACTGGTTTCATCATCATGGGTATTGTTGTGGATGCTGGTGGAGGACCTCACAAACAATACATTGGTGGTAAGTACTGGCACAACCCTGGTTTCCATACCAACTTTAAGGGCTTGTGTTCCGTTTTCGTGACTGGTGCATTTTCCTTGGGTCAGTCCGAGTTTGTTGCCTTATCTGCTGCTGAACAAACCAACCCACGTAAGGCCATTCCTACTGCATGTAAATTGATCTTCTGGAGAATCATCATTATGTTCTTGGGTGCTTTAACCATTGTCGGTTTATTGGTTCCTTACAACTCTGACAGATTGTTAGGTTCTGCTGGTGCATCAGACTCCCATGCCTCTCCATTTGTCTTGGCTGCTGAATTGCACGGAGTTAAGGCTGTTCCTTCTATTATTAACACTGTTATCTTGTTGTCTGTCACTTCAGTTGCTCTGTCTGCGTTATACTCTGCTTCTAGAACTTTGCAATCGTTGGCTGAGCAGGGTTTTGCTCCAAAGTACTTCGATTACATAGACAAAGCAGGTAGACCTTTAAGAGCCTTGATTGTCAGTTCGATTATTGGATTGTTCTCGTTCATTGCTGCATACAGTAGGAGAGAAGACGTTTTCAACTGGCTTTTGGCTATTTCTGGTTTGTCCCAGATTTTCACTTGGTTCAGTATCTGTGCTTCTCATGTGCGTTTCCGTTCTGCTTTGAAGTACAACAACATTTCAATCGATTCTTTGGGTTACGTCGCTTCTACAGGTGTTTGGGGTTCGTATTACGCTATGATTTGGCATGTTCTTGTTCTCATTGCTCAATTCTGGATCGCATTATTCCCTGTTGGTTCCGATAAGCCAACTGCCTCTGCTTTCTTCCAATCATACTTGGGTGCAATTGTTTTGATTATTTTCTACGTTGGTCATAAATTGTACACCAGAAAATGGAGACTCTTGATTCCAATCTCAGAAATCGATATTCATACTGGAAGAACTATTTTCGATGAAGAGGTTTTGAACTTGGAAAAGCAAGAAGAACGTGAAAAGTGGGAAAGATCTTCTTGGTTCATGAAGATTGTAAGAAGTTTCCTTTAATAAGTCTATACCAAAACATAATATCATAATATAATAGCTAAAAAATATAATCACTGTAAACACCCAAGGCATACATTAAACGAGATCTTCACGTTTGTCTAAGAATCGCATCTAATACTTTAAAATCGTATGTTTATGTAGTCGCATTTCGCAATATGATTTTTCACTTTTTCCATGAACTTCGTCAAAAGAGGAATAAGATCGTACTCTACCAAAGGTACAACCTCGTTGCTGCGCGCACAGCTTGACATCAATGGGATAGTCTCCAGTCATCAGGAATATCAATCATCTATAGAAAGAAGAGAGTTATCTCCAGTTATCAGCCTGAATTTAGAGTTCCTCATCGACAATAGACAAAGACATGTTTCTTTAAGTTATGAAGTAAATACACTTAGAAGTAATAGGCTGAAGTTAGGAAAGACTGGAGAGAAGACAGTTGAAGTCATACAACAGCTTCTGGATATCAAAAAACGGTTAAAGCCTTTGGAACTTGAGCTCAAGGACCTCACAGAGGAAATGTGGGTAAAGGCCGAGTCGTTGCCCAACTTGATTGACCCAAGCGTAAAGGACAAAGAACAAATTGTCGAGTTAATCAACTGTGCCAGTCCTGAAGAAGTTGAAGCGTCTGCTCCTTACAATAAAGCATACGAACACTCCAAGATTGGCGAGAAACTTGGAATAATGGACTTCAAAGTGGCATCGCGGATCCTGGGGTCGTCATGGTACTACCTTATTGGGGACGGGGCGCTTTTGGAACAAGCCTTGGTGCAATATGCTTTGAAGCAAGCAAGACTTGCAGGATACAAAACAGTTGTTCCACCTTCATTGGTTAGAGATGATGTCATTCTGGCTTGCGGGTTTAAGCCTAACGACCAGAATAATGAAAAACAGATATACTCAGTGGAAGGAGAGAATGTATCCTTAACAGGAACAGCTGAAATCCCGCTTGGTGCTTTGCACTCTTCGTCTGTACTTGAAAAGTTACCTCTCAAATATGTGGGTGTTTCGAGAGCATATAGAGCTGAGGCTGGTTCTCGAGGTAAGGATACTAAGGGCCTCTACAGAGTACATGAGTTCACTAAGGTGGAACTTTTTCATTTTACATCGCCAGATAAAAGTGAAGCTGAACTTGAGCTGATCAGACACTTTCAAGTAAATCTTCTCAAAAGCCTTGGTATCAAGGCTAAGATGATTAGCATGCCTTTCAATGACTTAGGGTCACCTGCAATGAAGAAGTATGATGTCGAAGCGTGGATGCCTGGTCGTGGTAAATGGGGAGAATTGTCAAGTTGCTCCAACTGTGGTGATTACCAGCTGAGAAGACTTGGTATTAAGTATAGCGAGGGAGATGCCTTGATTCATACACACACTCTCAATGGAACTGCTATGGCTGTACCTCGTGTGATTGTGGCACTTATAGAACAAAACTATGATCCAGAATCTGAAACCATCAAGTTACCTGAAGTTTTATGGGACTATATGGATGGAAAGAAGTATATTGACGCTTCCATATAATATTTGTATATAGCGAAATCTGTAAATACTAATATAACAAACAACATCTAGAACGACGTTTCATAGTCAAATATATTAGAATCTATCTGTTAACTAATATCACAATAGTAAAGGTTTATCCTGAAGTGATTTTAAAACAAACTTGAATGTTTGGGACAATTATGATATCACAGGGCCCCAAATATCACAATAGATGGTGGCTCTATTTCAGATATTTTGTGCCCAGACTTACCACAATAGACTGTTCATCAATAAATTTGAATATCAAGCCATTTACTAATTGTAATTGTCATGTTACATATAACAACCAAGTTAATGTGATGCTATATTCCGTTGTCTACTGACGATTAAAGATTTTACGAAATATTGAATGATGAATTTACTAGAACATTCTCATAAATATTATCAAGTTAAATTATGAAAGGAATATTGATAATATTATCTTACGTGAACAACTCAACTATTCTTTTTTGTAAGTAACAGGGAATTCTTTTTTAACAAAGACGTAGACATTTACACTGTATAAACAGTACAGTGTCATTTAAATGTAAGGTGCAAAGTTAAAAAGAACCATATTGGTGGTTTAGATTAAAAATATACAAGTAACCATCTCGTTCAAATGTTCTTGTCATTAAGCATTATTTGTTGTATCATCACAAACGTTGATTCAAATCACTCGCTATCCGAATTGTTTGTTTCGCTTATCGAAGTTATAGGAGAGAACTTCTTAACAGGGGTACTCACAATTCTTTTATTCCGACTCAACCCATGCAAACTCTTGTCTTTGAACTCATTCATCTTGGATGTGTGGAATTGGCGTATTTTCTCCAACTTCTTGGTGTTTGTGACATCCACATTTTCAACTTTATCCACCAACTCCTTAAAGTCCTTTTGTAATTGCTTATACGATTCATATTTCTTATCATATGCGGCAGAAAGTGCATCGTACTTTTCTTGCAAGTTTTCGTATTTCGACTCGATGGTTTCATTATATTTCGAGTCAACCGCACCACTGTTTCTCAATACATGGCTTTGCAAATCAAAAAGCTTGTTATCAATGTTAAGTAGTTTAGTGTCAATGGACTTGGGAAAATTTGTATCCTCAAACGTAACACCAGACAATTGTTTGGTGATCGGATCAACAATTTGTTTCACAAAATCATCGTCATAGACCCCGTCGGCCCTCGGTGCGCTGTCGTCCTGTTTTTGGGCCTGCTGTATTAGAAGTAGGTTCATCTCATCAAGCTTTGCTATAAGTCCTGTAATATCTTGCTTTGTTGCATTTCCTTCAGTTATCACTTCCTCAGAATAATTGGCTATATTCTCCAACAACTTGTTTAAATTCACGTTGTTACTCCTCGATCTCTCGTACAATTGTCCTACGTCGACATTTGTTTGTTTGGTTGAAACCTCTATGTTGTATAACTGTTGTTGTATTTTGTTGTGGACGCTATGAATATGCTCGAAATGTTCATCAATGTTATCATTCTGTAGGAACTTTAGTTTGCCCACAGACGTCGAGGAACTTCCCTTGTTTGGAGAGACTGGCTTGAGAACCTTGCTATAATCTCCATGCGATTGCACTGGTGTTGTTGGAAAGTTCTCTTTATCATATGGCATGTTGTTTTTTACTTGAGTTTACACTTTTTTATTTCCTATCTCATATAATTTTAAAGTCCAAATTTACTCTTAAAAGCAGCAGTATACATGGACTTTTTTCCTTGGTCCATTGTGGACGTCATACTTTCACTAGCAACGTTAGCGTAATTGTTGAATCCTTCTTCCATACTCTCAAGACCCAGTTGGATATTTCTCATGAATCCAGTTCCCATGTCATATGGGTTAAACTTACCGCCTTGCTCGTTTTTTCTAACTGGATCCTTGTAGCCACGATCATTTTCACTTGTGTTACCACCACTGAAGTAGCCGTAACCTTGTTGAGGGTTAGCCTCTGGACTGATGTTGTGCGCTAAGGATGACTCTTCGTACTTTGGTTGTTTTCTGTTGGGGCCCGCAATTAACAATGCCAAATCAGAGGATGAAATGAGTGTCGACTGTCCCTTGGCCCATTGCAAAGCGTTTGTAGTTGGTCTGGGAGGTATAACAGCATTCTCGTTGAAAAGCAAATCAGTCTGGTGTCCTTTAGTCTTGGCCTTGGTATTGTACATAGCTAAATTATAGATTTCAGTACCACTCACCCTTGCAAAGATTGTACCTGTTGGTAAGATACTTGACTGAGATGCAGCTCCAGCACCAAAGACGTGCTTCAAGTTACTTGGGGCCTTGATGTCGGTGATTTCGGCCAACGAAGGAATAGAAAGAAGCTTGATAAATCCAGACTTCAACATCACCGCCATAACAACTCCCTTGGAAACCTTAACAATTCCGCTCCGGAGACAAAAGTCCTCAATCACCTTGTGTGCCAACTTTTGCTTGGGTAATTTCAACACTCGAAGATCTCTGTTGGAGGTTGTTACAATGTATCCTGGAATCACTATTCCCCTTGCCAACTGGTTGAATACTTCAAGAGTAGCCACAGTGGACTGTCCGTCTTTGGAGCTTATCGGGATGATTTGGTCAAGTTTTGCTTCCGTCTGATCTTCATTTGTCAACGACCGGTAATTCAATCCAATTGTTTTGTCTGTCATCACCACTTGGTACGCCCCGTTGGGCTGTGGGATAACTTTGAAAAACACCAAGTTACCACCGTTGTTGGTACCAGCCATCAAAATAATGGAAGAGTACCCATCCTGACCATACTCCATAATAGCAAACTCAATTGCAGTGACGTACGATGGACCCGAAACAGAAACCAAGTACTCATTGATACTTGTGGTGTTTAAAATCACAGCCGGTCCTCTGGTGATGTCACATACTATAAATCTACCCGATTTGTATCCAATGGCTGCAAAACCAATGTCACTCATATTGAGACTAACAACTTCATCCTTTGCGTCTGACAATTGCAAGAGAAACAAGGGCAAAAACGTGTTGGTCATGGCAAACGTTCCCAGGATTCGTCCACTAATATCTAAGATTTTAGCGTTTCCGTTTGTGTGTTGTGTAGGACAATTAGAGTAACCTCCAGATGTTGAACCTTGGAATTGGTTAGACCTTTTTCCAAACTTCAAGATCACTACATCTCCATTAGCAAGTGCAACTAACATTTCTCTACTTCCAAACGCAACAGAAACGTGTTTGATTTTCAATGACCTGCCATCTCCTTTGTCGTGTAAGGTTTCCTTCAAACTAACCTGTACAATGGTTTCACCTTCATTGGTGTCACTTCTTGTGATATCCATCAATCTAATTAAACCATCCTCGTGACCTGTGATTAATACATTTCTGGAACCATCATCATTGCCGATTGGTTTCACTTCATGGTTATGACTGATCGCGGCACCACCCTGTAACAAAGACTTGATGGTGGAGTTGGCTCCACTGGATGCTCTATTTGACAAAATAGAGTACCAATCGATTCTTTTCACCAATTGCACATTCGAAAACAGAACTGGAGGATGAACAAACCCTAATGATGCAGGCAATACCAAATTTCCCAAATCTGTGCTTCCTTGAGCACCCCCTTTGTCTGTTGGAAACCTAATAAAGTGAACCGAGTTCTTATTTGTCAACAAAAGTAAGTAATCAGGAGAATGGCATCCATTATAGTAAGGCAAAGGCTTGAAAGTAATAGGAACGATATCTCTAATATACTCTCTAGAAGTAGGGGTGCTTGAATGGCACTGTAAAGGAATCACACGTTGACCACCTTGGGGCAGTGCATAAAAAGATGCTTGTTTATCGTATGAGGTAATTGAATACTTGAGAGTATATCCAAAATCAAAAACGTGCATTATCTGTGAAGTGCTGTTTTGCGGATCATCCTGACTAATGATTAATTGGGTAATTTCGGGGTCTTCTGTGCATATCCATCTGACAGAAGTGATTTCCGGATGTAACTCTTCGGAAATTTGAGGAGGCATCATCATTGAGCCTGGCTTGTGCAAGGAAGTTTCCAAAACACCTCTAGCTTCAAGTAAGGTTCCTGTGGAAACATCCCAGAACACTAAGGTGTTATCCTTGTGAACAGTAACCACATGCAACCCATTTGGGTGGAAATGTGCTTCGGTAACACCAATGATAATTGGTTTACCCCCACCAAAAACCTTCTTTTTGAAGCCGTTTTCAACGAAACTTGAAAATTCATATCCCTTGGCTTCCTTAGATATTTCAAACACAAATGAGCTTTTGATCTCATCTGTTCCTAAAGAGTACACCACTGCACAGTGCGAGTAGGAAACCAAAATAGTACCGATGTCTCTAGGGTGCCATTCCACCGACAAGACAGAAGATAACTTGTGCTTTGGCAACACTCTCTTCTGAAGATTGTCAACTCTGAATGGAGCCACGGTCAGTCTGTCTACATCGTATGACATGATAGACCCATTTGACAACCCAACTAAGACGAAATCCAATGACGGGTCTGACGCAATTGAAGTGACTGCTCCAGGAAATGAAAAATTAGACAATATCCGCTTGGAGTGTAGCGACAATACAGTAAGGTCACCAGATGAGCCCGACACAGCTACAAGGTACACACCTTTAATGAACCGAAGGTTGTTAATTGGCTTAGACGAATTAAACTCAAATACAACCTCCACATTTTGTTTTCCAAACACTCTAATCTCATTCTTCAGAGTGGATACTGCAAGCAACGATTGGACAGGGTCATAAGCTACCGCCAAGATCGAGTTCTGGGCTATTCCCAACTGGTTGATGATTGCAACGTCGAAATGTTTGGGGTTGATGTCTGTGGGTGATAAGTCCACAGAACCTGCGTTCTTTATGGCATTTGAAACAGAACTAAGCGACAATGGCGCCTTTCTCAGCTTCAATTTATCAAACATGAGCTTTTAATGCACAACCCGCAGTCAAAAAGGAATCATGTTTTGCGTGACACGTGATGTCGTATTTACAGCCAAACAAACACGTATTTTGAAAATTGTAGTTTACAGCTTGCAAATAAAAATGGTGAGTGCGGAGCATTTGGAAGCTACAAAGGAATACTAACATCTAGGCTTCTTCTATTGACAAATTGATTGGTTTGGGAATGCTTGGTGTAGCAATTGCAGTATTTACTTATTACACAACTTGGGTTTTCGTGTTACCATTTGTTGATGAATCAAATATCTTGAACTCTTTGTTTTTACCAAGAGACTACGCAATTAAGTTGCCATTACTTTTGTTGTTGGTTGCTGCTTTAGGTGTTGGTTCATTTATTGGTAGAACTTTAATCAAGAAGGCTGAAAAGGAAAAGGCTAAGAAGAATAAGAAGGGTCAATAGATGTTGAAGTTTGAAGTGGGTTATTCAGATCACCCAGTTAAT
The DNA here is from genome assembly GCA_030566775.1 of [Candida] smagusa. Taxonomy (NCBI): domain Eukaryota; kingdom Fungi; phylum Ascomycota; class Pichiomycetes; order Serinales; family Debaryomycetaceae; genus Kodamaea; species [Candida] smagusa. The sequence goes on along the minus strand of JAKUAW010000002.1, from coordinate 750,763 downwards.
TAGGTTACCTGTGGTTACCTATAGGTAATGTACCTGTATCTTCTATCAACTTTTATGATTATGAGATGTTTTAGATTCATGTAGGTCCTTAATGTAGTTTCCAATTACTGCTGTATTTGTGAATGGAGTATATAATTTACAGACTCGATTTTTTGAATTCATGTAAAGTCCCTGCTCTATTCTCTATGAACGTACTATATAGTTTCCAGACTTTGTAATATATTTAACGCCCTTATACGGCTTTACTGTATCACCCAAGCCCTTAGCACTGACAATGTTCAAGCTTTCAACTTTCAAGCCACTAGGTACTATGCCCTTATAATCAAAGTTCAACTTTATGTAGAGAGGAGTGATGCTTTTCTTTGTTTCTTTGATATCAATGAGATCAGTTTGGTCATTTTCTTCGGCGGAGTCATCGATTTGGTTTGTTTGGATGGAAGCATGCAAAAGAGGATGAATACCTGACTTCAATGTGTTTAATTTCCATTCACTTTTACCTTTGCCCAAGTATCTAAAGTCTCCGCTAGTGATTCTTTTACTCTTTACACCGGTGATTCTAGTAGACTTATTATTTTCGTCATCTTCGCTGTCATGCTCCCGCAAGAGTTTATCCTGGTTTGAATTCCCTGTGCTGATTTCAACAGAGAGGTTTTCAATCTTGGACACTGCCTTGTTTTCCTTGACGTAGAGCTTGATTTCAAACTCGTTGATATGATCGCCCAATCCGGTTTGAAAGTCCACTTCAATGAGACCCAATAAATCCATCGACTTGGCGTTGATATCAACGGTGTATTCCATGAGCGTGGAGTTACCATCAGGTGGAATAAAACTAAGCACTCCGCTGCTCATCCACTTCTCCAAATTTATACATTCATGGAGACTTGGAAGGTCCATCTGAACTTTGTTTAACGCCATTTGTAACATAGGAACCCCAGATAAATTTGACTTGAAGTTCACTTGGCCCTTGATTTCCCCACTGATCGGCACTAATTTACTCCCCAAGTTCAATCTCGACGTCGAATAGAACCCCGAGTCAAACTGTCTATCTATGCTGGTCAAATTTTTCAGATTTGCCACGGGCTTTAAAATCACATTCACTGATTCTATGATATCAACGTACATCTCATTATTAGTATACTTGACGTTGGATCTTCTCCAAGGAATGTCATTCAACGTTTTCGTCTCGTCTTTCTTGGGCCCCTTTAAGGATGCTAGACTGTTATTGGTGGCTGCATTGGCTAAACTCGTGCCTGTGCTTATCAACTTGGATAAGAGCGATTTATTTGGAACAAAATCCTTTAACTTGTTTGCATCCGTAGTGAAAGGAATATCACTGTGTATCATTTCGTTAAGGATTAATACAACAGTATCACTATTGCTAGTAATCTTAGTTGGTGTTAATGGAGGCCCAAAATACTCCAACATTGCCGTTTGAAATCTCTTTAAAAATACACTGGGGACCATAGGGTTCAAAGTCTTGTCCTTTGAGCATGCTAAATAAAAGAATAATGAGTCTACTTTGGTATAAATTATGAACTCTTTGGAATTGACTTCAATTGTTGCTTGTGTTTCCAGTTTCTCGCTTGGTGTCGACGTGTTTGCATTCGCTCGAGTGATTGATGGCCGGTTTGTAAATGGATCAGTGCTGACGAAGCTCTTGATTATAGTCTCAACGACACTAAACTTAAGTGCCGTCAAAGATGTTAGGTGTTCAAACACAAGGTTATTACCATCTGTAATATACAAGGATTGAATCATTCTGAACCTTTTTAATTTTTTTCTCGTTCTTTTCCGATCGGATATTTACGACAATTTTACAAACATGTTAAACATTAAATATATTAGGGATTAATAGGGAAAGGGGTTGGGGAAATAAAAAGTTGGAGTATACAACTTGTGTATAAATATTTTTCAAAATCAATCTTCATAAACGAAGCGTATAATAAATAGTAAAGGGTCCAAGATACTAAAAATCATAGTGAACTTCAGATTGATCCATCCAAATATTGCAGCCGAGCCAATTAAAATAAACATCAATAAAAATAACAGAAACTATCTTAGTAAATTGCGTCAAGATAAAGTAAAAAGAATGAGCTCGTTCAAAGTCAAGGTGCTAGATACTTCAAAACAAATCCAGCACCTTGTACACACACATTTTTCAATCAACTCATTATATATTAAACTTTAGCCGTGATACACAATCACTTCAAGTGAATACGTTCGCTGCTTGAACTTGCAGGAACAGAGTAATCGTCATCTGCAAGATCGACATCCAAGTCTCTAGCAACTCTAGCTTCGACGTCTTTAATGTCAGCCAAACCGTAGTAGGCAATGGCAGCAAGACCAAGTAAGGCAGAAATAATGGAAAATGTCAAAGCAACAATACCTCTGGCAGTAAAACCGACAGGCAAGGCCTTGTGTTGAACATTTTGACCAGTCAAATCCAAAAAGTCTTTAGCATTAGCCGCTGCGTTACCTTCGTAAACGATCTTGTTCTTGGAACAAGCATTGATGGAAGATTCAGTCAAGGCTTGTCTTGGGTCAGATTGAATTCCCATAGGGTCTTCAATAAAAGTTACAGCCAAACCTTGGTCCAAATGCCATTCAATGTGACAGTGGAAGAACCAAATACCTGGGTTGTTAGCCTTGAATCTAAGAACCATGTAGGATTGAGGGTTGACATACACAGTATCTCTCTCCATAGGGTGTTCAGGCCATTCAGCGTGGGAGGAGGCATTGTAGTTGACAGGTGGTAAACTATCATCGATACCCTCGTGACGTTCAATCACTTGGAAAGTGTGCCCGTGTAAGTGGAAAGGATGCTTACCAGTATCCAAGTTGTTAACAACAATGTCAATAATGTCATCCTTTTGCAAAACAATAGAGTGGGTGTTGGTACCGTAAACTAATTCGTTGGTGGCAAGTTCGCCAGCAGACAAAGCAGTCATCAAGGTTGGAACCTTAGCCCTGGTGTAAGTGATGTTGTTGAAGAAAGCATAATTGATACCGTTACCCAAGTTGTCCATAACAACATCCAAAGTAACAGTGTAATCAGCATCATCCAACAAAGTAACGTTGTTGTATGGCTTCAAGTAAAAGTCATCCAAGAAAACTTCAATGGAATCAACAAAGTATTCAGAAGGCAAAGCTTCATCTTCGTTGTACACAATGTAGTTGGTGGAGTTCAAAACCAATTCCTTTGGAATAGTATCCAACATGGTGTCATCAACCTTATTCATAAAAGCATAGTTCTTTGAAGTATCATTCTTGGTGGTAATCAAAGCAGTATAACGTTGAGCCACGGTAATGTAGATCATTTCAGTGGTGTTTGGTTGGACGTAAATACCGTCAACCTCAACAACAGTGAACTCGTGATCTTCCATGTAAAGATATTGAGAAGTAAATCTACCAGTATTGATGATATGCATCAAGTAGGTCTTACCTGGCTCAACCTTCCAAGTATTATTGGTGGTTTCGTTAAACAAAAAGCTGGAAGGAATTGGTTCAGCACCAGTTGGGTTGTATCTGTTCAAAAAGTTTGGCATCAATTCATCAGAAGTTTCATGGTAGTGCTCACTAAGAGTCAAAGTAACTTCTTCGTCATACTTGTATGGGAAATCATCATCTTCAATAATAAATGCGCCTCTCATACCATCACCGTATTGACCAGTGGTATGGGAATGGTACCAGAAAGAACCTACTTGATCAGCGACAGTAAAGTTGTATAAAAAGGTTTCACCAGGAGGAATTGGACATTGAGTAACCATTTCTGGACCATCCATCTGAGATGACCCATTTTGGAACATACCATGAAAATGCAAGGTTGTATTTCTATCATCAAAACCATTAGTCAAGTACAAGTTGACAGTGTCACCCTTCTTGACTCTCAATTCTGGAAGTGGCCAGGTGTTGTTGAACCCAATCATCTTTCTTTCAAAAAGACCATCTGGGTTGGCATCGACCCATGTCGTATTGAAATACCATGTATGCGTTTCTGCAGAAACAATCGGTAAGATAGCCGCAGTGAGCAACAGAATAGCTGTTGAAAACTTCATTGGCTTTCTTCTTTTATTTTTTGATGTAGTAAATTGGCTGTAAGACTTCTCACACTACTTTGGACCTTGTGAGAGAAGTTTATTTCACTTTTTTAGATGGCTGCTATTTTTCTTACTAGTGAAGAAAAAAAAGAAACTAGATATAGAAACCTGTCAAAGACAAAGAAAAGTCCCAATAGATGAAAGTATCCAAAAAGAACCCGTAAACTTACTTGAAACGGTGAAAAGGGAAATTTAATTTTCTCACCTTGAAGATATCACGTATTTATATAATACTTGAAGGTAAATTGGACAAAAAAAAAAATTTTCTTTGTACCCCCTAATAGGTTGTACCGTTAAAAAATTATCACAAAACCTGCTAATAGTATTACCTAAATCAGTAAGATTCCTCCATTAGGTGCATTTGGCATTTTTATCTATACCATCAATAGCGACTTTCGAGCTTAGGTAAGCTCTTTTTATTGGTCAATTTCTCGTCCACCTGGCTCGTCCCTACCACAAAATTAAATATAACCTTAGATTAAATTGATAAAGTCGTATGATTGACAAATGAAGTATATAATCTTGCATTGTTGTCACTACGCATCTCTGACGTCTATTTCTACTACTTATTATTCATGTCAATTGTACAAATCCAGCTTTCATCGAGGGATTTGTTTATCTGATGGGGAACTGATCAAACAGATAAAAAAAAAATGGGCGTTTAATTTATTACCAAAATTTCTTTTTTCGGTTTCTTCCTTTAATTGAAACCCGAGTCGCATTTTCCAATTGATTCGTCAGTAAGGATAATATCAAAATTATAATTCTGAACCACATTTGTTAATTCACACCCTTGTTTAGGGGGGGTTAGATGAGATGGTTGCAGAAGTTTGATGTTGGTTTACAGTTTATGTACCTAGAGGCTGAAGGCTTGATGATAATTGCTCATGCTCGATAAAAAGTCTGATTCACGTGTTCATCGCGAATCATAAAAACGCTATGAAGAGAGTCTTCACCAGGCTTGTGTCTACAAGTCAAGATACATACCGCCGATCAACACATCCCACATCGGTGCCTGTATCCAGACTCTTGCTGAATCATTTTCCACTTCTGATAAAGAAATCATTTGCGGATTATCAAAAGTTCAAACAAGACAAATCTATTTTTCAACACAATCTACTTTCATTACTACCGTTTTACCCAAATCAAGATGTTCACGGTAGGTCTTCTGAGATCATTCAAACTCCTGTAGATAATGCTGGTAATTACATCAATGAATTTGTTATTCACAGTCCACCATCAGATGGAATAAATAAACATTTAATCATGATTCATGGTTATGGGGCCGGATTGGGGTTTTATTTAAAAAACTTGGAACCACTTTCTCTTCCAAAGGGATGGACTATACATTGTATTGACTTGTTGGGATATGGATTCTCATCTAGACCCTCTTTTGATAAAGTGTCGAATTTACAAGATGTTGAAAAATGGTTCCATGATTCATTCGACAGTTGGATAAAACAAAGAGGGATTAACTCAGAGAACACCCTTGTGATGGCACACTCAATGGGTGCATATTTATCTGCAACTTATGGATTACTAAAGAACCCCAACTTCTGCCGTAAATTAATTATGTGTTCACCAGGTGCAGTTATTAAACATAGGAAAAAGGTTGAAATTCCAGAGTATTTTAAAAGACTTTGGGAACAGAATATCTCTCCGTTCACTCTAGTTCGAAATTCTGGTCCCTTGGGGTCAAAATTAGTGAGTGGGTGGTCCTACAGACGCTTTTCGAAATTAACTTCGAGTGAAAGAGATAAGTTGCACGATTACTCATATGCCATATTTAATTCCAAGGGATCAGGCGAATACATGTTGAACTTCCTTTTAGCTCCTGGTGCAGATGCTAGGCACCCATTAGCTGATCGAGAAATCCAAAAATTTAAACCCGAAATAGACTGGTGGTACGGTAAAGAAGATTGGATGGATATCGAAGGTGGAAAAAGGTGCTCTGAGTTGATTAACCAATATCATAAGTCTGAAAGAAGTAGAGTTGTCGAGGTTGATGACTGTGGCCATCACATTTATCTTGATAATTATCAAAAGTTTAATGAAATGATGTTGGAAGAAATGAAAAAGTTTTAATATATATATCTATCTATTCTTTATCTTCCGTGAATTGCACACGCAATTTTAATGCAATAGGTAAATCTGTGTCAGTAACCAATACTTCATCACCGTCATTCACCAAGTCCGTTAATTTCTTGGTCAAGTTTGGACGTGTTAAAGCCTCTAAATTAGGAGGATTTCTTAAATACAAGTTCACGTTCTTGGTTGCCAACGAAGGGTTCGACATTCTAATATCTTTTTTGGTGGTAAGCTCCTCAATGAAATCTGCAAGCAGCCACCAGGAAGGTACTCTAGCGTTTCTAACAATGTGACCACAAACTGCACAATCAGGGGCTCTTTCGTTTTGATACGAGTATGTATAAATAGATTCATCCCCAGAGTACATCATATAATTATTCAAGAGTGGGTTTGAATTTGTTACAATTTTGAATGCCTCATTACAGCACGACGCAGCTACGATAGCGTTGGTGGATGCAATTGCAGGGATGATATTCTTCACGACACCCAAAGTTAACAGTCTAGTAACACCAGTGATATTAAATTGTTGAGCTCTTAATAAAGCTGTGTTGTACATCCAATCTACTTGCGAAGGGATGTCTGCGTCGAACTTTTGGCCTGGGTGTACTTTTGGCCACTCAAGTTGACTAGCCCACTCAATACAATGTTCAGGCAATCTGGGGGTGTTTGCAATGGTGCACACAGGATATGTAGTTTTAGGAGTGACCAAATTCAACGTACATTCGTAACAGGAAGACATTGTTGGCAATATAACTCTGGATTGACCACGGAACCCCTCTGTACCTCCATCAATCATCGGAATCAAATGATTATTTTCTGCCATGGCAACCAAAGTCGCATTTATCCATCTTCTAGCTTCAACACTGTCCAAACCACAAACAACAACTTCAAACTGTTCATAATATTCCAATGGCTTCAGTTGAATGGTCCCAAAGTACGGGTTGATCTTTAAAACTGGGTCATTCATGCGCTCAATGATAAAGTTTGCTGCCACCACAGCCTTGGGTTGACCAACGTCCTTTTCACGGAACAAAAACTGTCTGTTCAAATTGGATACATCTATTGTATCCATGTCAATCACGTCTATGTTCTTGAATCCTGTTAATGCTAGATTCTTGAGGATTTCACATCCAAGCCCTCCAGCTCCAATTACTAATACCTTCGCGTTCCTCAATCCATATAATGCATCATCCACGTTGTACTCGTCAGGAACCTCGTTGAAAGGCCCTATATTCGTCAACAAAGGTAATACCGCCGTTACTCCCCTTTCCATGTTCCTGTTTTTTTTTCTTTGTGGTAACTGTGTACAAAGAGTGAACTTTGATTTAATCATTTTCAAGTTAGAAAAGAAATTGTTAGTTTCAAACCAGAACACAAAAAAGTGATTAGATGCTTGACAACAGATCGATGAAAGATTGTCTTTACAGGCGATCATTGAACAATTTATATGGTACAGATAAATAGGCAGAAGTGACATGAGAATTTCAGAAGCTTAAAAAAATGAAATATTGTTGACATGAAATATAATGAAATAGATATGGAATTAATCTTGTTTAGAAGCAAAACAAGAAAAACGTTGAAATTAACAGTCCATCATTAGCATTACGAGTTAATAAACAGCTCATTTTTAAGCTTTACAACATTCTTTACGAATAAATCTTGAAATATTTATGAAGACTCTCTATGTACTCGTTTTGAAGGAGGTCGGTTAAAATTTGATGGAGGCATGCCTATTCGTTTGCCTAAAACCGGTTCATTTCTTGTATTATTTTTCAATACATCTTCAGTATCATTTTTAGGTAAATTAGGATTCCTGATTGGTGCAGAGACAGTTGGATCTAATGTTCGCTTGATATTAGGAGATATGAATTTAGGATCAAACTGAGGTATCTTGGAAACATCTTCAGGGTTTTTTTGCAATGCATCAGCGCCTCTGGCGCTAACAAACATCATCTGGGTTGAAGGGATATCTACTGGATTGACAGCCGGCGGCGGTGGCGGCGGTACGCTTTTCTCGTTGCCCACGTCAAAGTCTTCATCCATGTCATCGCTGAAAAATGAGGCGTCAAGCTCCTCCACTTCTTCTGCGGTGGGGACATACGTATCTGAGTTCTTGGCCTTTCTCGGCGATCTTCTCTTTTCCTGTTTCTCTTTAACTGGAGGTTCGGTACGTTCCTCCGTGAATCTTGGCGCATTCGATGGGTCATAGTTTGCATTGTATAAATTAACCTTCTTGCTGTTTGTCTTCTCCCTGGCCAATGTAATTGGGTCTCTGTAAAAATCATCTGCTTCATACACTCTCTTTTCGGGCTTGATGGTTTGCATCTTTGATATAATGTTCTTATCATATAAGCAGTTCCCTAAAACATTCCCAAAACATCGCAAACATCTTTTGATCCCATCAGTGAACGCTTCCTTCTTACACTTTTCAAATGCCATAGCTTTGGATTTCGCGTTATCCATAAACCCATACCCAAAGTCTTCATGATACGTTCCATCCTTGATAGTCACCCGGACAACAACAGAAAGTCCCAATGAAAACTTGCCTGAATTCCCATGAGTATCAAAGTAATCCACGGTGGTACTAATCAATTCAGAATTCCACCCGTTGTATCCAAAGATCTCGTTAGCTAGGTTCAACGCCCTCCACCCTTCAATATATGACACCTTCAGTGACCCTGCTCCTGCTCTAGAACTAACATATTCAGGTCCCAACACCTTATCAAGTAAAGTTTGGATCCGTCTTGATTCCTCTTCTGTGTACGGAACTGGCTTGAACTCCCTTGTTTGCTTACTGGATGTGGTGTTTCCATTCCTATTAGGTGCAATCATGCGTTGACGGTCTTGCATCTTATTCTCTTCGCGTATCCCTCCATTATGGCCACGGTCCATGATATCACTTTTTTAACGCGTTATAAAAACAATTTGTGAAAATGTCACTATTACTAAAATTCAATGAATAGGCAATGCTGTCATATGGTTCAGATCACTATGGATATCTTCATATAAATCGGTACTAATTATACATCTACGGCTTGAAATTTGATATCTTGTGTATATCCATTCACATCATCACATCATCACATTTAATTCATTATCTCAAAATCTTTGTTAATCCCCTCTTCCAAACATTCTCCGTTTACTCTTTCTATATGTATCCTTTTATTACCGCTCTATGTACTCATATAAAAACGTCCTAGTCAAAAACCTTGGTGACTCTGATGCAAAATTAACTATATCACACTAAACATCCAAACTAGATATCAAAGATATGTTCTCACCCTTCAATAATATTCTACCCAACTCTTCCTTTGTTCCATCATTAACAAACACTTCTGTAGCATCATCTATCACCACATTCATAAACTCATCAAACCCTCTTATCTTACCCTGTATTCTTGACTGTGTTTGTTCATAGAGCCAAATAGTAACCAATGACTGCAGTTGCAAGTACTTGAATATCAAGTTTATCGGTGGGAGCATACTCTTATCTGTTCTGGCCATTTTGACTTTTCGGAATGTTTTTTTTTTTTGAATTTTCATTTGCAACTTAATGGAACAAGATTGGAAACCCAAGTTTATTGACTGGATCCAGGAGTCTGCAATTGAAGCCACAAAGAGAGGTGGTAAAATGGCCATATTTTATAATAAAGCTTTAGATAAGTTACGACGGTTCGATGGCCCCATAAGAGACCCCAAGACTTTAAGACTGATTCAGTTTATAGGTGAGAAGACAGTAATATCTTTAACCAAGAAATTACGAAAACACTGTTCAGATACAGGTATCGAATTCCCAGCGTCATTTGAAGTGGATACTCAAGTTCAAAAACGCGCCGATGAACTGACAGATGCTCCTCCCAAAAAACCTAGAAAGAAGAGACAGTATATCCCAAGACATCGATCAGGAGGATATGCTATTTTGATTGCACTTTATCTTGGTGACAAAGGCAGAAAGGGGATATCAAGAGAAGAAATCACCAAGAGAGCTGCGCCCTTTGCAGATAAGTCATTTACTTCAAATCCTGCAGCGCATGATTTCTATTCAGCGTGGTCTTCTATCAAAGTCCTACTTAATAATGAATTGGTTGATTTCAGTGGAAGGTCCCCAAAGGTATATTATTTGACCGATGAAGGTTTGGATCTTGCCAAACGTTTAGTAGAGACTCAGACTTCAGGGGTGCTTTCTGAAGAAGAAGTTGTAGAAGACGTGTCGTTTGATAACAACATTCGCGTGACACCAGATTCATCGTTCAATTGTGCATTGGAGGTTGTGGAGGAAAGTCCTGTTAAAAGGTCTCATGATCCAGAAAATAGAATCTATAACAAAACCAAGTACGATGTCTGGACATCGGATGAGTTGGAAATAATCGTGGTGATTGATATAAGAGAAGTGAGGTCCCAGCAAGAGCGGGACTTTTTCACTGACAGGCTAAACTCTTTGCAAATCAAGTGTGAAACTAGAGCACTTACTGTCGGCGATGTTCTCTGGATTGCTAGAAATATACACACAGGAAGGGAAGTTGTTTTGGACTACATTTGCGAACGTAAAAGGTTTTCTGATTTGATTCTGTCTATCAAAGATGGTAGATTCCAGGAACAGAAGAATAGATTGAAAAAGACAGGAATGACCCATCAGTACTACATTGTTGAAGAAAATGGCATAGAAAGCCATGGTGACATGATGGATTCAGTAAAGACGGCTTTGGCCATGACAATGACTGTATCTGGGTTTTACTTGAAGCGTTTCAAGGGAATAGACGAAACTATACACTTCCTTGCTACCATAACAAAGGTCATTAAAGATCACCTTTTACAGCAAAAGCTTATTGTTCTTAAACCAAGGACATTAAACACCCAGCATGAATATACCGAATTATTGCAAGACTTCAAAACCAAGTTTGAGGGTCAACATTCGAAGTACACCTGTGTCCATCAATTTCCTATCTTTCAAGAGCTGATGGCCAAAACTGGAATGATGACAGTTAAAGAAGCATTCATACTCATGTTAATGACCATAAAAGGGGTGTCTTTAGACAGAGCCATCATCATTCAGCAACGGTTCAAAACTCCAAGAAATTTAATAGAATACTACAATATAGAGAAAAGAGGTTTACCATTAGAAGCAAAAAGGCTATTGATGATGAATGAATTCAAAGATCAAATTGGTAATAAAAAAATAGGCCGGGCTCTACTGGCAACTATATATGATATTTGGGGTAAAAGGTAGTCGTGTGTATTTACAAAAATCTGAAGTTTTTTTTTTTAATTGAAGAACCATCTTTGAAAAAGGTTTTTCATGGGTAAAGGAGTACTTAAGTATGGTGGAAAGTCGGGTATCTTACCGAAACCACGTCCGACTTTCAAGCGTTTTCCAATAAGACCACCAACCGAAGCTGAAATTAAAAAGGAAGCTGAAACTGAATCGGGATATGCAGCAGGTGTTCCACTTCCAAAGAGAGAAGGTTTCAAATTCTATCGTAAACAACCAGCAAAGCCTGTTTTGACTGTCGAAGAGAGAATCAAAAGAACCATCGATGACAGGGTGCCTGTTGAAGTCGACACCTCGAAATTATCCAGTAATGAATTATGGGAATTGAAGAGAGATGAAATCCGTCGAACTTATTTGAAGGAATCTTATTTGATTGAGGCTGAAAGATTACAAAAGCTCGAACAATATAAGGCTAAGAAAGAGAGAAAAGAAGAAGAAATTGCAAAGTCCCAAGTTTACGAAGAATCTGAAGCTGAAAAATTGACCTTGCCAACCATAGACTCTTACTTACAGGGCCCAATAATGAGAAGAAGAACAAAAGAAGAAGAACACTTAGTCAAGGAGCAAAGACTCATAAATAGAAAATTCCAAGAATTGGACGTGAAGGAAAGGAAAACAGAGAACTTGTTAGACTTGTACCATGCTGCTGCTGAGTTCATCACCACTGAAGAAGATTTGGAAATTGCTATTGCCAAGGCCTTCGAAGAAAACAGTAATGCATATGACCTGGCTCTGTCTACTATCAACCAATTAATATCTGTTGGAAGCACAATGGTCCATGTTAAGCACAACGAAGACTTGATTTCTGACAAGATCTTGGGCCAATTAAATGGTAAGCCTGGTTTACAAAACATCAACGATGCTTTGTCGGGTGAAGCCGAAAAAGTTAAACGTGAGGCTCAATTGGTTGTTAACCAATCTCAAGATTTATAACTGCAACCGGCTCATGGCAATTCGCGTATATTGTAAATAGCATTGAAAAATAAATATCGCTACCTAACGAAATCCTATGCGAAGACTAAACAAAAAAAAAATCATTGCCAATAAAACATAGGTGACAATATCACTCGTATTTTACTTGGTTCTTTGATTTGACACGGGGTTTTCTTACATCTACAATGTCTACTGTTAAGCCATCGAACTACCAGTATTATTTCGATAAGGTCTTGACAAAACGTCTCAAATATGCAAACAACATTATCATATTAGGGTCCATAGTATTGTCCATTACCCTTAATATCCCATATGGTGATTTCTGGTGGAATGTTCTATGCACATTCATCTTAAGAGCACCCTTGTTGGTTGCTGCGTTGTTAGTAGTAAAACAATCAAGATTATACTTTTCAACAGTTGACTTTACGCCCTACAAAACATTCAATCAGCAATTGATCCATTCAGTCTTTTCTACCACTTTTGGAAAGGTGGTTTCGTGTTACATTTCTTCCGCTTATGTATTACACCTTGTTTTCATCTTTCAGTTGCCCTTGAAGTCGCAATATTATGTTCTTTCAAAAGAATACAGACAGAAACCTTTGATCAATGACGAGTGGCTTTACTATTGGGTTTTTCCTATTATTTTGTCTGCAATCTACACAACCATTCATTTAGTCTTCCAGAGAAATAGACTTCTTTTCAGTTATGGAGTGAATAGAAATTTGCCTGATGAAAAGTTGATTTACAAAGCACCAAAATTGTTGATAAACTCTTTCTTATTGAGTTCCGTTGTTTCTTTGTTATCTCCGTTGATCTATTACTTTTTAAGACCTTTCTTTTACAGACTTTGTTTCTTTGCTGCTCTTGCTTTAGGATTGGATACTTCAATTCCTCAGTTCCATGTGTCTTTTAGACTACTTTTTGATTTGTCCTACTTATCTTTCCATATTATATTATCTTGGGAGATTGTCAATCACGTTTTTGATGTGTATGCCACTATCGGTTGCTTGGATGGTAACAAGCCCATCAGTTCCTACAGCTCAGATCCTGTCAATACTTTACTTTCTGGTTTGAGAGATCTTCATCCTGATCACCAGTTGTCTAGATTAACTGCATTCCAAGAATTGGCTTACATATCTACTGCAAGAGACGTCGAAGGAATCAAGTTAAGAAGCGCAATCTATAATGCTCGGTCTAAAACTGGTTTCTTGTGGACATCCATTTTCAACGAATGCTCTTTAGTGATTAAGGAAACATCTTCAAGAGTTAACTACAGATTACCTAGTGATTTGTTATTTTTAAAGGATTCAATTAAAAGCAATGATAGATCCTCTCTTTCTGGTACCAGAAAATATGAAAGTGCAGATATATTTGGCAACTCCTTTGTGTCTGATATTAATGAACAAAGTTATAAGAGTCATAGATTAGCTAACTACGAGAGATCTGACGTATCAGGCTTTAAAGATAAGCCTTGGGTCAAAATATTGGAAAGTCAGGTATTTACACCAATTAGGTCTATTGTTGCAAACTTCATAGGCACTGACTCAAATTATTCTAATACGTTAGGGTTTACACAACTTCGGAATTCATTGAAACAAGTAACACAGCTTCTTGATTTGTACAGCTCAAAATTTATTTCTTCTAACTTGGGTATCTTCTTCAGAATAACCTTAAAAAGAGATACTGAATCCAGAATACTAAACCCTGTGAACTATGGTAATGCAGTTATAGCATTGTGCAACTTTTTACTTCATTCTCTTGATGAAGATAAAGTCTTCTCAATCTTAAATGATGAAAATATTCGTGCAGTCTTGGAGTTATTGGAGATACCCATTAGATCAACGAATAACTATATCGACTACTTGCCCCATCTGGTTCATATTCCTGTCTCGAAACTTCATAACAAGAAATATCTCACAAATCACTTGGTGACACTTTTGCATGATTTAACTATGAACGAATTTTATAAAATTTGTATCAAGTTCAATTATAAATTAAATGATCTAGTCTTGAATACGAAAACATTTAAGCTAGCTAAATGGGTTGTTGACGTTGCTATTGCTCAGCAACAAACTTATGAAAGTAAAGACAACTGAGATGTAAAACCTTTGAGTAATAAATAGATTCTTGTATTAATCATCCTTCAAGGCACACACGTGGTAAATAAGTAGAAGCACATTTTTAAGGCATACTTTCAATATAGAATTACAATTTCATATACTGAGAAGAGTAAACTGCTTCCCTTTTGTCTATCTTTACGAGCTATTTACTAACAATAAAGAAAAAAAGTGACAAACATTTCATAAAGGTCATAAAACGAACTTAATCGAATTCGAGAATAATGTTCACCAATACAAAACAATGCTAAATATCTGATCTTTGTTTGTATATTTCTACTATATGGCAATCAGTTTTTTGTCGCTTGAGCCTATGGTTTGAATCAACAATATAATATATAAATATGTTTAATTAACAAGTGAGCTGTGCAATAGATATTTCTTGTAATTAATTAAATATAGGCTATATTGGCAAATCATTAAACGATAGTAATCAGAACTTTTTGAAATGTAACTCAATTTTGCTCAATTAACACCAAGGGACTATTGTATGTTTATAAAACTTCTAATTTCCCCTGTCATCGTATTTAATGGAACAGTTCTTGGTTTCAATCAAGTTTCTCTTGTCCTCAACGAACCATTCCAAAAATTAGCTAGATGGTTGTATTCTTCAATTACGACTTCTTCGAATATTCAACTTTGCAACTCTCAACAAAAGAGTTTCAAAGTTTCCTGATGTGTGGTCTTTCAGATGAGAATACATTTCTCCTAATACATATTGAACAAAATGGTACAATTACTCACTTACTTGATGTATAAATTCGTCCATCCTAACAAGACGTCCCTAGAAGTCTCGTCAATTAAGGTATCGTCTGCCGAGACCCAATTTTAGGGGGTGTATCCTTGACGATGCACCCACGGGGTTATTCTGATGGAGCATCACGGAATATGAGACTTCCCGGATGCCAGCCGATATGAAAAATAAAAGGACATTGTTTAGCTAGCTAGAGAGAGCATAAGTTCTGACCGATCTGACTCCAGATATAATTAGTACTCAGGTTAGGAATATACAAGGACTAAAAGAAATTGGCCCATATCAGCTGTAAGAGTTACCACATCTAGTGAAATGCTGTTCAATAGATTATACACCAGACCTCTAAAGAACCCTGACCATTCTCGCTAGTTAGCAGGATTAGCCTCTATATGCAAAGTTATTCAATCAAAGCCTTTATGGCCAAGTTGGTAAGGCACCTCACTAGTAATGAGGAGATCGTCAGTTCGACTCTGGCTGAAGGCATTTTTTTGAAAATGTATAAGTGTATACCAAAGCACTTTAGTTGCCTCGTTTTATATCAAAAACAATTGAAATATATAAATCATTGTGCTACTTATTTTAATTTATTATTACAGACTTAAGTAAAGTTAAAAGAATGAAATATGACGATACTATGATAATTGAAAACTGTTAGATTAGTTTATTCTGGTGGCGGTAGTGGTAGCGTCCCCTAGTTATCCTGGGTGAAAAGCTGTTAGCGAAAGGTTTTATAACGTAAGGTGGATTGTAAGGTGTATATAAAAACTTGAAAGATCAACTAACGCAGCAGACCTGTACTTATATAAATACCTTCGGTGTTGTTTCAGTTTAGAGTCAGAGTAAGTGAATCTACCGAAATCCTAGCAAAGCTAGTTATAGAAAAGGAGACATCTAAATTTTAGGTCTAACAAATACTGAATTTTGGTGTTTTTCAAAATAATATAAATTTTGGGTGCAAATTTTAGAATATATGAAAGAGAAAATACGGATGTAAGAATACACTAATAAAAATACAAAACATGATACAGTAGATTACATGATTTTTAATCGAGTACAATATTTGTATGGTTATGGTTTTTCATGTAGTCGAATGTACCTGAAACTCGTTCCTTCTTTAGCGGAAAATGGTGTCTTTTAAATATCTTTTTTTAGGTTCCATCAAAAAAGTTTCTCAATATCACTCAATACAAATTATTAGTGAATGTCGTAGATGATTGGAGCATTCAGGTATAGTATAGCTAAAAAAGTGGACGAGTCAGGAATCGAACCCGAGACCTTACCCATGCTAAGGGTACGCGCTACCAACTACGCCACACGCCCAAACTATGAGATTGTTGTATAATATGCCTATGTCGATTACCTAAGCGGTAACGGTAAAATTCGTTAACCTTACTTAAGGTTGGAAAACCTTACTTAAGGTTGTTATTAGTTATTCGGTTGATTAGATGAAACGAGGCGAGTTCGGACAAACGGTTAATGGTCTATAAAAGACGATCTTCTCTCGTCTTTTAGAGAATAAGAGATCTCTTTGACTTGTTCCGACTCAGACAGGTTTTCATCATTAAAGTATTTAGTGATTAAGTGTTATAAGAAATATAGAGAGATTCTCGGTTAAGAGTCAGTAAAAGGATTAATTGATATAAGACTGAATTAGTGTATCAGTCTGAGACAATTAATAAAACAATAGCAGAATTAACTTCCGAGGTTCGGGGTATATTGACTTGACGGATATAGAGTACGGGAAAGTACTCTAATTAAGGTTAATATAAAACAGAGATCGGGATCACTACATTCATTTTGTCAGCAGAGAGCTTTAATAGAATGCCCATTTGTAGTGCGTATGGTGTGTGCCTTGAATTTAGAGCTTAACTATGTCTTTGAACTATGATACACTCAAAAAATACATAAATGCCTCAGAATAGTATATTATCATGCATCCTCAAGCACCGACTACGACTGGTAACGATGCATCTTGTTAGCTCTACAGGGTTAATGACACGGTAGATTCAATTACTCTTAATGTTACACAAAGTGAAACATACTTAAGCTGGCAAATTCGCACACTTTATATTTAAGCTTTACATATATAATCTTAGAGAATATATAACAACCACATCGACGTAAATCTTCCGCTATTATAAGTTCCCAAGGACTTAAGAGAAGCTATTTACTACCGGAGTACAATTCCCAGCTAACACATTTTTATTGTTATATGGCTTCAAAATAGGATAATTGTTTTATTTTTTTAGGCTTTTTTAATAGTAATATGAAGTGTTGATTAATAATTGAACATGATAGATATGTTTCTCTTAATATCAATCTCGATTACAGTCTTGATAGATATTGGCGTCACTGAATCACGTGTTATATTGATAGACCCAATATGTAAAAAAATCTACAGGTTAGCAAAACAAAAAGTGTAAGTTGTTCCTCGATCAGTGAACAACGAAATCTAAACCTGTCCAGAAATGTCAAGCATAGTGCTATTTGCAGTAAAACAATTGACAAAACGAGCGTTAGGGGGAACTGACATAGATGATGATGATATTCCTGATTTGACATCACCGGACGACCAATTAGAGGAACCAAACCCGGTAACTGAGGAAATATTTAGTTCTTGGGCCTTGTTTATTTTGTTATTCTTACTTTGTTCTGCTTTATGGTCATCATACTTTCTACAACAACGTAGAATTAAGGCCATCCATGAAACTGTATTATCTATTTTTTATGGGATGATCGTTGGATTAATCATCAGAGTTCTGCCTGGACATTACATCCAAGATGCTGTGAAGTTCAAATCATCGTACTTTTTTAACATATTATTACCACCAATCATCTTGAACTCAGGATATGAGTTGCATCAGGCTAATTTTTTCAGTAATTTGGGATCAATTTTAACTTTCGCTATCCCAGGTACTTTTATTTCCGCAATTGTTTTAGGGACTATTTTGTACTTGTGGACATCTTTAGGACTTGATGGCATTAAGTTTGAGTTTGTTGATGCATTGGCTGTTGGGGCCACTCTTTCTGCTACAGACCCAGTTACTATTTTATCAATCTTTAATGCGTATAAAGTTGATCCAAAATTATACACAATTATCTTCGGTGAATCTTTATTGAACGATGCAATTTCTATTGTTATGTTCGAAACTTGTCAAAAATTTCATGGACATCCTGTTGGATTCAGTTCTCTCTTTGAAGGTATTGGTTTATTCTTAATGAGTTTCACAATTTCAACTATTATTGGGATCTTAGTGGGGATTTTAGTTGCTCTTATTTTAAAGCATTCTCATATTAGACGTTATCCCCAAATCGAAACTTGTTTAGTGTTATTATTTGCTTATGAGTCTTACTTTTTCTCTAACGGGGCACATATGTCTGGTATAGTTTCATTACTATTTTGTGGTATAACCTTGAAGCATTATGCTTTCTTTAATATGTCTAGAAGAACTCAAATTGCTACCAAGTACATTTTCCAGTTATTAGCGCAGTTATCTGAGAATTTCATTTTCATCTACTTGGGTTTGTCATTGTTCACGGAGGTTGAATTGGTATTTAAACCATTGTTGATCATTGTAGCTTTTATCCTGATTTGTGTTGCTAGATGGTGTGCAGTGTTCCCATTATCAAAGTTGTTGAATTTTTTATACAGAACAAGGTTCGAAAGGTTCACACAGAGGGCAAGCATGAATGGAGGTATTTCCTCTCAAACAGTTCCTGATGAAATTACTCATTCTTATCAAATGATGATATTTTGGGCAGGTTTAAGGGGTGCTGTCGGAGTCGCTTTAGCAATGGGTATTCAAGGTGAGTCTAAATGGACACTTCTTGCTACTGTTTTGGTTGTTGTTGTTCTCACAGTCATCTTGTTTGGTGGAACAACTGCATCGATGCTTGAAATATTAGGAATCAAAATTGGTGTGATTGATGAATCAAATGATTCAGATGATGAATTTGATATAGAAGCAACTAGATTACCCTATGCAAACAATCCTGGGAACACATTTATGGGAAACCGCAGATACAATCCAGCTTCTCATACCCAAAGCAGACTGGGTATTAATGTATCGTCAAAGAGTATTTATAAGGATGATATTGTGAGATCGAGAAATGAATCAAACTCCAGTTTAAATTCGATTACAAGGGGAAGCCGGACATCATTAAACCAAATGGATTTCAATGATGGCAACCGTAATGAACTAGATGATGATGATTTGGTGAACAGTGATATTGATGATTTATTACCTTCCAACTCACATGGCCATTCAGGAAGCCTAGGATCAAACCCATATGTATCAAACTCAGATACTCCTAATGCAGGTGCACCAAGTGGGGTACTTGGCGCCTTCCTCAGTGCGGAAGAACATGCAAAATGGTTTACAAAATTTGATGAGCAAGTTATCAAGCCAGTATTGTTGGACTCACTTCCAAATAACTCCAACAATAATAGGAAAAATAAAGATAGTCCATAAGCGTATATACAAATTCTATTGTTAGTAAATACAGGCTAAGATTTTCGTTGAAATGTGATCCGTTTACTTTATAAAATAAATAGTGCTAGTTCAAAGTCTGATGTTGACGATATTTATGTTTAGTTTTTCACTTTCTGATGGAATTATTATAGTACCTTAATTCTAAAGCAATTAATCCAACATGAATTGACAAATTTACACTGCCACGCGACGCTGAGGTAGTAGACTACGGATGCCGTAGCACGTTCAAAACACAATAATATTCCAACGTCCTTTTAAGGCAGTTTATGGAAACATGCAATTAACACATCTGAGTCGTTATTGCAAGGTGACGTCATAATTGACACACCGGAGATTAGTATTAATACATCCGTGCAGAATCTAATACATCAGTGCATAGAATTAACACATCCGTGTTTCTAATAGTGTCACGAAGATGGCTGTGTTATTAACGGTAGATTCATTGACTCTTGTTTTCGCAACTATATAAGCTAGTGTATTTTCGGTATCTATTTAATTAAGGCTTTTATCTAACAAACTAGTTATATCTACAATATAACTCCTGTCGCAATTATTTCGACCCAATGCTGATCCAACCACCCCCCCCCCCCACTTATCGTAACAGTTATACTATTACAATAACAAGATTGTATATCATAACATATTGATACCGACTGACGCTACCTAACCAGTTAAAGTGTCTCATACAACCCACTTTTTGTTAAGATAGAGGGTTCTTCATTGTACCTATCTTACTAATACTTTCTAAATTAATAATTAACCTGCAGACATAAAAATATTCTAACTGTGTATGTTACTTTAGGATAAAACTTCAAAATTTGGTTCTATTATATCTTTTGTATACAGATTAACATATGCCAAGTAAAGTAAAATAATTAACTTAAGTTCAAGGGTTTGTATGGTCGAGTGATTAATTGAGTAGCATCATTAACTTGCAAATGAAGGGGTTAGAGAGGATCAATCATAAACCTCTAAAACAATAATGCTCCATCTTATACAAGTTTAATTGTGAAAATCCTTCTTAAAAGAACTATAATAAGTATTGGAATAGTTTAAGCAGTTTAAGAGTCAATTTATTGATTTCTACTATTCATATGAGCGTTGGCTCGAATTATGGCCGATCACCTAGAACTGCCAAGTTAGCCTGTCAATCGAATGATTTTATTATATAAAGTTCAATAATAGATCAATTGATAACCTTATTTGGTTAATGTTACAATATATTTTATATTAGTCTACGAGGTTATACGTAAATACATAGCTTTATGCAATATATATAAAGCTTTAATTAAAATGTATATAGAAAGTTATATTATATGATCCCTCTGGATCGTAAGTCACGCGTCGGTACTCTAACAATGAACCTGTTGATATTCTATTTGAAATTTAAAACATTTACATCCCAATACGGCTCACTCCAACGTTCAAATTCTTCTTAATGTTTAAGTTGAATACAGATATAAATATTAAAAGAATAACTGTCACAGTCTGTTTTATTTCATGTACTTTAATGTATTGGATTTGTTTTATTGGCTAGTTAATAACCTAAGTATTATATCAACGCGGTCAAACATGGGGCGATATTCTCGCTAACAGTAGAAGATTTATTAAACTCACTAGTAATTAAGCTTGTATATATATCTGTACATTCTGATTGAGTCCTAAAAGGTATCTTAACACACTTTATCTAACAAGGAATCCATTGATCCATTAAGTATAAACTCAATCTGAGTGAAAAGTTAGGTTGTAGGACATTTTAACTGCTTGATTAGCGTCAAGCAGTTAAAATGTATTTTCAAGTACAATTGAGTTATTATAATGGTATAGCTGTTACAATTAGGTGGTGGTTCTTGGATTTTAATCAGCATTTGATCGAATAATAGCAACAAAGGGTTATATTGTAAATATAACTAGGTTTTTAAAAAGCCTTAATGAAATATATACCGAAAATACACTAGATTATATAGTTGCGAAAACAAGAATCCATGAGTCTACCGCTAAAAAACACTGATCTTTTGCAACAGTATCAAAAACATGAATGTGTTAATTTTTTGCACGGATGTAGTAGATTCCATGTATGTGTAAATACTGATTATGATGGAAATTTGCAACTATGATTCAGTTGTGTTCAAGTAAATTTCCATAAACGGCCTTAGAAATGGACCTAGGAATATCATTGTGTTTTAACCGTTCTATGGTATTCGTTATCTGCTACCTAAGTATCGTGCGGTAGTGTAAAATGTATCAATTCATGAGTGTTGCTTTAAAGGATAAAGTTGAGTATTTTGTCTCTAGGGTCATAATGATCCTTCGGCAATAACTTTATAACAAGAGTTCGTGAATATTCAAGAAAATGGGAAGTCGCAAGACGGAACTTGTTAATTGGTTGCGCATTGGTATCCATATGTTTTAAAGTACAATTGGGTAGGTATTCCAAATGCAAAAATATAGCGTAACATATTGTGCAGTTAACATTCCTTAATTTGAATTGATCTGCTAGATCACCGACCGATCAAGCTAGGGTTGGAGAAGCTTGAATTGAAGTTAAGTTCTATGATATGATCTCTCGGTTGGTGATTCAAATGCAAGTATACCTCTAAGAATTAGTAAGGTATGATTCATAGACTCTTTGGGTATGATCGTGTAAATTTCTATATTTCAATTAAGGCTTTAATTTGATTATACGTGGGTTGTATATATCTTTTATATAAACATTTTTGTTTCAACATAATCTAATCATATTATTAATTAAACAACCCAACTTATCCCATTACATCATCCTGTCAGCGATTCATAACTTAGTAGGTTCCGAAAAGTAATCGAACCAAGTTGAACTATCGCTCGACTAACTTTACGCTCAGGAATATAGCTTCGTAACCTAGAATCAATTAATCTACAGAAAATACAGTTGAGCATCGGTTTGAAGTGGAGCCCGTTAACATTAAACTGCGAAATTAAGCCGTGAATCGGAAATATAAAGTTGTTAGAGATAATACTTGCCCATGTTTGACCCCTTTAATGAAATACTTATAAGAATGTCATATGCTTCTTCTACTCTATTAGCCAAAGAAAAAGTTGACTATTGTTGTTTAGGTTTTTTATAAGTACTTCTCCATTGAGGCTAAACTGGTCTATTTTATGATAGCCATTATTAACTGAATTAGTTGGACTGCAACAATGGTAGAGTCATTAACGCTTGCACCCTTCGTGGAAAACTATATATATGTATATTCTTGTGTATATCACAATTAAGGCTTCTATTTTAATTACAAGGTATTTCTTTAGCTATAATCATAGTTAATTAATTACAAATCAATAAGATAAATCCAACACATCAAAGTTATCGTAACACAATTTCTACTATCAAACTATTGATCTGCTATTTGAACTTTAATATATTTAATTCCCGATTACAGCTAACCTGGTAAGCTTAAAGTGATCGCTAAATTGAGTAAAACTCATATTATCATTTTTACGCTCATAATATGGCTACTTCGCGACTTGATGGCATTGTAATGCGTGGAGATGACAATTGATCTGAAATAAAGAACTACAGCAGTTATTGTTCTTAACTGAAATTCAAAACTTGATCAGTATTGGTTTTGGAATTCCCTGAATAGAATAAACAGCTAGAGAAGTACATTTGGGATTTCATCTCTCGAATCGTATTGGCCATTCGGCATTACTCTGACATTACTTTATATCTAAATACCGTTTAGGGTACCAGCTCTGCATCCAAAAAGAAAAATTGGGTAGATGAAAATTAACATTACCTTTTATTCAAACAATGCAAAAATCATATAATTTTAGTTAAAGATAAATAAGTATTTATTCATAAAAACTTACAAATCGGTAGCATCTAAAGGTAGCTACTGAAGAATGATTATCAGAGTAAAGTTTAAATTTTGAGTAATATCGTCCTTCTTTGTGAGACTCTCCCTAGATTCTCACAAATTGGCTGTAAACTCCTGGTCTATTATGAGTATCCTTGACGATTCCCCAAATGTGTGAGTTAGGAAGCGGATTAAGAAATGTGTTGATCCCCATATTCAGGCGCATATGGAGTATATAAAAGAACCTAGGATATCTACCTAGAAGAACTAGGAGTTCTGACCTACCCGCAAGGAGGAGATTATTAGAATTTAGATTCGGAAAACACAAGGGCTAAGAAATTGGTCCATATCTGCTGTAAAGAGTTGCACATGTTTTTGATACTAATATCAATTGATCTTACTGGATTGAATACCAGACCTCTCCGTTATTCCCAAGCCTATTCTTGCTAATCTAGCAGAATGGGGCATTTTATATACAACAATTAGTTTGTTTTATATTAACCTTAATTAGAGAACTGTACCGTACTTATCCTTCAAGCCAATATACCCCGAACCTCGGAAGTTAATTCTGCTATTGGTTTATTAATTGTCCCAGACTGATACACTAATTCAGTTTTATATCAATTAATCCTTTTTCTGACTCTTAACAGAGAATCTCTCTGTATTTCTTATGATACTTAAATTACTAAATACTTTAATGATGAAAAGCTGTCTGAGTCGGGACAAGCCAAAGAGCCTTTCGCGTGGCCTGAGAGGGTCGGTGTTACGCTCATAGAATATTAGAACTAAGTTTGAGTTGAAGAAGGAACCCCATTTACCTAAAGCTATTTAGGCTGACACTTCTTATCATAGAGACACTAAGTATATTGCAATTGAGTATATCCCTAAAGGATATCTCACTCTATTAACTTATATATCAATATACCGAGGCACCGGCCTCCGTTCCTTAGTAGGTCTGACATCGTGGTTACATTTCACTGCTAATTGTACTTTATCTACAACTGTGTCCTTAAGTACCTCATTGATCTAGCTATACAAAACAAATTTAAAAGTGGCAACTTGTCCGAGTGGTTAAGGAGAAAGATTAGAAATCTTTTGGGCTTTGCCCGCGCAGGTTCGAATCCTGCAGTTGTCGTATTTTTTATCGGTCTGCCTTCTTCGAAGGGAGTTTTTACTTTCATTTTATTAATGTAAAATTATTTTATTTTATTAATTGTAACAATTTATTAATTTTTGGTGACGCATTTCCAGAGTGCGCCTGGTTTTCTTACTAAACTTTTTCTTCCTAGTACAGATGTATATACTGTGATAATTTGTGCTTCAGTAATGAATATACAAGATCTAAATAATCTAACCTTAAATTTATGTATAAACGTTGTTAGTTGTAACCGAAGACTCCAGGTATGAAACTATCTTATGTAACTTATTGCAGAATTTATTAAAACTGTAGCTATATACTTCAAAGATTTTAGAGTTTAATCAAGTCTTGGTGTTGTTTTTAGTATGAGATGTATTCTTATAAACTATAGGAAGGCCCACTCTATTTAAAAATGTTTTGGAAATTATTCGAAAAGTAGAAAAAATCTCACACATGGTAAATTTTGACTCTTAAAAAACCAATTGTTTAAATGACTTTAATTAAAGTTTTGCAGTTCATACTAAAGTAATGCATATCCCAAGAAATACATTCATTTGTTAAATAACGAAAGAATCAACACAGTAGCATGATGAATGTGTTATTCAGAATATTGTTATAACTCAGATTCGATTGGAGTTTGCAATCATAATCAAAACAACTTGAAGATTCATTAAAGTACCTAAAGTTTTTGACGTAGAAACGGAATGTGAATATAGTTTTACGTAGTGTTGTTGTGTGAAACGTCTTATTTTGATGTCATGAATTGGCATTATACATGACGCTACCCCACAATTTCAAGTTCCGAGAAGGTGCAAAACCCGTTCAAACTTACTAAAACATTAATGAATGCTTTACCATAGAACTGGCGTGACTTGATTTTGGTGTTAAGCTATTAGTCTATTTGTCATTCAAATCGCGCATTTGAAACACTTTGATTGTTAGTTATCCGTTCCCCAGATTATAAATATATAATGCTGTAAAAAATAGCTTTATAAAAAACAAAAAAATATTGAAGATCTTGATTGAGAATATGAGAGTACTACAATATATTAGTTTGTTGCTGGCAGCTGCATTTGCTTTACGCATTCCACCAATAGCACACAAAAATGGTCTACAGGAAATAGAAACTAAGGGTTTTGAGGTCATTAATAGGCTTAAGGAGTCATTTAGTTCGATTGATAAACATCAGATAGTTTTGAGCAGTGACGGCGAAATTGAAGAGAATCAAAGAAATGATTTCTTTGAACGTTGGGTTGCTGACCAGAAGATTGCTTCTTTGGAAGGAATGTTCAATAATATTGGTGGGATTAGCAAGAATCTTGACGCCAGTGAAGTTTACAAGGGCGTGATTATTGCTTCACCATCAAAACAGAACCCAGATTACTTTTATCAATGGGTACGCGATGCAGCATTGACAGTCAAAACTCTAGTTGAATATTTGCAAGACATAAGATTTTTTGACAGCCATTTGGTTCAAGAGGTTATTGAAAGCTACATTGAAAATAACTATCATCTACAAAGGTTAGACAACAAATCGGGCACATTTGATGATGACCGCAAATCAGGTTTGGGAGAACCCAAGTTTCGTACTAACAATCAACCATTCGAATCTAAATGGGGTCGTCCCCAAGGTGACGGACCAGGTTTACGAGTGCTTTCTATTTCCAATTACTTGAATGCTTTAGAGCTGCATGGTTTGAACCTTTCAAATAGTTTTTTGAAGACACCCCATGATGTTTATTTAAAAGTCATTAAACCAGATTTGATATACGTTATTGAGAATTGGAACGAAGAGACTTTCGATTTGTGGGAAGAGATTAAGGCACACCATTTTTTTAACTCAATTACTCAATTGAAGGCACTATACCAAGGTATCAGATTAGCAAACAAATTTAGCGATTTTAAGTTTGCAGAAGATTTAGATAAGGTAGCTATTAAATTAAGGAAGTTTATTCTTGAAGATGCTGGCTACATTCAAACTGGAATAAAACATTTGATAGCAACGCCTTCTTTGTTTAAGAATGGTGAACGGGTGGGTTTAGATGCTGCAGTTTTATTAGCTTCAATTCATTCCCATGATATGAATGAATACAACAATGAGATTCCATTCGACATAAGTAATGGAAGAGTTCTTCAAACATTGTATTCAATGTCAAATGATATGAAAGAAAGGTATCCAATTAACCATTCAAAGAGGGGATCAAATTCTGGCGTTGGATTAGGTAGATATCCAGAAGATATTTATGATGGATACAATACATCAGAAGGAAACCCATGGTTCTTGGTTACAGCATCTGCCTCAGAAATATTATTTCGTTTAATTTTCCAACTCGTTAATAACAAGACAGATTTGATCATTAATGAATCAAATTATGAGTTCTATCTACAATTCATCACTAACCTAGACAGAGAGCCTTTTAGAATAGAATACGGCTCGAAAACATATAAGTCTGTTATCACTACCCTATTTAAAAATGCTGATTCATATTTAAAAGTTATTAGAGATCACGTTGACAGTAATCTCAATGTTTCTGAGCAATTTAATCGGTATACTGGTTTTATGCAGGGTGCTGAGCAATTAACTTGGAGTCATAGTGCAATTTGGGGTGCAATCAGATGGAGAGAGAAGGTATTAAAGTTACAAATTTAGATTATTTATCGTATTTATTACTTATATAACATGCAAGAATATGATTTGAAAACAAAAATGAAGGATCAAGAATCAAGATTATTAATAGTTTCAAATACGGTGATATTTTTGAATTCCTCAGACTCAGTACTACTAGAGTTGATTTGATAACACTTGTCTGATCTGTTCAAAAGTTCTTCAATTTCATAAATGGTCAAAGAAAAAGGTTCAAAATCCGGAGTTCCAAATTGATAGGTTCCACCATTCAGGTTATCATTATCTACTGCCCGTAAAGATGATTTAGAAATATCAAGCAATTCTTTAAAATTCAACTCTTGATTTTGATTTGACTCTTGTTTATCAAGAAGGTTTTTTATTTTGTTGAATTTAAATTCACCCATTTGAATGACAAGCTTTTCCAAGAATCTCTTGGAGCTGGATTTAGCAACTAAGACTTCTTCAACCGAATCTCGAACTAAGAACCTAAAAATTTTGACTGGTTTCGTTTGACCTATTCTATGGACTCTATCAATTGCTTGTAAATCCATTTGGGGATTCCAATCATTATCAAAAAGAATAACCGTGTCTGCAGCTGTTAAATTGATACCAAGACCACCTGATCTAGTTGATAATAAGAATGCTTTGATTTCTGGTTTTGAATTAAAGTTCTGAATTTGGATATCTCTATCTTGTAAACTTACCGAGCCATCTAGCCTTGCTACTTGAACCTCTTTGTAGTGAAACCAATCCTGCAACAAGTCTAACATCTTGGTAAACTGTGAAAATATGAGAACTTTATGCTTATTCTCAAATAGTTTAGTACAAAGTTGATCAAGGACCTGGACTTTGGCACTATTTTTGAACAAAATATTCATAAACTTCTCCTCATTTTTATCAATAGAATGATCTTTATCAATTATAAAGGGCTCATAGAATAGATAAGGTGAACCACAAATATTTCTTAATTGCATCATAGTATTCTGTAAAGTTAGGTTTTTAGTTTCCCTATGAACTTTTCGAAATAATGATTCCATAATTAGGTTCTGTTTTTCAGGTAGCGGTAAATCAGCTATAGTATCAGAAATGTCTTTGTATTCTAAATCTTTCTGTCCAGAGCTTGATGTCTCGGAATCAAATTCATCGTCTGAGTCTGCTTCCTTGTATGTAGCATCAGACGTTCTTGTATTAGTTACTTCTGTTGAATATAATTTCTTTTTTAAGAAGTTTTCAATCAAGTCATAATCTTGAGGTGAACTAAATTCAGTATGATTATAGTTGATGAATTCCTTGAAGGACAAATCGATAAGACTGGAAAACAAATTATTTTTCATTGCATTGTAGTATAACATCTTTTGGATATTTGTTAAAGGAATATGAATCAAGTACTCCTTTTTTGGCGGTAATGACTTAACAACATCTCTCTTTAATCTTCTTAAGATAAATGGCTTTAAAATAGTATGAAGATTCTTGATTAAATTTTCTTGGATATTAAGTTTGATTAAATCCCTAGTTTCATTGTCAAGTTGATCGTCTTGGCCATTTCCTTGAGTTTCACTGAAATCTGTTAGTTCATCGAAATTGAACCATTGCTGGAATAATTCCAAATCATGAAAAATATCAGGCAAGATGAAATTTAATAAGGACCATAATTCATTCAAATTGTTTTGGAGTGGAGTTCCTGTAATTAATAGCCTATTTGATGTGAGTAGTTGTTTTAATATTTTGATCAAAACAGAATCACTATTTTTTAAACGATGGCCCTCATCAACTATTAAATATTTCCAGGTAACATCTCTTAATTTTTTGAATTCCTTGATCGAAGTTTCATATGATGTAAGAACTATATTTGTTTTCGAAACGATATTCTTAAGATTGAATTTTGCTCTCTCTTGTTTAGTTCCACTGAATTTAAAAACTGTCAACTTGGGTGCAAATTTGTTGATTTCATTAACCCAGGAGCTTAGAGTGGATAATGGGACAACAATTAAGAATGGGCCTTTTAATCCATTTTCAATTAAGAAGCTTAGGAAAGATATGCATTGAATTGTTTTACCCAAGCCCATTTCATCAGCCAAAATTCCATTAAGTCCATTCTCATATAATGTTACAAGCCACTGCAAACCATCTAATTGATAATCCTTTAAAATACCTCCGGTTAAAAGCTTTGGCTGTTTTATGGAAGATGAATTGCTTTGAGATTGCTCAATATCTTCTTTAGCTGACTTTGTTGATTCAGAGATATTGGTTGAAAGCATATCAGTTATATCACACTTTCTGCTCTTTTTAGTAGTTTTACGTTTCTTTGTTTTTGGCTTAGGGTCTTCAATCTTCGTTTGACCTTCTAACGAACGTTGCAATATATTATCTGCAATGATCAGGGAGTATACTTGAGACTTCTGGATCAATACATTTAAACGTTCCAACTTCCGGTCCTTAGAAAGTCGATTAAATTCTTTCTGCTCACTCAGATTCAGCTTATCATCGATTTCTCTTTTGACCAAATCTTTTAAAAGTGATTCATCGATCTCTTCTGAAGCAGGTGTTGGGGAAGTTTTTGGAGTTCCAATCGTCATAGTCCTTGTTTTGCGTGAGCACGCGTTTGAATATTTTAGAATCGAATTACGACATAAGTTTCACCTGAAAAAGTCGTATTCGGAGACATTTCATATACTACGGGATTTTTTATTTAGCATATACCAGAATAACACACGTATATACATTTATTTCAAACCTTTGTAATTAACTGAATCATAAAAGAATTGTACACATCCAATAAACTTACGTAAACATATTCACCTTACAAATTCACTGTTGGGTATTTGTTGTTGGGTGCAAAGATAGCCTCAATTATTAAAAAGAAACAATTGAAAAAAAGAAGTGGTACTCATTTTGCAGTTTAACGATGAGATAAGAATTAACATGGAAAAATTTAAGTCGCTATGACTCAAAATGTAACACAAAATCAGACATTTACATGTTTGCGATGATCTAATCGTTAAACATGTAAAAAAAAAAATTAACGTTAGGTTCACACCGATAATTATGCTGGTATTCTGCTGACTGATTATATTACGATGAGGTGTGATTTGAAATCTTCAAATAAAAAGAATATAAAATAACAATAATTGAATATCTGGATATCTGTGTGTATTACTGGATTTAACACAAAGCATTGTTTACGCAAAGATCTTCAAGTGAAGATTATATAAAAAGATTAGAGTACCCTTTTTCGATTAAGGTTTAAGGCGCTACAGTCGGGTGTTCATTATTTGAAACAATTAAATTCCCCAATCCATTGGTCACAGTCGTAACGCACGCCTACTTGATTGAGCAAAAACTTTCATATTAAATACCCATCGAATTCCTTCAAAATACCGATAAAAGTGTTCTTATCAAGTTTATTTAAGGTATCACCCAGATCAGGATTCTTGAGATCGCCATCCATCACTAGGAAAAGTCATATAAGAGCATTTACAATGTCTATCGCAGTTAACAAAAATTCAAAGTCGTCAAGCAATTTACCATTTACGTTAAGTAAGGAGTCAACTAAAGCTGATTACTTTAATAATAACAAGTTCTTTGTCGAATCGATAAAGAACAATTATTCCGATGAAGTTTTTGAAATCAACGGAAAAGGGCAAGCCCCACATACTTTATGGATTGGATGTTCTGATTCTCGTGCAGGAGAAGGATGTCTTGCTACTTTACCAGGAGAAGTTTTTGTCCACAGAAACATCGCCAACATTGTGAATGCCAATGATTTATCATCCCAAGGTATTATCCAATTCGCCATTGACGTTTTGAAGGTGAAAAAGGTCATTGTCTGCGGTCACACTGACTGTGGTGGTGTCTGGGCTTCATTGCTGCTGAAGAAGATTGGTGGTGTCTTAGACTTATGGTTGAATCCAATCAGACAAGTTAGAGCAGCAAACATCAAGCAATTGAATGAATTGAATGCTGATCCAAAATTAAAAGCTAAGAAGTTAGCAGAATTGAATGTTGCTAACTCAGTCATGGCATTGAAAAGACACCCAAGTGCATCGGCGGCTTTAAAGTCTGGCGAAATCGAAGTCTGGGGAATGATGTACGACGTTGGATCTGGTCAACTCTATGAGGTGGAAGTTCCTAATGATGAATTTGAAGATTTGTTTCATGTTGGTGAAGAAAATGATGGTGAACATAGTGCACACTAATTGCATACTCGTTAAATAGATAACACATATGATATAAATAATTCGTAATTGCTTTGTATTACCAACGTTGAGTACAATTATAGATTGTTAAGCACAATGTTGTTGAAATCAAGTAATTCAAAGCCAGTTCTACATGAAATTCAGATGGAAGTTTTTAAAGTACACATTTTTGCAGCTAATAAATGTTGCATTCTTGGTATTCTCTCTAGAATATTTTTTTGATGTCTTATATTTTTCTAATTTACGTACAAATATGCAATTTAATTTTGAGTATTCATTTGAAACTTTTAATGCCCGCATCTATGAGTAGGGGAGTGAAAACTATACACATCATGTCACTTCATCTATATAAATCTAGCTATATGTGGATATAAGTAGCATTCTGTAGTAACTTCAAGTCCACTTTAAATCAATAATTCCACTTGGGAGTTTAAAGTCTTCCAAGAGTTTGAATACTTCCTCTGGAGTATTAGCAACCAATAAGATTTCACCATTCTTTTCACTGATGAAACCATTTTCAATGGATTCCTTGATGAAAGACAAAAAGTGATCATAGAAACCACCAATGTTCAAGATAATAATTGGTTTCTTTTGAATATTTAACTGAAACCAAGTAGTAACTTCCATCAATTCCTCGAGGGTACCGTATCCACCTGGCAAGGCAATAAAAGCATCAGCTTCCTTAGACATCAACTGTTTTCTGGTGTGCATGTCATCCACCAATGTAGTCTTTCCATACTTTGTTGAATCTGGAACTTCTTCAGATCTCTCCTTCATAATCAATGCACGAGGAATAATACCGTGTACATACCCACCAGCTGAAACACAAGATTCTGCGACGGAACCCATCAAACCGGTAGAGCCTCCCCCGTAAACCAATCCCCAGTTATTCTTTGCAATAGTTTCTCCAAGTTCGACAGCACTTTCGGTGAATACTTTCTTTGTTCCTGGAGAGGAACCGCAGAATACACATACTTTTTTAATACTTTCTGTTGTCATATTTTGTTGTTAAATAAGTTAATAAAATGTGGCACTTTGGTCTCTATTTAAGTGTACCCTTAAATGCTGATTTATGTGATTTTCCGCGGCCGCTCCGTTGATAAATCTATTTTGCCCGCGGAGGTCACATGATGATAAGAAAAAATACAATAACGAAAAGTACCAACTATTATATAAGCGACATACTCGGCAGGCTCATATCCTGAAACACACTCAAATACCCACAAGAAAAAAAATGTAGCAGGCTTGACCCCTATAAAGCCAAATGTACTTCCACAATATTAACAATACGTATTTTTCCTTTTTGGGATTGATTGATTGTCTAAAGAATTTATTGTTGTTGTAGGTTCGTGTCTTATTTGTTGACGATTAGACCCTGCGAGGTGACAATAGACTTAACAATCAAACATTTAGAGTTTTTCTCAAGGCTTTCGCGTATGTCATTGAGAGCGTTGTTTATTATTAGAGACTAATAAAAAAAAGAGAATCTACTCCACCAATAAAAAATAAAAAAACACACCATTTTTTTTTGATATACAAGGTTGAACAGTTTTAGACGGAGGTCTTAAGATGATGAAGTACCGGGAGTCAAGAGCTAACTTGATGAATCAGTTAGATTCTCTCAATTTTGATGGTTTTAAAATAGAAGATGGTGCACAGGAGGAGTTTTCGTTTGAGTTAGAGGGAGATTTACAAATAAGTAATTCGATTAAGAAGAAAAAGCACCGACTGAAGAGACATAGTAGACGTTCAAGTAAGTCTACAGAGAAGAAACACCGTCGAACCGAGTCAGAAATTGAAGCGGTTGATTATGATTCGGACCAAAGTATCCACAGATTTAACAGCACTAAGTCCAACATGACATTGATGTCTAACCAAACTGCTTATTCCTTGGGTTCTATACGGTCTGATGCTACAGATATAACTATACCAGAGCCTTCTTATGATAACAAAATGGAGAAGAGGTTAGAACTGCTGGATCAGTTAATGCCTTCTTTACCTAAAAAATTACATAGAAAGCCACCAGCTTTCAAAGATTTACCTCTGTTACCTGATAAAAAGTTACCTCCTCCACCACCTGATTACAGATTGCATAACCATTTGCAAAATAAAAATCTGAATATGATGAACATTCTTGATTGTCTATACGAAATTCAATCTGAGGAACAAGAAAAGCTAGAATCAATACTACAGGGGTTCATAAATGACATTCAACAAAGCGTTCCATATAATTCTTACAAGGTACGCAAGTTATTCCCAAGAAACTTGCATAAAAACTAGAAAAAAATGTATTACAAGTTTTATTATTTAATGAATATTAGCATCACTATGATCTAAAGGCGAAATTAGTTAGTGTAGAGACAACATTCTGAGGTTTTAGTTGCTGCGAGAGAGACGTTGCTTGTTCCGAAGTTGAGGCAGCATTCGACGACGACACGGTGCTAGGAGTTACAGCTGCAGAAGTGGCAACAGTTGCAGCTGCAGCTGCAGCTGCAGCATTTGTATTTGCAGCAGTAGGTTGTACTACTTCCCTGGATTCCAAGTTTAAAGATAACTGATATTGTTCTTCAATAGTAGGACATTTATCAAACCAAGAATCTAAAAAGTTCTGAATTTCAGGTACTGGTTGAAAATTGAAACCCGTCATTTTGAACCTGTCAATTCCACCAACAATCTCAAAAGTCTTGGCTCTCTTAGCAAAGTTCACCATCCTCATTCTATTCATAAGGAATTCTGGATTTCCATGGTACACAAAAGTTAAATCACTCAAATAAACGCCAAAAAATGGCACACATGGCTCAGACCCAATAAATTTAAGAACATCTCTATACTCATTGAAATTTCTACTGGAATTCATCAATTTATTCATGTTTTGAAGTTGATTTAATGTATCCGAATGCAGAAATTTCCATGTCTTTTTCAATCTATGAATTGGTGACGAATAAAGTGCAGAAATAATTGCTGTCATAGATGAGAAATTGTTGAATTGACGACACTTCTCAGCAACGTGAACAAAATAACGAACGAGTTGAACACGTCTGCGGATATCCAGCTTACGCAAGATCATGTAAGCAACAAAGTTAGTTAATTGGTTAGACGCCTTGATGAAATTTGTAATATTCTCAATTGATTCTGTTAAACCAGACTTCTTCCCCCAGACTTTAGCTAAACATGAGAACTTTGTAATCTTAGAATATAAATTGAATTCTCTAAGTGTCAATTGTCTAGCCAACTCGACGTAGTCGATGTCTAACAATTTTATCTTTTTAATCAAGGAAGTGCTCTTAAATAACGGCGCTGGAGATTTTACTGAAGAAAGAATAGGCTCTCGTTCATAATAAACTTTTTCCCCGTTAAGCAATCTCCTTAAATTATGAGCCAATGCCTTTCCAACTGAGTACAGCTCAACTATTCCCAGCAGAGCAAAACTTAACCATCTCTTAAGAATAGTTTCATTATAATACAGATCTGACCAGTGCTTTTCCAAAATAAGTTTCATGATATTCATCACACGAAGTCTGATTGGATTTTGTTTCTTAGAAATCCAAGTATTATACTCTTCATAACTTAAACCTTCTGGTGCCTCAATATTGAATCTAGCAATAAGCAATTCAATCAAGTCACCAAGATTCATAATTGAAGCAAAGGTCAAAAGGAATGCAGAATTAAAGTTAGCATCAAACAAATCATGATGAGTTAAATGTGCAACAAGAGCTTCCCTAGTACCACCTTTGATACCACCCTTGAGATCTAACAATAAATCAAATTCGTCATCACCTTCCAAGTACCAAGGAGCATCTGACAGTTTTTTATTTCCACTACCACCACCTCCATAGTACGCATGAGCATCATCAGACTTTTCTGATAAAATTGTATTATTTCTTTCAATTACCAAAAGTTGGACATTGAAATCATCATGCATAACACGGGTAGCATAATTCAAGATTGTTTCACGTTCATCGATTAATTGTTGAATAATAGTCAACAATACATTGAAAAATTCAAGGCCCTCGTTGATATGGCGC
This sequence comes from [Candida] smagusa, assembly GCA_030566775.1. Lineage (NCBI taxonomy): Eukaryota > Fungi > Ascomycota > Pichiomycetes > Serinales > Debaryomycetaceae > Kodamaea > [Candida] smagusa. The sequence goes on along the minus strand of JAKUAW010000002.1, from coordinate 715,194 downwards.
GATAAAACCGTATCTGGATTAAGAGAGATTTGATTACCTTTGAATTCATTCAGCTGATCCTGTAACACTTGAGAAATAAGGAGTGCAGCTTTTTCAGTTGGTAATTTCAACAACTCTCTATTGTATACCAATGGTTCATCTTCCTTTAAGCCTTTAAATACTTCGGGGTCATCTAATGTCAATGCTTGAGTTGACATGATCATTTTCAATATAAGGTCATGGAATTGTTGCTTATGCTGGAAAAATTCTAGCACGACTGGGTAATCGAATGTAAGCGAAGAAGAAGTGACTTGCTTCTTAGCATTTGTGTTAAGTTCTTCTCTCAATTTATCAGGATCCATTTCCGATGCACTATCATTACGCTTGATTAAACAAAACACTGTAAAATCAAAGGATTCTATCAAATCAACCATAGAACTTGCATGATTCAAGTATTTGTAGATGAGACGTAAAATTTGAGTATTACGTTCACCACGTAAATTCTCATTAAAGTAGACATGTTGCACGTTAGGATTCAAATAATCTAAAGTTTCCTTACTCAATTTTATCATTTCCTCAGTATAATGACAAACCAGAGCATATGCTTGATGATCGATAATCACCTTCGAGTGGTATCTATTTTTCAAGTCGTCACCACTAACATTTAAAACTGGATTTTTTGAACTGAAGAAAGGATTACACCAATTCCCACCGTTGAATTCGTCCACCACAAATCTAGGATAAACCTGAGGTAAAACATCATAACGATCCTCACCAAAGTCATCGTCACTAGCATCGGAAGAATCATAGTCCGATTTGCGAACTCTCTTATCAGATGTTAATTTCAAGAAAATCTTTGTCACTAGAATAACATTTTGCTTCATGATTTCAATTTCATTTTCAATCTGTTCAAAGTGTATAACATTGTCATCACCATCTGAGTATTTATGATAGTTATCCAGAATAGAACTAAAGATTCTGTTTTCACCGTAGTCAACAGAATTATTACGGATTGTTGAGTCTGAAGTTAAAGTAGCAGAAGTACCAATGCTGCCCTTACTAAACTGCAGGATATCAAACTGGAACATTGGGACATCTTCATTTATAACCATGGAATGATGCATAACGCTTAAGTAAAGAATACCGTTTATGTATAGTTGAGCGAAAGAAGCAGCAATGCGTTTAAGTTTGCGTCTGATTGACTTTTCATATTTGGAAGAATTAAAGTCGTCTTGAGATAAACGAACAGCAGAAAACAAGACTGATATAATTTTGTTTAAACGGAAAAAGTGAGTTCCAAACAATTGCTTGTTTTGATCTTTTAAAGCTCTTAGCAGCAAGTCGAGTAGATGAATAAGCTGATCTCTTGTTTCTGTCCATTTTGAAAGATCCAGGGGATGTTTACAAAACAAATCATCCATTGAGAATAACGGTTGTGAGAAATGATGATAAGACAGAACACTTGTACTATGGGTATTCATGGAGGATGCTAAAGAGTCTCTTTTCAAAGGATCAAACTGGGAGTTGGATCTAGGATGAGGGGAAGAGCCAGCGTTAGGCTGAGCAGTGGAGCCAGCTGGCATTGAAGCACCTCTAGAGGTTGAATTATGCGAAGGAATATTCTCACTCATGGAGAGGGATGAAGCAAAAATAGCAGAAGCAGAGTCTGCAATGACCGAGTCAACTGCTTCTGTAGAACTACCAACGATAGTAGCGGAAATCAAGGCAGTGTTCTCCAAAGTTTCCTTTGAGGGAACAGCAACGTTCAGAGGAAAGTCATTCAACGAATAAGTCACAAATGGAACAGACTCGCAGTATATATTTAATTGGTCACAGTAAAACACATAATCACCAGCAGTGGTACATTTAGCAAGCCATGTAACTGCCAAATTATGATCTTGTTTATACTTTTCAGCCATAAGTTCAGCCTCATCTATGTCTGTTAAATATATCACGTCACCAGTAACGACACTACTTGAAGTCTGGGGACCACTGCTTTCATTTGCTGCAGATGACATAAACTCAGTATCATCCTCATTTATTGATTGTTGAGACTCATCCTGTATTTGAGTAGAATTATTAGAATCTAAGGGGATTGAAGTTTCAGAACTAGCAAAACTCACCACCGAGTTCTTACGTGTGCTATCAGCTGGAGATATCTTATCCAGGTCAGTGTTTAGATTCTTCTGTAGTAAACTTGCGAATGAAGGTATCAATACGTTGGCCGCTGTGTTGGCTGCTGTAAGAGAATCAATCTCCTTATTCAGTTTTAGTTGTACAGGTTGGACGTAGTTAACCGAGCGTACGTAATTATAAGGGAACCAGCCACGTTGTAATTCATTATGGTGTATTACCACACCATCCCACCATCCTGTGTCCAGTTTCAGCAAAACATATATAGTATCTCCGAGGTTAAGCGGTAAATGTGAAGGTTGCGTTCCAGGGAACTCATATAGTGCTATTACAGTATCAAGATGCTTGATGGGCTTGTCTGTACTATTCTTATTATCATGAGGCGAAACCACATCGGGTGCTACCTCGTCGTATTGCATGTTTCGCAACTTTGAAGGCTCTATTCTTTGTTTTTTAATATAGTGCTCCACTTTTTTTTTACTGAGGAGGATGAGAAAAGTGCACATAGAGAAGGGTATAGAGTTGGTGGATAAATGTACAAAAAATTGAGAAATAGAGGAAGAGTGAATTAAAGGAAAACTGTTTAAACCTGTCTAAATTTACTGAAATACGAGTCATTCGCCTGTGTCACATTACTATCTTTTTTCGCTGATATAACAAATTAAAAAAAAGCACCACCATGTCAATATTCTTTAAAGCACCAATAGACATTGAGATCCGACTTGAAAATGAAGAGAAACGGAAACATGTAGAGGTTAGATCTATGCAAGGACGATTGGAGAAATTGCCAGTGTATAAAGATGGAGAAACAGTGAAAGGTGTAGTGACTGTACGTACCAAAGAGGGTCGTAAGATTGAACATCTGGGGCTTAAGGTACAGTTGCTCGGACTGATAGAGACAAATGTGGATGGGTTAATAGTGTCTGAATTCCTTTCATTGGCCACCGAGTTGGCTGCACCGGCCACGTTAACACACGCAGAGACATACCCCTTTGAGTTTAAGAATGTTGAAAAACAGTATGAGAGTTATCGTGGGAAGAATGCAAGGTTACGTTACTACGTCAAGGTAATAATGCTTAAGAAGAACCAATCGAGTGAAATCACCAGAGAAAAGGAATTGTGGGTGTATCAATACATTGCGGCTCCCCAGCCAAACAATGCTAATGGGGCCAGTACCGCAGTGGCGAAGAAAGACCCTCAAACGACAGTGAAAATGGACATCGGGATTGAGGACTGCTTGCACATTGAGTTTGAATACCTGAAGCTGAGGTTCCTGTTAAAGGATGTGATTGTGGGGCGGATCTTCTTTCTACTTGTGCGTCTTAAAATCAAACACATGGAATTATCACTCATTAGGAGGGAGACAGTCGGCTCTCCTCCAAACCAAATAACAGATACAGAAACAGTAGTACGTTTCGAAATCATGGATGGTGCTCCAGCAAAGGGTGAAACCATTCCGATCAGATTGTTTTTGGGAGGATTCGATCTTATCCCTACATACCGTGATATCAATAAAAAGTTCTCAACAAGAACATACTTGTCATTGGTTCTCATCGACGAAGATGCAAGAAGGTACTTTAAACAAAGTGAAATCATTTTGTTTAGAGAGAGTCCTTGATTATATAGAGCATGCGAATCAATGTTTGTCTTCACGTGAAGTTTTTTTTTTACGATAACGGGAAACCACATGTAAATGACTGTAGGACTGTCTCAAACAACTCACCTATCACAGTCCTCTGACCTGCAGCAGCATTCGCATACCAACCAACAAGTCTCCCTTCTGACTGCAGGTATCCGAGCCGTCATCTATCAGCTCCAAGCTCTCTACTTGAGAACTCCCGTCAAGCTCTTCCGGCCCACACGTTTTGACTATTTGGCATATGTTCGTGAATTAGCCAATAAATACCTGAATATTCTGGAAAAACCGTATCGTCTACATACGCATTCATCTCTTGGGATGCTTGTCAATGTGATTCGAAATGAAGGTTGGAAGTTTATACCAGAAAAAGTGTTACCTCCTTTCATAGCTAACTCCGTCACTGGCCTCATATTATACGGCACTTACTTGAATGTGCTAGACAATTACTCAAACCTGCCTTCCTGGGCCGAAACCTGGAAAGCTGGCTTTATTGCAGGTGCCACCCAGCTGCTTGCAGCTGCACCTGTCGATGCGATATACACAAGACTGACCATTGCCGAGATATTGAACGGTAACCATCAGAATTTATGGTTCTATGGTGCTGCAAAATTGAAGGAAATCGGGTTGATTGGCATATTCGCTGGTTATGGCTTTTCGTTAATCAAGGAAAGCTTTGGGTTTGCATTTTACTTTTCTACTTTTGAAGTGGTTAAGACTCAAGGTTATAATTTAACATATAAACTAATCGAACTGTTCAAAAAGTTTAAGGTTGGTGTCCAGCATTCATTCGGATATGAGGAAACGCCAGATCAATACCAATCGAGAATCGAAAAACAAAGACTGACTAGAATCCTCAAATCTTCATTCATCTTATTGGCTGGTGCTTCTGCTGCTTTATCCTTATTTTTTGTACAGTATCCACTCTCCAAAATCCAAAAAATCCATTTATCAAGATTAGAAACTTTGGATATATACAACCTGTCAAATAGGATCAACAAGCCTTTTATTAAATTATACTACAATTCATATATTGAAACTTATTTTCAAGTTGCAAAGTTGAAGTCAAAGTCAAAAATGAATTGGCCACAGTTGGCTTATAAGGGTGTTCTTAGAAACGCAATAACAACTGTTCCAGCTACTTCTATCGGGTTATTAGTTTTTGAAATAATGAGAACTAAACTTGCAGAAGAAGCAGAGTTACTTCAAAGTTAATGTATATAGACTAATTTTTGTATTAACTAATTTTTATATAAACTAATTAATTGTTGTATAGAGTTTAATAGACTAATTACTTCTTTTCGTATAAGCAGCCCAGCCCGCATCTCTATATCTCTTACCTTCGACCTCTGGATCTCTTCCCTTTCCAAATAACCCTCTACCAACAATAATGATGTCTGTTCCAGTAGAAATGACTTCATCAACAGTTCTATATTGTTGACCCAAGCCATCTCCTTTGTCGTCCAAACCGACACCTGGAGTCATAACAAGCCAGTCAAATCCTTCTTCAACACCTCCCATGTCTCTTTGAGCAATAAATCCAATAACAAATTCCTTGTCAGACTTGGCAATTTCAATGGTTTTTTCGGTATATTCTCCATACGCCAAAGAACCCTTGGATGACAATTCTGCCAACATCAACAAACCTCTAGGTTCTTTGGTGGTTTCAAAAGCTGCTTCTTTTAGCCCTTGAACAATACCAGAACCTGTAATACCATGTGCATTGGTGATATCTGACCATTGCGCAATCTTGTAAACACCACCAGCATATTGCGATTTAACAGTATTTCCGATATCTGCAAACTTACGATCTTCAAAGATCATAAAGTTGTGTTTCTTAGATAACTCAATCAATGGGACAATAGTACCTTCATAACTAAAGTCGTCAATAATGTCTATGTGTGTTTTGACTAAACAAATGAATGGTCCCAACTTATCAATCAAGCTCAAAAACTCAGCAGTCGTATTGACATCAACAGATGCACATAAGTTGGTCTTCTTGGTGTCCATAAGACGTAAAAGACGTTGTGCAACTGGAGAAGCATGTGTTTCTGCTCTAGCGGTATAACTTGAGGTGGTTACCATGGCTGCAAGATATTTGACTGTCGTTGCAGACTTTTTTTTTCTAGAGATGACTCTAAGTACACTATCGGAAAAAAGGGTTCCAATATTCTCCATTGCTTCTACATGTCACTAAATTTAATATAAATACTTATTTGCTTTCTTCTTCCTTTGACTCATCCGTAGCTCCTTCAGTGGACTCCTTTTCCTCTTTTGATTCCTCCACTTCTGCTTTTGGTGAGACTTCACTACGTAATGTAGGGAAAATAGGGTCGATTTTTTCCCACGTCACCGACCATACCTTTTTATCTTCTGTTAATGTACCGCTTGCGAATAAAACAAGAATCATATTCTTGACAACTTCATTAACAGATTCAATGAAAGTTTTGTCTTGGCTTACCTTGGTTAAAACAACAACATTGTCGAGAATTCCTAACCAGACCCTGTCAAAATCATCACTAACGAGATCAGTGCTGTATTTCAAAAACAACTTACTTATCAAAGAAAGTGACTCGAGTTGAGTTCTAGTGAATCCACCAACGTCTGTTTGTAACACCTCTGCCTTGGAGAGTTCTGCAAGTAATGGGAACAACCCGTATTCAAACAAACCAGAAGGAGTTATACTTTCATCGGTTTCAATGGCTAGCACTGACAGCTGGAAGGTGGTAAGAGCAAAAGCACGGATTTCACGGCAAGGATTGAAACATTGGTGAGCTAATGCTTGAATTAAAGAGTAAGACAAATCCTTACCTTTGAAAGAACCCTGCTTAGGAATAGGGCTTAATTCAGATGTCAAACGGATGGATTTCTTTGAAAACTCCAACAATGTTTCATATTCCTTCTTTTCTTCCGCGCTCGCTTCAGATTGTGTTGAAGATTGTTCAAACAGAGCACAGAGAGCTCCCAATGAAGAAATCTCATCAAGCAATCCCAAGAAAGGCATGTAATTTTCTGGTGTGATATCTGCTGGATTCTTCACGATTCCTTCCACGAATTCTAACAATTCATGTGCAAACAGCTGGATCAGCCCGAAAACTCTTAAACACTTCCAGTAAGATTCATCAACAAGTAGAACCTTACAGCACCATGAATCATCATCGATAAGCGACAACAATGGTTGTAAAATTTGTTGGCCGTGCTTGGCCATCAAATCTTTATCAGTGTCTAATATCAGCTGTAATACAACCTTCAAGACTTCAGTAGATTCCAGTGACGAGCGTCTTAAAAGAAGCAATTTGTAAGTTAAGACTCTCAATTGACCCTTCTTGGAGAAATCCTTTAATCCTTGCAACAAAGTGATCAAACGGTTGGTCAACTCAAGATTATTAATCAAGAGAGAGAAACAAACAACCACTTCAAGCAAGAACAAGTGTTCAGTTTCATAAAATCTCTTGTTTTCATCGGTTTGAGAGGCAGGCAAGGCATTTAACAAGAACTCAACAAATAACTTCAAGTCCTCATGTGATCCCTTAGAAATTACTTCAAACACACCTGGAATATTGACCGACTTGACACAATCGACAGTGGATAAAGTTGATTCAATTTCTTGTTCAGTTGGTTCAGGAGGTTGGTCAGAATAGCCCTTCAAGAATGAGGAGAAGGTCAGCAAAATACCACTATTATTGTTAGGCTTGGCTCTGTTAATAATATATCTTGGTTTAACCTTTGGTAAAGGTGGTAATTTGATCTTTCTTTGGAAGTCGTGGAACAAGTTTGGAGACACCAAACAGTTTTCAAAGAGAGTCAAGATGATCCGGATCACCTTCTCCCAACCAGATGACACTTTGCAGTCATTTTTCTTGATAAGACGGAAAAGCACCACGGTAGATAATTGTGCTTTAAAGTCACGACCAAACCAAACTGCTGTTTCAGAAACAGTGACCACTTCTTCTTTCTTTTCAACCTTGATTTGAGTAATAGGGATTTCGTCACGTACATTTTCATCACTATTTGCAAGCATACGGTAACCAGTAGAAGACGTCAAAGAGGTGAGATCGGCCAACGAACCAATAAGCTTATCAATAGATTCACTCAAGTTATAATAAATACAGATATTGGCACATTTATCAATCAGCGACATAAGACGAGTGATTATGTGATCGTCAGTAGCCTCCTTGAACACGGAAATTAAAGTATCGATAATCTTTTCAACAATTGTTTCGAATAAAACTCTGTCAAATTGGCAGATGGAAACCAAAGAAAATTCTTTATGAGAGTCTCTGTTGGTCAATTGCAGGGAAATCAAGTTATTCCAAGCATCATCAAACCATTTATCGGTACCATGATGTTCTTCAGGCATAATAATTTCTTTGTCTCTGATGGACGCATAAATCTTGGCCAAGTACCATTCAGGGTAATCCTTACCATTGTAAACACCACGTAAGTTCTTTTTATAATCATCCAAAAGCATTTGCTTTTTGACTTGAGGGTTGTGTAAATCAGTATTCAACATAATAATAGAGTATGACAAGACAAACACGGAATCTTTGTCAGGCCTAACATTCTTTTCTTCATCTTCATCTTCGGTAGGTTCACTTTGACTTGCAACATAATGGTCAGCAAAAGTTTCAACAATTCTCTCAATCTGCTGCGATTCACCCGGTAATCTAAACGACTTCAACATAATTCTCAAAGCTTCATCCACTCTCATATCAGACAAGTCCGATAAGCTGATAAACTTCTTCAATAAATCTTTATTTGAAGGTTTTGCTAACAACTCGCCTAAAATCTTTTTATTTAAGCGGCCAGATTTAGTGTAGAAGAATTGGGCCAATTCTTCACTATCCGAGCCGTCTTTGATAAATCCATTTTCCACCAAGGCTTTGATACCATCCTTAGGCTTGTTATTCAAGATTTCAGAACACTTGATGAAAAAGGTTTTCTTTTTCTTGTTATCAATTAATTCATCCACACCTTCATCCACCTCGTCGACCGATTCCAAGTTACTCAAAGCCTTGATTCTCTCGTTGATTCCGCTAATAAAGGTTAATATGCTTTCCAAGCAAATCGGAGGAACTGTGTCGGTGGCAGCTAATGCAGCCTCTGGCAAAGACAAATTGCACAAAAAGTCCAACATGTTATAACCCAAGTCCGACTTATCAAAATCACAATCATAGTCTATGAAGAGATCAGTGAAGAAAGTTGGAGATCTAGTCCATAAGAGCGACAAGGATTCAATCAACATTTCTTTCAGTGATGGAGATCTAGATGAAGTTTGGGAATTATTTTTCAAGTTGTCAGTAGGTTTAGACTTTGCAGGGATAGGAGGAATGATCAGTTGACAAATCAAGTTAAGAGACAACTCAATTTGAGACTTTAAGTGAGGACCCAAGACCATGGCCATAGTAGAGAACACCTTAAGAGAGCTCTGAAGTAAAGCAGGAGATTCTGTAGTGGTTAAAATCTGCAAAATATGTTTTGAGATCAGGTCACTTACGAGGGTGAACAAAGAAGCATGCTTGTAAATCTCCAGACCCAGCACTTCTATGGCAGTATTAATAAGGCTTAAAGCAAACACACGGGTGCTTTCCATATGTTGGAATTGGTTGACTGGGGAAATCATGGAGATCAATATACCCAAGAATTCATGGATGGTGACAATACCGAAAGGTTCTTCATGGGATGGTTGTTCGTTTTTTAAGGCGGTTTCATCATTTTGATTCTCTTCAGAATCAATATCCTTGTCAAGGATATCTTCCCCGGTAGTAGCACCTATGATATCCTCTGATAACTGAGTACCTTGGAAATGTAATTCATCAGTGTTATCAGGCTCAATGGAGTGCAATTTAGAGAATATACGGACCGTGATAGACACCAAAGCAATTTCAGCAGATTTTCTTAAAACTTCGCTACGCTTCTTATTGCAGGCGAGATTCAAGCATGTCTGTACTACCTCAGTAACGACTTCATCAGGAAGTAAGTCGGCCAAGTTTGAAAGTAAGATCCACTCGATGACGCGCACCACCTTGAGCAAAACGGCATCATCGGAATGCTGGTCACCAGTGTCGAAACGACAGTGAGTTAAAGAAGTGACAATCTGAATCATGGTGGACTGCAAGTTTGGAGAGTGCTGGGAAATAATCTCATACGTTAAGAACTTCTGGACAGAAATAAGTGCAAGAGAAGTGATGTAACCCAGGGTCAGAGGCAGCTTGATGGTCAAGAGGAAAGGTTGTAATAACGTCAAGCTGTCAATTTCATGTAACTTCTTTCCCTCGGTCAATATTGACCTTAACTGAAGAAATGAAGAAAATAATGGATTGTCATTCAGCCTGTTTGCGTGATTATGGCCATTTGAAACATTCAAGGAATGGGTAAAAGAATCATCTTCTGAAGCATTACCCATATTGTTTCCACTGAAGATGTCGCCGGCTCCCAAAATGGCTGCTACGCCTGTTTGAGACCATCTGCTCAGCTTGCGCATCAGAGATGACAAGATCATACATTCATTGATCATCAATGTGACGGGATCAATGGATACAATGTTGCTTATAGACGGTCTGTCCGATATCGAGCCCGATCTGGGCACGGAGGCTAGGGATGTCATTAGTACTATATGGGTCCCTTCTATGTTATTATCCCTAGTAAGGGTGCATGAAATTGTATTCGTGGTTTCTATTTTTTGGTGGATCGATTGAGCGAACACGACTTCAGACACGCTTTTTTGTGTAAGTAGCAAAGTATACGATGGGAACATTTATGTACAGTTTTCCTAAATATGTTTTCTATAAACCGAGATTCTATAACCCTCTTTGATAATAATTCTTAAAAGAAGTCCATGCTAACCTCCACTCTTTTTGTTCCAACTTGGTATTTAACAAATCAAAATCGTAAGCTTCTAACTTCTTCAAATATAAAGTGGTTGGAATTGCCAGCATGAAAGGAGTGAAGATAACATCAGGAATGTTCTTACGCCATTTCTTAGCATTTTTTATGATCAATTGATCATTAGTCGACTTGGCAATCTCTTGGATTTCGGTCTGTGCAGCTTTCAATTTATTTCTAGCAGTCAATATATGATCATTTGAAACAATAGCAGTTTCATACACAACCTGTTTTAACTTTTCGCGAATTTCAGAAAGCAGGTCATCGGTATGGCCTTGGAATGTTCTGAGAACGTCTTCTTGGGACAAATCATGTTTGTTCATTAAGTCAACTGGGAGCGTTACTTGATTACGCAGGGATGCATAGTATCTGGCACCAAGAATCATGGATGATATGGCGGTGGCTTGGCCGATATGTGCTGCAATATCACTGATTTTCCCCTGTAATTCTGTCGACTCTTCAAGTAACTTAATTGAAGAAGGGGAAATCGAAGGAGATAACAATAAACCTTGGGTTAAATAGTTTAATTGTGAATATGTACCTTCTCCATAAGAACTTATAGCATCAACGTTGGTAAACCCAGGTTTTGTTTCCAAAAAGTGTTTTCTAGTTTGTAAAAACTGGTGAAAGTAGGAAATATCCAAGTTGAGATCATTACGAATCGCATCTCTAAGAATAAATGCAATCGGCTCTCCTGGATCCTTATCCGAGTATGGATCAGTAAACACCTTGGTTAATATATCCAGCCAAAACTTAAACTTTAGGGTGGCTGTTGAAACACCCATACTGCTTGACAGTCCGGCAATCTTATTAACTTCAAGGTTGAAAGCCCTGATAGCCAAAAATGCATTCCTAGTAGGCTCAGGTACGTACTGAGCAAGTAAATATGAAGACCGGTCATTTGTCTCGAGTAGACTATTCACGTTCTCGACACTCTTGTGGAGTCTTGCGTCATAACTGTTGAATCTTTTGAATGATCTGACAGAAGTTCGAAGCATTTTTATTGGCCAAAAAAAAAAAAACTTATAGATTTAACCACAGTTGTGTTAAAAGATGTAGTTAAGTAGATGTTTGGTTAGTTTTGTCAATGTAAAATGGGAAACATCGAAAAAAAAAAGTATGAAGATCGTGCCAGTTAGAAGTCATGTGTTCTTGGATATTGAGATTGATTCGCAACCGCAAGGTAGAATAGTTCTTCAATTGTGGGATGCGTTAGCACCAAATGCTACCACCAACTTTCTTGAGTTGGTTAAGGCCGACCTTAAGAACACCATTTTTCATAGAGTTCTTAAGAACTTTGTAATCCAGGCTGGTGATATCAAGTACGGTAGGAAAGATAGTGTGAATGTTGAGAAGATTGGAACTGGGTCAGTGTCCAAGATCAACGGAGGGGAGTTCTTTGGGGACGAGAACTTGAGTGAACCAATTGATGCGCCATTCAAGTTATGTATGGCCCACGATGGAACAGGCAATAGAAATGGGTCTCAGTTCTTCATCACCACATACCCACAACCACATCTCACAGGAAAGCATACGGTTTTTGGGCATGTGGTGCACGGCAAGTCTGTTGTGCGTGCAGTGGAGAAAGTTGCAACCAACAAAGATAACCTTCCAACGCAGCAAGTTGTTATTGTCGACTGTGGTGAATGGTTAGAGGGAGATGACCACCCGGTTTACAATGCGAGCTACGACACCCGTGGTGGCGATATCTTTGAGGAGTACCCAGATGACGATGAACATATCGATAAAGAATCATCGGAGTCGGTTTACCAGGCACTGGAGAAAATTAAAGAAAGTGGAACTCTCCTCTTTAAAGATGGCCAGAAACAACAAGCCTTCTTCAAGTATCAAAAGTGTTTGAGGTACATCATGGAATTTATTCCTGATCAAGATCAAGAACCTGAATGGTATGAAAAGTACACTACAATGAAGAGAAAACTCTATCTTAACTTATCACTTGTTTGTCTTCAATTGAAAAACTACATCAAGGCAGTTGACTACTCATCTTACTTACTCGAACTTTCTGGGGTTAGCAAAACTGAGCAAGCAAAGGCATACTTTAGAATGGGGTCAGCTCAACTTGAATTGAGAAAGTTTAAGCTTGCACACACAGCATTACAAAATGCAAACAAACTTGTGCCTGAGGATGCAGCCATCAAGAGGGAACTTACAAGAGCAGAAGCATTATTGGAGAAACAAAAGGCAGACGAGAAAAAAAAGTATGCCAAGTTCTTTAATTAATCAAATCATGTATTCTATTTATAATGCATTGTTATTCATTAGGTTCATTATGGGTATTTGTAGGTTCTTCGTTATCAGAAGGATTCACCAAGCTACGTAAATTCATGAAATCTAAAATCTCGTTTGCAGCCTCGACTGGATCCACTCGTTCCTCCCTTGTAGAATCGGCTGTGTTGGTGGTGACTACACCTTGAGGGGTTCTTCTGCTCGACACCCCGGTTGCAAAGGGTGCAGGTGGCCCGCCACCAGAGTACATAGCATTGTTGAATAATGGTGATTGCGTATGTATAGTCAGACCAGCTCCGGTAGAAAATCCACTCGGTAAACCAGGTGGTATTGGGTTGGATTCTCCTGCTGCTGCAGTTCCTCTTCTTCTCAAGTATGCCAATATATATGAAAGGGCTGTGTTTTCAGTATTATTACTTGGAACATGTGTAAACCTAGCAATATTATCGCTTCTAGTACCGCTGACATTGCCTCTAGTATTGGTGGGGTTTGTGGTGTTAGTATTGGTTGAATCAGGTCTGCCTTCAGGTACTATGTGGACATTCTCCGAAGGAAAGTTAAATCTAGAATTCTGAGCAGGCTCGTCAACTGAACTTCTACAAAGTGGACAAGATGTTTTATCTTTGAGCCATTCAAAAAGACATGCTTTTCCAAAAATGTGGCCACAAGGCATTTTCACAGGCCTATGGTCAAATTCCCCAGTATAATCAACAAGGAATACAGCTGTAGTTGGTGTGGTTGATGGAGTTGTCGTTCCTTCTTCTCTTGGCAGCCTGGCAGAAGCACCCGGCACGGCCTCTCCCGAATCTAATTTTCTCTTCTTCGAAGGACCCTCTTCCTCTTCCTCCTCGCTCTCTCTTTTCTTTTCCCGAGGTACGCTGGTATACTCTTCAAAACAGATTGAACATGGTGTCGATCCAACTTGTTCAAGTTCATCCTCATAAATAGTTGGGAACGCATTAAAAGTACCCAATGTCAAGCCTCTTTCCTTTTCCAAGTCATCAGTAATACTTGTGTATGCCATCTGGGTAGCAAGCCGGATGAACTCCTGTATTGCTCTTGGTTCCCGGTTAGCGGTATTGTTGGGGAGCGACAAAATCAAAGATCCAGACCTATTGGGGTTCTGGGGGTTATTCGAATCTGAAAACACATAGTTCACTGTGATGATTATAGCACGGTTTTCCCTTTCTTCGTTGTTTCCCCCTTCACTTGGCAGCTCTTGTGGCGTTCCAGTACCATTGCTATTATTGCTTGCTGCATCATTACCGGCGTTTGTTTCACCTCTTGCAGGTGCACTAGCCCCTGTCGGTTCCGGATTGAAAAACAGCACCGGGATAAAGAGTGGGCTATACAGTCTTGTTTCTCCTGTAGTTTCCTGGCCCCCAGTTTCGTTGCCTCTATTTCTGTAACCCAAAATGTTGTCGACAAATCGTTCTATGATCCCCAAGTCGTGCCTCCTTGGAGGTGCATCTTGACGTTCATCTGAGCCCAGCGATTGATTGTTGGCTGTAGACCCTTCAGTGGCATTGACTCCTTCGGGTCTACGCTCGTCTCCACTCCTATTTTCCTCTTGGTTTCTATGGTTGTCGTCGTTTTCAGGCATGCTTACTAAAAGAAAACAGCTACGCTTTTTTTCCTATTTGCCAGTGCTGAAAATCAGAGATAACCTCAAAATGAGACTCTTACATGTCAGTTCCCAAAATGAACAAAGAAAGGAAAAGAAAGTAAAAGAATGGGAATAGGTCATTCCAATGTATAGATACGTATGACTACTTGAGTGACAAAAGGTCACGAGACATTTACAAATCGGGTTACGTAATGTATATATTAATGGTTTTACCCCAGAGGGGTATTTTATATGCTGCAATGCAGGTCAACAACCTGTCTCATGTAATCCTCGACGCATTGTGAGTCGAACTTGAAGCCGGCAAAGCCACCTTCAAATGAGTTTATCAACTTCTCATCTAAGATGATGTCATTGGTGATACGAATAGGAAGTTTTGTGCGCATTTGCAGAAAACAGTCCCATACTTTTTCGGAATAACGTACCAAGGTCTCTTTCAGCCCAAAGCTACAGTTGAATAACAGCTCTTTCTGCTCTTCATTCAAGTGAGTAGTGAAATCAGACAAAACAAGATGTGCGGATCCAGAATGCTTTTCTGGTTTCTTTGAAAGGTATTGTCCGAAGGCCTTGGCAAGATCTAACATTTTTCTGTAACATCCAATTTGGGTTGCTGGATGTGTAGTTTGCGTAAACTGTCCTAAAGCAGTAACAAACTGTTGGTATGTATTGTCATACATTTTTTCAAGGTTCAAGGGAGTGTCGATTGATCCTGTGGTGGAGCTGCTTACAGCGCTAGTGCTTGATTCGTCACTTTCATTCCCATCAGTTTTCTTGGAGTTAATATACTCACGTGTAACAAGCAAGAAAATACCTTGGAATACAAGCGACTGATAAAACAGAAACACAAATGTATGTCTATAACCCCCAAGTAAAGAGTTCATCAATTTGGCACTTCCAAATTCTTTACAGAGTGAGTTGAAATAATTGAACAAATTTAACATAGATGATAAATATGAAGTGTATCTCAAACTTGGATAGTAACCGTTTTCGAGTTGAACAAATGAAAGCCACCTGACAAATAAACTCAATCTCAACTGGTTAGTAACCAAGAGATTGAGGGTCTGACTTCCAACGGCACATGCATCTTTTTCGTCCAAAGTCACTTTGTCTCTGCTCACTAAATTCATTTCGGGCAACAAATCCAACACCCCAGCATACAAGTCAAGATACGACTTTATGAGATACCGAACTGGGTGTGGCTTCTTGGGTGGCTTCATGTAATACAATCCCCAAATGGTGGCTGAAAAGCGCATCAAATAATCTGTAACTAGGTGGTAGTCTGGTCCATACACCACTTCAAGTAACCCCTTGTTGGGAAGTAATGTATTTTTTAATTGTTTCAGCGCCATCAACGAACCCTTGCACTGGAAAAAGGATATTTGGACCTCGATCAACCGAAGTTGAATCCAGTGTCTGGCCACTATTTTAAAATCATCGGTATCAGGGTACCCATTAGAATCAACAGGATCTTCTATCATCTCCATAAACTTGCTGTTGAGTACAACATAGTTCAATAAGTTATTATACTCCAAATAATTGTTGACAATCTGCATGTCGAAAAAGTAGTAAGTTTTGATCACAAAGTACCATGATATTAAATAAAGAATATCTGTGATTCTATCATAATTCATAACCTTTAATTTCAACAGCTTGGAAGTGCTTATCCAATCATCGATCACGTCCACTCTTGATTTGTTGGGAACCACTTCCATGAGAAAATCTTGCATTCCTGTCTTATCATGAAACAACCCTACTGCAAACATTAAAAAGGCAAGACTGAGAACTCTTACCTCTATGATTGTTGCTGTGAATATCTGCAGTAAATCGTTATCATGAGAGTTGACGATTCTTGTGTATAACGGTTTTAAATATGTTAATATTTTGTATAATTCAGCCAACTCCATAACATGCTCATTTTCCTGTTGCGAGTACAAATTGTACAAGTACTCCACACTGCTGAACGTATTTGGAAGCATCTTCTTAATCTTTCGAATTTCAATCATCAGAAATTCAATCATCCTATTCTGGTCTGCGCCAATTTCTTTCAAAAGGATCGAATCGGGGTCCTTCACCTCAATATGATGACTTCTTGGAAATACCTTGTTTGTAGTTGGTTTGTGCGTGCTTGACGGATCTGAATAGAACTTGAAAGAAGATTTCCCGTAGAACGAAGGACTGTAAAACACTGGTTTTGACTGTGGAACCTGGTTTGGAGTTATCGACGGTTTGGGGATTTGCACAACCGCAGGTAAATGAGGAGTAGGTGTATGTGATGTTGGTGTGTGTAAAGTCGGTGTGTGTGAAGTTGGAACGGGTGCTATGTGAGGAGGTGCCTGCAAAGTCGGTGTGTGTGAAGTTGGTGCGGGTGCTACGTGAGGAGGTGCCTGTAACGTCTGTGATGCAATGTGAGGAGGCTGTGATGAAACTTGAGGCATCGGATGAGAAAGTGGTAATGCGCCATGGACAATCGGCACTGCTGGTGGTAGATGCGTTCCCTGGTGCACATTCGAAGGTGGCATCCCCGGCGGAGATGTCAATGGAATGCTTGAAGGTGACCGAGGTGTCGAAAGGGATGGTGTATGCTGTGGATGCACTTGCGCTTGATTCTGTGCATGTCTGGGTTGCTCCAGTATTACAGGTAGAACTGGATAATACAATGGTAGCAGCAAGTTAGGTATACTCGGTAAAACCGGACCCATATTGCTCATTATATGATGAGCCAGCAGAACTGTATGACCAGCCAACTTTGGAATTGAATACACCTGATGCAAGTATGGTTGTGTTTGCTGGTGGTTGACATAGACTGGAGGTTCATCGTTGGACTTTTTCTTAATGAACCTTTGCTTTCTTTGGTTAATCTTACTCAACTCTTCATTCGATGGTGGTCTTGGTGGATTCGATAAACATTTGTCTACACGTTTAAACTTAATGCAACTGGAGCATGGAATCTGTAAGTCACACTTGATCTTAAGCATCTTACACAGTTCACAGCTGTAGCTTCGGCGCTTCCGCTTCTTCTTGTTCTCCTCCAAACTCATACCAATATAGAAAAAAAAAATTGATAAACAAAACAGGATAATAGTGTCTTTTAATATTTTTAATGTGCGGCTCACTTAAACGCTTGTTTGTGTGATCGGGATTTTTTTCACGCTGTTCTTCTAGTTAGTTTCTTTTTAGTTAATGCTACTAGACGGGGGGTTATATTGTAATGTGATTAATATTGCGCAGGAGCATAAAGTAGACAATCCCGATTTTTTTTGTCATCTATTTTATCTATACGAAGAGGATCTCGAA
Organism: [Candida] smagusa; assembly: GCA_030566775.1. Taxonomy (NCBI): domain Eukaryota; kingdom Fungi; phylum Ascomycota; class Pichiomycetes; order Serinales; family Debaryomycetaceae; genus Kodamaea; species [Candida] smagusa. The sequence continues at coordinate 697,396 of JAKUAW010000002.1, read as the reverse complement.
AAATGTGATGGGGATCTACTGAACAATAACATTTACCCAAAAAAAAAAAGTATATTTGGCTTGCTGAGCCTTTGAAGGGTGAGTTATGGGGGTGTCCATGATACTTTTATTGTTGTTTTATTGTTGGGCACACTAGAAATCCTAGACTATTCTCTTGCGGGTGCCCCTTAACGAAGCAGACCTCGTTTAATTCCGAACATATTCTTCCCCTTTTAGTTCTGTGTATCTGTCATGCAAAGAACTAAGGCCAAGAAATTTATCTCGCTTTGTGGCAGACTTTTGCATTTAAGAGCTCAATGACATACGCTGGAGAGTTTACATTTAATTCCGTATTGGGAGTATGATAAAACTAAAAAATATTTATAGGTGATATTGTTGATTGTTGCTGATTTTTACTGAAAATTTCGGTTGCCAGTTATAGTCTTCATCGGTTAACATGACATCCATCGTATTTTTTTGGCGTCGTTTGGATTGTTTAAAAAAAGCCGTAAATAAACCCGAATCATATGCCGTCTTGGACTCCAAAAAAATCTTCTCTAGTCGATCTTTAGCAGATCTTAAAAATGCCGATTAGTATCATTCGGATTTACTAAATACTTCAGTAGCTGGATGCTGCAGTTTCTGCAGCTTTTTGCATAGAGCGCTTCTTGCCCTTGTTTACCCGATAATGAAGTGTGATACATGCAGCTATTAACACAAACGGTATTTAAAAAGAAAAGTTTAAACGGCATAGAGAAGATATAATACCTGCCCAGATTCGCTTTGATATAACTGGGGTGCTTAATAATTTCCCCTGATAAAAGTTAAGCATTTTTTGTTCATAACTATTTTATACCTCCTGTTACCCCCATTCCACTTTATCCATTTGCAGTTACGTGATATATAACCCCTTGTTGAATATCCTTCTCCGATTGTGCTCTACAACAATGTGTCCAACGTTGCAATTTGTACTCTTATGCAGGTTTTGCAATTCAACTCCGACTATATCGTCAATTTTTTCTAATATGATTTAGGGGTGTATGGTTTAGAAGAGTTACGAGTTTTTAGATGGTTTTTGTAAAGAAATAGTTATTGACGACTTGATAACGTTGACAATTATTTTCACAATATCGTACTTTTACAATTTCGTTTTACATTTCCATACTGTCACAATTTCACAATTTCACACTTCCATGTTTTCACAACTTTACAAGTGCACACTTTCACGTACACTTGCACGCACACTTTTACAAACACTTACACACACACTTTTACAAACACATTTTCATACACTGTAACACACACATTGACGTACACTTTTATATTCAAAACTATCACAATTCGAAACTATCACGATCAGCTATTTTATCATTCACAACTTTCATAACTTCTCACCTTTTTCGATTGACAGTTTAACTCTTCATCTCTCAACCTTATGAACATCTTAAGTGGTGTTCGCACGACTTTTCACAACCAATTACAATCGAAGAAATTTTTCTAGCGTATCCAAAAAAACGAACTGGACAATGATTTCAAGTAGATTAGTTAGTCGTGCTGCTTCAAGAGCTGTCAGTGCCCGTCGTTTTATCTCAGCTTCTCAAACCCGTCAGCTTTTCAGCAGCTCTGGAGAAAATGAGGAGTTGGTTGACTTGAATTCGTTGCCTAGAAGACAACCACAAGAAATCCATGTTCCATTGGTGAACCCTACAGAAAAATACAAGGTCCAGATTGAAGAATTGCACAAGTTTGGTACCTACATCATGGCCTGTATGCCTAAGTACATTCAACAATTCAGTGTCTGGAAGGATGAGTTGACCATCTACGTTGCGCCAAATGCCGTTAGACCAGTGATGGTATTTTTGAAGAACCACACTTCCGCACAATTCAAGTCATGTATGGATGTGACTGCTGCTGACTACCCTTCTAGAACCAACAGATTTGATGTTGTGTACAACTTGTTGTCTGTGCGTCACAACTCTAGAATCAGAGTCAAGACCTATGCCAACGAAACCAGTGCTGTTCCTTCCATTGTCCCTATATTCCAAGGTGTCAACTGGTTTGAAAGAGAAACATACGATTTGTTTGGTATTTTCTTTGAAGGCCACCCAGATTTAAGAAGAATCATGACCGATTATGGTTTCGAAGGCCACCCATTGAGAAAGGACTTCCCAACCACCGGTTACACTGAAGTCAGATACGACGAAGAAAAGAAGAGAGTTGTGTACGAACCTTTGGAATTAACTCAAGCCTGGAGAAACTTCACTGTTGGCTCCTCTGTGTGGGAACAAGTTGGTGAAGGTAAGGACTTTACTCCAGAAAACTTCAAGTTGCCAACCCCACAAGAAGAACCAAAGGAGGAAGAAAAGAAGTAGCATTAATATTAAAGATCACTTGTAAAAGTTTGTAGGCTACGCTCACCCCATGTTTACATAAATTACATTCCTTATTTATTGAATTTGTGTTCTTATTCCTTCCAATTCTCTATTCTTGTATGCCAAAAACTCTTGCAAGGTTTCCACTTGGCTCTGGATCAATTCGATATCATTTTCAACCCCTGACAAGTCGTCGTCCCCCCCACTAGTCAATAATTCTTGTTTGTACTTTAACAATTGTTCGAATTCATATCTCACCAATTCTTCGTGTCTCACGCTTTCCTTGTTTTGGTCGCTGGACCCATTCACCTTCGATAACAACTCTTCCAACTCAGCGAGCTCTCTTCTCAAACGCACTTCCTCCCAGTCCGTACCCTCGGTCGCAGAGAAGTCCGTGCCTCTTGTATTATTTGATTGTCCGATTTTAGAAAGATAAGAGTTAGCAAAGCCCTTCTTAGATGATGATGATGATGACGTTGGAGTCTTAGTGGCTTTCAGTAAATCATAGCTAGGTGCTTCTTTCAGGAAAGTTGCTCTCAAACTTGCCGGTACCCCTCTAGGAATCCTTTTTCCGTTTTCTCTTTGGTTCAATATATGTAAAAATACCAACACTTGGTCTTTGTCAATTGTTTCAAAAGACTTGGGGTTCACAAGGTTCCATGCACTGGAAACCTCACTGGCTGGAACCTTGGCTAACGTACTATAAAGTCCGTTAAGCGACTCGAAACGAACCCGCCCATAGGAATCACTGTTGGAATTGTATATGGTTTCATATGTAGCCTTGTCTGTTGGCGAAATGTACCAGTCAAAGTCGTCGCTCAACATTAACTCTTCATCATAATCGTCATCATTGACATCAAAAGTGTTGCGGTTCCTGTCGATGGCTTGGTTGGCTTGGATTAAATGCGCCTTGGACGATGGAATCAACCACGATGGCAATTGATCAGGAATACCTTGCATCTGTCCGCTCACCAAGTCGAAAATTATCCGCATAGTAATACAGAACTCCTCAAAGTCTAAGCTTCCATCGTTGTCAATATCCGATAACGCCCACACCTTGGATAACTGCTCTTGCAGTAATCTGGAGTTCTTCAACACAGGCGAAACCTGTTCGCCAGATAACTTGTTATTGTTGGGACGGAGACCCTGGAAGAGCTCCCAATATTTCTTGATTTCAGATTCCTCTAAACGTGGCATGTTGATCTTGACGAATCAATCGTTGGTTGTTTTTTGACTTGGTCCTTTTTTTTGTGCGAATGACCCAAATTTGTGGTTAAAGTCTCTGTAAGCAAGCGAGAATCCAGACTCCAAAATATATTTCTTTGGAATTGTAGATATTCTGGAATAAATGATAGGTTACTTGGTTGCTAACCACCATGTTAACGTATCTTTGTCTATCTAGTTATCTTATTTTCACTAGATTTCGAAAACGGGTGGTTAGTGTAGTGGTTAACATATTTGCCTTCCAAGCAGGTGCCATGGGTTCGATTCCCGTACCACTCATTTATTTTTGGGTTTTTTTTGAATTGAGATTAGCATATTCATTAAGACTTTCGAACGAACGAACGTATCTCTACATGGTACTTTGAGTAAGAGTTTTCCAGTACGTATATTCCAAGTAGTACGTGAAATTAGACAAAGATTTCACCTTTGTAATTTAAAGCCTGTAGGTGTATGTATTAATGCCCAACTATCAGCTATGTACTTTGAGTAATAGACACAGCCTATGAGTCTATTTGTTGATGTAAATCATAAGCCACTTCTAACAACACCAGGTTCCCCCATTTGCGTTCGTGATAAACCCTATTATCAATTTTTATTTCATCCAATGGGTGGTTAGTGTAGTGGTTAACATATTTGCCTTCCAAGCAGGTGCCATGGGTTCGATTCCCGTACCACTCAATTGTTTTTGTTGCTTTGCAATTGAACTCTACATTTTTGTTATATTTTGCAGTTATTTTGCAGTATTTAACAATTTTTTAAACTTTAATACCACCTTTAATTTCCGTTACTATATAACTTCTCTTTTTAATTTCCATTATAATTTTATTTACATGCTCTCAAGAAACCTTCTCAAGAAGTGTCGATTCCGGAAGTACCGATGTCTAGTTCACAGTTTCCTCTTCATCAAAATCATACTTTCCTTCAAGAATATCATTCAAACTATCTTGAATTAAAGAACTCTCCTCATCCATCGGCATCTCACTCAATAACTTTTGCTTTTCATAACCACCCATCATATGTTTCATTCTCCAACCAAACTCTTGGAAGGAAGAAACATCCAAGATCCAGCATGTTCCAAAGATGAACATGGACAGCACCGTACCACAGAGCATTGTTCCGGTTCCAACAGCCACTGCAGCATCAGTGGTGAAGTTATAACTAAGTGGTGGCATGTGGTTACCTTGGAATAATGTTGGCACATACTGTCTCGACAATGTGGATTTGTATGCGAATCTCAGAGCAAAAATGGTAAGGGAAGCAGAAACCATGAACATCATCATTTGCTTCTGACGACGAGAAATATACTCGTCACTGGCCTGCCCGACCTTGAAGTTTAAGCTATTAAGCGTATCTTTAAATGCCATACTACAACTTTTTTTCAATCAATTTTTTTTTTGTACAAAAAAAAAATCTTTAATTAATAAAACTAACAATAAATGAACTGAAACAAAAAACGAACAAAGTTTTCTAAACTTTTAGATTTCTTCCTTGAATAAACCTCCTTCATTCTTTTGTTTGGTGGAGAGTAAGTCAGAATGTAAACTTGCAATGGAACTTTCAACTCTCTTGACAATCTTTTCTGACTTAGAATCAACAGTAGAATCTGTTTTAGCAACCAGAGTGCTAGCCTCTGTAGTGGAAGAAGGTTTAGATTTTGGGATCTTTTCCTTTGAGTTTGACTTGAAAAGAGCACTTAATCTTCTTAAACCTCCCTTCTTTGTTTCGATAGGAACCGATTCTTTTTTGATGGCCACAGGCTCCTTCTTAGGCTCCTCCTTAGGCTCCTCCTTAGGCTCCTCCTTGACTGGTTCAACCTTCTCGACAATTGGTTCCTCCTTCTTTTCTACGGTGAATAAAGATGCAACATCTCTGAACTTATCTTCATTGACATCGAATTGTAAGTGTTCAGGCAATTCCTTGTTGATTTTGTGCTCCCACTTGACTTGTTCGTCGATACCGTCCAAGATTTGTTGCTTTTGAGTGGCCTTATCAGCTATGTGAGTGTCTTTTTGAGTAGTCAAATCGGTCAATTGTTGGTCAATGTCCTTGTGTTTGGTTGTGAATTCTTCTAATGCAGCCGCAGAAGAAACATGAAGTTCTTCCAACTCTTTGGTAGACTCATCGTGGTCCTTTTCAGCAGTTTGTAACTTTTCTGTGTATTCTTCAGTTTCAGTCTTTGTTGATTCTAATTGCTTTTCTAATTCCGCAATTTTAGCCTCAAACTCAGCTTGTAACTTTTCAGCAGTCAGAACTTCAGTGTCCAATTCAGCCTTAGCATCAGTAAGAGTCTTAAGTTTAGAAGTTTCTTCAGCCAAGGAATCCAAGGTAGGCTTGATTTCTTCATCCTTTCCAGCTTGTAAAGTTTCTAATTCTTCTTTACGTTCTTGCTTTAACTTGGATTCCTCTTCATCAATGCGGGCCTGGTTGGAGGTCTTCTCTTCAATTAATGCTTCCTTAGCAGCAAGATGTTCCTTTTTCTTTTCATTTAAAACTTCCTTTTCAGCTTCAAGTTCTTCAGCCTTTTGCTTTTGGAATTCTTCATACTTTTGAAGTTCATCAGCCTTACGTTCTTCATTTTCAGCAACTCTCTTTTGCTTAGCAATCTCAATGTCTGCTCTTTCTTGAGACTTTTGCTGGTTAGCTTCCTTCTTGGATTGAGCGTGCAATTCTTCCCATTCAGCCTTCTTTTGGTTGTGAATAGCATCAGCTTCTCTCTTGGATTCAGCCTTGACATCAATATCAGCAAGAACTGGTTGAACAATTTGTCTAGCCAACGCATCTAAATCTGACTGCAACATAGTGAGACCTCCACCCAAGTCGACAACACCATTCTTGTGGCTTTTGAGGCGTTCGTCGGCATTTTTTTGAGCAATGGCTAATGCACCAGCGTACAACTTGGCTTGAGATTTGAAATCCATTTCAGATGAATGTTGAATCAGATTCAAACGTTCCGAGGCTCTTTTGTTGGCCGCAGCAAGCAAGTTTGCATCAACCACATCATGTGCCAAAAAGGTATTTGTTCTACGTTGACTTGAAACCTTGTCTGTATAACCAGAACCATGCTTGAGGGAAGCAGCTGCACCACTTGCAGCCAAGTCTTCCTCGGACTGTGTTAAAAACTCGGTTGGAGGTTGGTGAATCCCACTTCTGTAGTCAAGTTCAGGGTTAAACCTAGAGTGTAAAGACTTGGTGGAGTTGGCATTGGCAACCAGGGAAATCTTTCCAATGTCAAATGCGGAATTGGATTGCTTGGATTGGATACCCAGTCTTGAGACATCCCGTTCCGGATTGACACGGCTAGTCATAGTTGACGTGGAGTTCTCGTTTGCTGTCTTATAAAGGGTCTCCCCCTTAAAAGATGGCACTCCGGTAGATACACTCAGTGCAGTCGAAGTAATAGTATTGGTTCTACCAGCACTGGTTGCAGCATTCTCTGCATTTGGATGGTGCAGGTCTCTGGACCAAGCAGTAATACTCTCCCTCTTAGCTGCTAAAGCAGCTGTGTGTGCTTCCTTTGCAACAACGCGTTCATAAGCTGGTTTGACAGTTAAGTCTGCGCTCGCAGCAAGCAATGCGGCAGTGTCTGAAGCACTCAGGTTAACTCCAACAATTGCCGCTCCTGGAGATGTATAAACACCTTGTCTCAACTTCTGCTGGTAGATTGCCTGCTGAGAGAGTGGCTTCCCTTTAGTCTGATAAATAGAACGGGTCATTTAATAAAGAAGCGAGTAGTTATTTGGAAATTTCGTCTTTGGGGTCCCCTTTTTTCTCTCCCTGAAATAGACGTACTGCAGATAAATAATGGGGTTGTCAAAATGGGCCAGCAATAAAGCTAAATGCACAATGTGTGGAGTGTCGATTGTCTATGTGATGAATGAATGCAGGTCTAATTTACACTTGCTATTTGCTTTGCTTGTTTGAAAGTTGCAAACACTATTTTCATGTCATTGCTTAGTTCGGACTACTCGGGACTAATTTGGGCGACGTGCTTCGATTGCGGAAGATGTCCAAATTAGGACTTGAGGTGCATATGGCGCAGACAGTAATTTTGACATCTTAGTTATTTATTCAGTACATATATCTATCCAGTTGATATATCTATGTTTATTCACTTGGAATTATATCTACACAGTTGGAATTATACAAAAATATTACAAGGTTCGTAAATATCTTAAAACTCAATTTTAGATTATTTTTCTACAAAGTTTAAAAAATTTGGACGAGTCGGGAGTCGAACCCGAGGCCTTTCCCTTGCGAAGGGAACGCGCTACCAACTGCGCCACACGCCCAATGATCATCGTTGAAAGGACGGTTAAAATAACTTGAAGTTGGAGATATACTGGGGATGAGGATAATATTTGGGATGATAAATTTGGAATGACGATATGCTTAGATATTTAGTCTGTTTAGTCAGAGATTTAGTCAGAGATTAATTCAGAGGTGTCGCTTACACCGATTCACAATTAAAACACAAACAACCTAACATCCGCCCATAATCCCATCATAGATTTTATATTTCCGACTCTCAACCGATCATACGTCAAGTATTGTTTCTATCCCTTAAACGTTGCAGATCAAGATGTCATTAGATCACTTCAACTGCCCCTATTTTGCAGATCAGAAAGCCAGCTAGAATTCAGGATGCAAAAATAAAACAATGTATGGCACTTGAAGGTTGACTACTCTACAACGATACGCGAATGGAATGTAGATCACACTAGATCAAAATTTGTGAATCATTATTCCTATTTAGAAAAACAACCAGCCATCGAAAAAAAAAAAACCACAACATTATGCAAAATTAATCAAAAACAAAAAACAAAACAGTCAATGGCTAGGATACCGAAGGTAAATAAAACGAAGAAGACAGGGATTTACCAGAACCAACCTGGGGATCCGGCAACGTCCACTACAAATCGTACCACAGCCAAGAGAAAGTATCGTCCTGGTACTATTGCGCTTCGAGAAATTCGTAACTATCAAAAATCCACGGATTTGTTACTTCGAAAATTGCCATTTGCAAGAGTAGTCAAAGAGGTTGCTGAAGAGTATATAGGGACAGATTATGGACTTCGTTGGCAACTGCAGGCAGTTCTTGCGTTACAAGAAGCATGTGAAGCATATCTAGTTCATTTACTAGAAGATACAAACTTATGTGCTATACATGCTAAAAGGGTAACAATAATGAAAAAAGATATTCAATTGGCAAGACGAATCCGAGGTCAGTTTTAGGATTTTATATTAATAGATATTGTAACTCCTAAACACGCTACACGTCTATTCTTTTTTTTTTTTTTTTTGCCAGGTGACACAGAGATTATTGGTTCCTATAGTTATCTATAGTACAATCAATCTATGCTGGCCAAGGCCTGCACATGATTACGCATACAATTTAATTACAAAAAAAAGATGCATTCGCGAGAAAATTATGCTTGAATACCGGAATGAGTATTTTCTGTTGTGTTGGTGAAGTAGTTAAATAACAAATATAAGGAAAAGATAATCCTAATTTTTTCTTCAGTAAGGGGCATTTCTTCCAGCATGGCCACGGTTACCACCACAGCTAAGAGGAAGAGGCTTGTATATCGACAAGATCCAGATGGTATATTTCGGTTGAAGAAACTAGACGATACCCCAGTAGAAAAGGTATCAGCATCATCCGATGTAACCAGTCATAAGGCGAGGTCAGAGAAGAGCGAGAAGGCTAAATCAGAGAAGGCCAAGTCGGAAAAGAGTGATAAATCAGACAAGTCCAAGAAGAAGAAGAAGAAGACACCTGATGAACTTCCAGACCACTCGATTAAATTTGGCGATGATGTTTTAAAACTTTCATCACTCGAGGACCCGGAGGAAGTTGCGGCTATCGAGATAACAGAGATACCTGCGCCGCCCAAAAGTTCTGCATCAACCAAGCATTCCATTACTGCATCTATAAAAGAACCAACAGACATTATGAAGGAACTAGCTGAATTACAGCTGTTAGCATCCAAGACGTCCAAGGCGTCTAAGGAACTGAAGGCTTCTTCTCGTAAAAAACCCGTTCCTGCATTAGACCACGAACCGGTCCTTTTTGTGGAGATTCCGGCTGGAGTTGAAGCGTCACAAATTCCCCCAGTCGTGCCCATACCACGAATCCCCAGTCCTCACAATAATAATTCCTCGGGCGATAATCACGTGGAGGCTGCACCAGCACCTGAGGAGCCAAAGAAAAAGAAAAAGAGTAAACAGAAGAAACGTAGTGAAGACAACGTCGACTTGGATTCCAATCATCACGCCCCCTATCCTAATAAAAACGAGGATAAAAAGGAGGCCGTCACCATTCCAGAAATTCCACAAAAGCAAGATAAGCAGGCTGCTAGCGAGAGTGCTATTCCATATCCGACACAGCACTCGACGCCTGCGCCACCTTCACACGATAACCCGCCCGTGCCATCCCGGGTTAACAGTTTTAGACAATCGGTTCGAATGATTCCCAAGTCCACAGCCACCCTGGCCAAACTGCTCCACCCTCCAAGTTTTCTTCTTGGAATCGGGGCCGCGGCCATTGGCTTCCAATTTAAAGAGCCTTTGACTTTGGTTGCAATTGGGCTTGTTGGTATTGCTGCTGTCCTAGCCATATTTGGTATCGTTGCTGGCGGTGCCTTTTGGTATTTAGGTTTGCTAAAGATTAAAGATTTAGCAGAATTTAAATTGTGGATTAAAGGACTAGCAGGGAAACCACACCCACCCAAAGAAATACATCATCATGAAGAAGAAGAATCTTCATCTGAAGAAGAATATGAATCTGAAGAAGATGAATTGATGAGTGATTTAGAAATTGAAGCAGAAATTGAAAAAGTAACTAAAACAAAGGCTGCAATTGCTCAAGCAATGGCTGCTGCAAAGGCAGCTCATGAAGCCGAACAGGAAGCTACAATCACTGCTGCTTTAAAGGCTGCACATAATGAAGCGCAAAAGAAGCACCATCTGGAAACTATATCTGTAAAATCTTCTAAATCAAACAGATCAGACTTTCTTAAAGCTGCTGAAAAGCATGACCGTGATGATCAATCGATAGATCTTTCATTACCTTTTGCTCTCCCAGACGATGAACCAAAAAGACCAGCCCACATGCAAAGGTCCAATACTTTAACACAGGTGAAGCCTTACGTTCCTGAACGCTTCACTCCAACGCGTTCTCATAGCATCCATACGGATTCAGATCTTTTGGTGGGCTCGAAACCCCCATTATTGAACCGTAATTTAACTACCGATCCTCGCCACCAGTATAGAAATCACAACATCGAGTCTCGTAGACTGTTGGATTTGGATTCTCGTGCAAATAGAGTAACCAGCGAGACAATCAAGAATCTAGTGGGTACTACTTCCTTTCAACGTAAAGACCTCCCTCCGTACCCTCGCGAAGCTGAAGAATTGCCTTTTATTAACCAAGTTCAACTCCATGATAATATGGAACATTTAAGTAGACTGAACACAACTGCTAGTAAGAAGTCAGTTCTCGGAACTAAAACCGGTTATAACACTTTCTTAGCAAACGTCCAGGGTCATGACCATGATGATTAGTTTTGCATCTTATTCCAGCTAGTCTGGTTTCTTTGGGTGCTGGTTATAGCGTAGTTTTAGCATTTTAATTATGATATTTTTTTTTGCAGCCATGAAGAGTAAGAATAAATACCAAAAAGTAACAAAGGTAACTGAAAGACTAGTCCAAACTAGATCACAAAACCTTTTCATCACAAGATTCGTTCAACCCGACAAGTTCAAATCTATGTTCAACGTTGACGATTCTTATGAATCAAAAATATTATCGTTGAACCAGTTGTATTTGGATTCCGTTCGACTTTATGGAATTTACAAAGTACCTTGTATATTTGACAGTCTCAATCCAATCAAACTCAAAAAGGCTATTTCAAGCATATTGGATTTTAGAAATAATAAGCTCATCAAGTGGGAACACTTACCAATTACCGATTTGGAGTGTTTAAGACTTTTAAATTTCTACAAGGTTCCTGTTAGAGGGTTTAATATTAGTACAACACAGCTTTTGCAACTATATAGTAAGATCAACAAAAACTCAGGTGCATCTCGTGAATGTTTATTAGAAGCTGTTGATTTATCAAATACAATTATCAACACAAGTCTATCAAATCATTTGTCGATTATCAACTCAGGTGTGTCAACCAATTTGCCAATTATCAACAAAAATCCAAATCATTTGTCAATTAAGAAGTTGTCTAAATCATCACTACTGGAAACCTACACAGTCTATCGAACGGATAATAAGAATGCTATATCCATGGTTGAGCAAGTCTTCAGCATATTTACCAAAAGAATTTCCACCAACACATATGAATACTTACATAAACCTTTGGAGATCCACTCCCAATCTTTCAACGATATCCGTGTACGTAAGATGCTTGATGATATAAAATTAATTTATCTGGTATATCAAAATAATGCTGCCAATTATCTATATGAAAAATTCACTTGTGAAGTTGTCGGTCAGATATTTTACAAAATAATGAGTTATTGTACTAGAAATGCCAACCTGAAGGATAGTTTGGTGAGTGAATTAATACAAAGAAGAAATAGTGAACGAGAGAATGCAAAAAAAAAGAATCAGCAGATGTGGTCTTCAGAAATTTCAATATTTAATCCGAAGTAGTAGTGGCATTGTAATAGTGAATGCATACACTCAAACTACTGAACATTTGATCCACCCACACTACTGAATATTGTATCCACCCTCTATTGAATATTTCACTATCGCACAATATTCAGTTCCTTTTCGCACATCACATGACAAACCATAACAAATTCAAATTTTCAACAACAACATGCCTTTATACAAAGAAGATAGCTTTCTCGTGGTATATCCAGGGTCAGAATACACTATCTTTACATTTGGGTTTTCCGAACTGTTAGCACCACCCCAATTTCGAATTCCAAGTGTTGTATACCAAAATGAAACACTGAAAGAATACCATTCAAGCACCGAAGCACCAGAAGGAAAGTCGTGGGTCGCAATAAACCCGATTGTAGGAAGCAGAATCGCCGACTTGGATGCATTCAATCAGTTGCTTAATGTGATTTTACAAGATGTCATCAGCAAGAACCCTATAGTGACCATCAACCAAATCCCATTACTTTTAATAACTCCGTCGCTCACCTGGTCAAGAACACAGACCGAACAGATTACCAAGTATGTGATTGAGCTGTTGGAGTTCACAGCGTTTAACATCATTGACTTTGCTGTTGCGTCGACGTTTGGAATAGGTTCCAGTACAACAAGTGCTACTGTTGTGAAGGTTGGAAAAACTCTGACCCAAATCGTGCCTGTAGTGAACTACCAGCTGTTGAAATATGCAGCTAAGTACTTGCCTAATGTTGGCGCACACACCATTAATCAAGAGCTTTCGCGGATATTACCAAAGTTCAACGAGAATCAGATAGAAGGGTTGAAAGTGTCTGAGATTTTCGAAGTGTTGAACAACCATGACGGGTCATTTTACTCTCTTGCAGACTTGCAATCGCAAAGCAATAACGATGATATGGATGTGGCCAAGATGGTTGCCGATGGAGACGTCAAGCCCGGCGAAGAGGAGGAAAAGAAGCCAAACAGAGACCTCGAAACAAACTACTTTGTGGACTCCGAATCCGGAGAGAAGATTGGTGTGGGCAAGGAGCGTTTCCAGGGAACGTCCGATATCATCAACAATGTTGCCGCTGCAATATATACTGTGCTTTCGCGTGTTCTTGACCTCGAGAAGAGACAAGAGTGTTATGACAACTTGATATTTGTCGGTTCTACATTCAGAATTCCGGGACTTCGTGAAGCCATTTTGTACAAGTTAGTTACCGACTACCTTGTGAGGGATGCTAGTAGTAACGACAGTAACAACGCAGGAAGCGCAGCTGCTGCAATTGCTGCGTACCAGCAGGCAAGCACTGCTGCAGACTCTGAGGACAACAGCTCCTCAGTCACCTCGCAGGTACCAGGCTCAATCAGAATCGCCAAGTACCCCGAATACTTCCCTGAGTGGAAGAAGCCAAAGGAAAAGGGTGGCTCCTGGCACGAGGTCCACTTTTTGGGTGGAGAAATATTCGCCAAACAAATCTTCTCCAACAACTCCAACCACGGCCGTGCGTTGTTTGTTGATACAGACATCTACGAAGAAAAGGGTCCCGAGAGTATATGGAGCACCAGTATATAGGTTTAGTTCTAGTGTGTTTTAAATGTTATTTGATAATTTGAAAGGTGCACGACCACGCGTATGCTTCGATTGTTCAAACAATCCACCCATAGGTATAGTAGAATGGCTCAACAACAGACATTGGCTCGTTTTTTTGGTGGATCTGCCAAAGCGAAGACAGAGAAGATAGTAGAGAAGCGTACAAGATCTCCTTCGCCTGTTGGTCGTACCAAACTCCAAAAAGTGGAGACTTTACAGACTATACAGAAGACAGAGAAGGTGGAGGAACTGGAGAAGAAACTGGACAACAAACCAGGAAACCAAGATCCTAACAAGAAACTTAAATACTCTGAAGTTACCCTGATTTTTGAAAAGATTGAAAATGAATCATCCCGGTTAAAGATCACAGCCATCATCACCGATTTCTTTCTTGAAATCTTACAAACATCCACATGTGAGAGACTTGTGAAGGTTGTTTATCTTTTTATCAACCGATTGGGACCCGATTACGAGCCCAATTTGGAGTTGGGACTTGGGGAAACATTACTCATTAAAGCCATTAGTGAGTGTTATGGAAGACCAATAGCTACCATCAAGAAAGACTACCATGAGTTGGGGGATCTTGGGACAGTGGCTCAGAAGTCGCGTCTGGGACAACCTACCATGTTTAAACCAGCACCTTTGGACGTGGATGGTGTGTTTGAAAACCTCACCAGCATCGCCAAGTCTACGGGAAAAGACTCGCAACTGCGTAAGATTGCCACAATCAACAGGATGTTGACAGCATGTGACATGAAGACCAGCGAGGCCAAGTTTTTGATTCGGTCGTTGGAAGGTAAATTGCGTATTGGTTTGGCTGAAAAGACAGTGTTGGTGGGATTGGCCCAAGCGTTGACGCAGTACCAAGGAGGTAGGGTCACTCCAGACAAGTTAGCAGAACAGGAAGACATCATGAGAGAAGCCTTTCTGCAGATCCCCAACTATGACATGGTGATCAAGGCAAGCTATAAATACGGCATTCTGAACTTGTTGGAGCACTGTCAATTGACGCCCGGGATTCCATTGAAACCTATGTTGGCCAAGCCTACAAAGTCGATCAGTGAAGTATTGGACCGTTTCCAAGGCGAAGAGTTTACTTGTGAATACAAGTATGATGGTGAAAGAGCCCAGATCCATCTTCTTGCAGATGGTTCCGTTAGGATATATTCTAGAAACTCAGAAGACATGTCTCAAAGGTACCCTGACTTGGTTAGCACCATCAAGGACTTTCTCAATAAACAGGATGAGTCTGTTGAGAACACCTCGATTATCATCGACTGCGAGGTGGTAGCATGGGACTCTGCTACAGACAAAATTCTTCCGTTCCAGGTGCTTTCTACGCGTAAAAGGAAGGATGTTGATGCAAAGGACATCACAGTGCAGATCTGTGTGTTCGCATTTGACATGCTCTACTTCAACGGCCTGCTTATCACAAAATCATTGAAGGAACGTAAGGCCATCATGCAAGATAACTTAAAACCAATAAATGGAAAGTTCCAGTTTGCTACTCTGATGAACTCTGCCAACTTGGATGAATTGCAATCCTTTTTAGACCAGGCAGTTAAAGACCAAACTGAGGGGTTGATGGTTAAAATGCTCAACGGTAAGGATTCGTACTATGAACCTTCCAAAAGACTGAGAAATTGGCTTAAGCTCAAGAAAGATTATCTTGCGGGTGTTGGTGATTCTCTTGATCTTGTTGTTGTTGGTGCATATATAGGAAAGGGTAAGAGAACTGGAAGTTATGGTGGGTTCCTTCTTGCTGTGTACAATCAAGATACAGGTGAGTATGAAACCACCTGTAAGATTGGTACTGGTTTTCTGGACGAAGCTTTGGTTCTGCTCTACAATAAATTGAAGCCAACTGAAGTTGATCAACCCAAGCCTTATGTGGTGTATGACACCACCAACACCAATGCCAAACCTGATGTCTGGCTCGAGCCTTCTGTTGTTTTTGAGGTCTTGACTGCTGATCTTTCTTTGAGTCCGGTTTATAAGGCTGCACATCTGCAATATGGTAAAGGTATTTCTCTTCGTTTTCCTCGTTTCATTCGTTTGAGGGAGGATAAGTCGATAGAGGATGCAACTAGTTCTGAACAAGTTGCTGAGTTTTACGAGAGACAGGCTAGTGTACAGTAAACAAAACAAACGAACAAAACAAACGATTTGTAGTGTTCGATGTACTGTTTAAATTACTTGGTTCGTTTTACTGTTTAAATCAAACTAACGGAGTGTCACAGTATAATTTTTAATAAGATAAAGTCATAAATTCATTTTAAAAATCACTTCACTTGAGTGAAATTCTAAAACTAAATCGTTTAACTCGCACAAACTCACTTCGTTCGTTATTTCAATTAACTATGTAACACTCTATGAATTGTCTTTTTCTCTATTTCTTCTAATCTTATTCTTAATACGATCAGATAATTTAACCTTCTCAGTTCTTGCTTTAAAGTTAAATTCCATTGCATCAGTTGAATCCTTAATACGGGATTCTGAACGAGGTTCCTTTTTCGGCAGCGAAGGATTGGCAGCCAAATGAGAATTCAACTGAGACAGCAACAATTGCAGATGCAATTGAGTGTACAGCAGAACACGCAGATGAGTTCTAGAGCCAGGTCTCGATAAATTAGAAGGAGTGTGGAGGAAAGCAGAAGTATGGAAATCGTCCATTGAGTTGTAATTGGATTGTTGGTCAATGGTCAAATGAGGGTTTCTGGCATTTGCATGCAAATGATAATCCGAAAACATAGGGATATTGGTTAAATCGTTATCTGAGTTCATCAAAGAAATACCATCAGAGACAGAGCTGGAATGTTTCAACTCGTCAGCTTCATCGATAGAATCAATCTTTCTCTTTGCTTCCTTTCTCTTTTTCTTTCTTCTATTACGCAATTCTTCAGTCTTTCTCTCTTCTTCCTCATCACTATCAACATAAACAACAGGTTCTTTCATAATCTTATCACTAATCTCCAATAAATTAAAGTCATCTGGGAAAAGATCTGGTCCAAAGGTGTTGACCAAATCTGTGATCTCAACACTTAATTCACTTCTAAATTCCTTCAATTCCTTTATAGACGAACCAGAAATAATAGAGAGGTAGATTGGTCTAAGAGACTTGAATAAGTCAACACCTTGTTCACCAGTGATTAAAGCTGCATAAGTGACCAATACACCACAAAAGTAAAGGAAACACCAGAGCCATAAAAGGGTAAACAGAGCCAAGATCTGATGAGTGTAGAAGTAATAAGTGATAAGGGAAGCGTAGAATGAGTAGACAATCGGAGCAATACCCATACTGATCAAGATCTTCCAAGTAGCAATGACGTCATGGGCTTTGATTTTGACAGTTGACTCAGCCAACGCAGCTTTAGCTTTACGTGTGGAGATGATCTTTGAACTGATAAAGACTGGGGAAAATAACGTAGCACCAGGCAAGGCTAAACACACAAAAAACAAAAGCTTGATGATCCGGTAAATAAACACAGGAACTAACCGGAGTTTGTGTGCGGGGTCCGCCTCTTCAACGTGGTGATCCGGCAAATACAATTGCTTTAACATTTCATTATACTTAAGGATCTTTTCTTTAATTTGCTGGATTTCAGGTTTATCTTTAAACGTAGTATAACCCAAAACCAATCTTCTATTCATTTCCACCACCAAAGGGAGAGGCAAGTATTGAGCCAAGTTTCCTGCGTAGAGTCTACGGGCAGTTTGAATAACAAGTAAAGTATCGTAATCTTCGGCGGTAACGGTGACGGCCTTAAGACCGGTGGTAATAATGTCCAAGAGTTCTTTGACGGACTCCTTGTTTGTCTCTGGGTTTGCATACTTCTTGACCAACTCCTTTGAGATTTCGATTGGATGGCCGAACTCCACCACAGCACGCAGTCTAAACTTATGAGCGTTAAAATAGTTCATACCGCAAGGAACTATTTTGACGTTACATTGCGGGTCATTTTCCATGGCCCCTAAGGCCATAATGGCAACACCAGCCTTCAATGGTAATAAATCGGTCCGGTCGTGCGAGCCCCCCTCCGGGAAGATCCCAATACAATTGCCGTGGGATAAGTGGTCGAACACCATCTGGTACACCAGTTTCTGGTCAACCTTAGCGGCACACTTAAAAGATGTACCTTGCTGCAACAATTGAATAATCTTGGGGGTGGACTTAAACTCTTTACGGAGGACAAGTTCAGTATCTGAGCGGATTTCAAGGATTTCAGAAGCACCCAACGATTGAGGTAATGCCAAGAGACCCTTAACACCACATTCACTTAAGAACTTGGTTCCCTTTCCACGCACCAACAAGGCATCAGTGTCGAAATCAACAAAGATCCGTCCTGTACCCTTGGTGAGGTTATCCTGAGCACGAACCACAGGAATAGACAATTGACACTTGGACATGAGGCCAATGAACCGTCTCTTGTATGACTTTGCGGCTATCAAAAATGAAATACGGCGGGTGGATTCCCGTTTGACCTGGTTCATCAACACAATTGGGTCGACAAACTGGTTGGCATGAGGAGCCGCAACAAAGATAACAGGACCAGTCCGGGGTAAACGGAACGCTCCCCGCGGTCTAATCTCTCTAAAGAAGCAATCAAAGATCACTGAAAACAACCAGAGGATCAAGTCGTAGATCCATAATCGGTACCATGGAGCTGGTGTGTAGACAAGCTCATCACTGGATGCAACTTTTTTATCTGCTTTACGAGGTGTAGGCGACCCAGTAACCGGGCCAGGAGTCACCTCCACACTGCTGGGTATCTGCATCTTAATGCCGGACGAGGGTTCTCCTGCTGCTTCCACCTCAGACATTGTTTGATTTGAAAATTTACAAGGAGAGAAAAAATTACTAGACAATGCAAAATTGTCAATGTTACATGAACAGAAAAAAGGTGCCAAAGACGTCACCGGATTGGGGCGCGCAAAAGGTACTCTACTGGGGGTGACCCCGTAGAGGCGTCATGGCGTTGTGATTACATAACGGCTGATAGGTATCTATAGAAAAAAATACGAACTGCACAACCGCGCAGTCACGTGCCGGCGGCATGATCAGCAACGTGATACTGCCGAGGTGTTTTCCTCGGATCGTGATGTTGCGTCAGGTGTCGGCACTAGCAATCACCTCGGTTCATCGGACGAGACGATTTTCTTTTTCCCCAGATTATTATCACAGGCTTCAAAGTCTAATACAATTGAGACAGCCACGTTGAATTATACGAGATTAGGTATAATTGAAGATGTCCAAGCAGGCTGTTTAAAAAGCCGAAGAGGCGGCGAAAGTACGAGGGATTATTATTGCAGTTATTAGAAAGCCATCTGTAGTGTTTTCGGCCCTCGCTATGCTCTTTCGGTTCCCCGCAATTTTTCACAGGAACACCACATTTTTTAGTGTGCTTTTTTCTTCAGTATATAAATACAAGCAACTTTTTCCCCTTCCCAAACCTTAAAGGAATCAATTGATAATTTTTAACACCCCTTTCGAAAAATATTATTGATTACGATGTCTGATTTGTCATTTAAGGATAAGGTTGTGATCATCACCGGTGCCGGTGGTGGATTGGGTAAGCAATACGCTTTGGAATACGCCAAGAGAGGTGCTAAGGTTGTTGTTAACGATCTTGGTGGAGCTCTTAACGGTGCTGGAGGTGACTCTAGTGCTGCCCAATTGGTTGTAGACGAAATTAAGGCTGCTGGCGGTCAAGCTGTCGCTGATTTCAACAATGTGTTGGAAGGTGAAAAGATTGTCGAGACTGCCGTCAAGGCTTTCGGTACCGTCCACATTATTGTTAACAATGCCGGTATTTTGAGAGATGCTCAATTCAAGAAGATGGAAGAAAAGGACTTCCAATTGGTTGTCGACGTCCACTTGAACGGTGCTTACAAGGTTACCAAGGCTGCTTGGCCATACCTTATTAAGCAAAAGTTTGGTAGAATTATCAACACTGCTTCCCCAGCTGGTTTGTACGGTAACTTTGGTCAAGCTAACTACTCTGCTGCCAAGTTGGCTTTGCTCTCCTTTGCTCAAACCTTGGCTAAGGAAGGTGACAGATTCAACATTAAGGCTAACACCATTGCCCCATTGGCTCGTTCCAGAATGACTGAAAAGATCTTGCCTCCACCAATTTTGGAACAATTGTCTCCAGAAAAGGTTGTTCCATTGGTTGTCTACTTGTCTCACGACGAAGCCCAAGTTTCCGGTCAAACCTTTGAAGTTGCTGCTGGTTTCTACGCCCAAATTAGATGGGAAAGATCTGGTGGTGTTCTCTTCAAGCCTGGTCAAACCTTCACCCCAGAATTGGTTGCCAAGAGATTCGAAGAGATTCTTGACTTTAACGACTCCAGCAAGCCAGAATTGTTGAAGAACACCCATCCTTTCCAACTTGCTGACTACCCAAGTCTTAACGAAGCTGCCAGAGCCCTCAAGGAAAATGACTTGTCTGGTGCTCCAGCTGTCACTTTGAAGGACAAGGTTGTCTTGATTACCGGTGCCGGTGCTGGTTTGGGTAGAGACTATGCTCTCTTCTTTGCCAAGTACGGTGCTAAGGTTGTTGTTAACGACTTTAAGGATGCTTCTGCTGTTGTTGAAGAAATCAAGAAGGCTGGTGGTGAAGCTCACGCTGACACCCACGATGTCGCCAAGGATGCTAAGGCCATCATTGACAATGTTATCAGCAAGTACGGTACCATTGATGTTTTGGTTAACAATGCTGGTATCTTGCGTGACAGATCCTTTGCTAAGATGACCGATGCTGAATGGTACCAAGTCCAAAACGTCCACTTGTTGGGTACTTACAACTTGACCAGATTGGCATGGCCAATCTTCCTCGAAAAGAAGTACGGTAGAGTTATCAACATTACTTCCACTTCTGGTATCTACGGTAACTTTGGTCAAGCCAACTATGCCGCTGCTAAGGCTGCTATCATTGGTTTCTCTAGAACCATTGCTATCGAAGGTGCTAAGAGCAACATTAAGGTTAATATTGTCGCTCCTCACGCTGAAACTGCTATGACCTTGACTATCTTCAGAGAAGAAGACAAGAACTTGTACCACCCAGACCAAGTTGCTCCATTGTTGGTTTACTTGGCTTCTGAAGACGTTCCAGTCACCGGTGAATTGTTCGAAGGTGGTGGTGGTTGGATTGGTAACACCAGATGGCAAAGAGCCAAGGGTGCTGTTGCCAAGGAACACCCAACTCCTGAATTCATCAGAGACAACTGGTCTGACATTGTTGACTTCTCTAAGAAGACTGCCAACCCTAAGTCTACCACTGAGTCCTCCATGGCAATCTTGGCTGCTGTTGACCCAGATGATGATGATGAAGATGAAGAAGACGATGAAGATGACTCTGATGACGAAGAAGATCCAATCTTCAACTATGGTGACAGAGAAGTTATCTTGTACAACATCTCTCTTGGTGCTACTGCTAAGGAATTGCAATACACTTACGAAAACGACCAAGATTTCCAAGTTATCCCAACCTTTGGTCACTTGGCCACCTTCAACTCTCAAAAGTCCCAAACTTCTTTTGCTAAGTTGTTAAAGAACTTCAACCCAATGTTGTTGTTGCACGGTGAACACTACATTAAGTTGGAACAATGGCCAATCCCAACTGAAGGTAAGGTCAAGACTATCTTCAACCCATTGGCTGTCACTCAAAAGGGTACCAGCACTGTTGTTGTCCACGGTTCCAAGTCTGTTGACGAACATGGTGCTCCTCTTTTCACCAACGAAGCCACTTTCTTCATCAGAAACTGTGAAGGTGAAACTAAGACCTACGGTGAAAGAAAGGCCTTTGCCACCAACTCATTCCCAGCTCCAAAGAGAAACCCAGATTTCACTACTGAAATTAAGATTTCTCCAGACCAAGCTGCTTTGTACAGATTGACTGGTGACAGAAACCCATTGCACATTGACCCTAACTTTGCTAAGGGTGCCAAGTTTGATGCTCCAATCTTGCACGGTATGTGTACTTACGGTTTGTCTGCTAAGGTTTTGCTTGACAAGTTTGGTCCATTCAACGAAATCAAGGCTAGATTTACTGGTATTGTTTTCCCAGGTGAAACTTTGAGAGTTCTTGCTTGGAAGGAAGGTGACGTTGTTATTTTCCAAACTCACACTGTTGAGAGAAAGACTATTGCCATTAACAATGCTGCTATTAAGTTGATTTCCAACAAGGCTAAGATCTAAGATGTTGAGAATAAAGGGTACTTGACCTGTTGCATTAGGGGTGATACAATGGTTTGAGTATATTGAACATTTTATTTATTTTATGCTGATGAATATATTACGATAATACTTGTAGCGAACTAACAGTAAAGATAATTTTGAGATGATTGTAAATGAGAGATTATGAATATTTGCATTGTAGTCAAATGACAAACCTAATTCAGTTTATAATTATCAATCTTACAGAATCATTAACAAGTTTGTGATTAGATCATGAATATTCCGATTTACAATAAACGATCCCTGTATTCATAGTTACAAAACTTTAATTCGCCTCATTACACATTCCACATATACTATCAAAGCCTTGCAATTCGTAAAAATACTGTTGCTCTGCATTCATTGCACAGAGGTGGAACAATTTTCAAAAGGACATTGTTGTTTGTTCATTGCACATACGAGTATTTACCAAGTTCATTGCACAGACACACTATTATGTTATTATTATCCAGATGATTGTTAATTCAAGTTTGTGTAGCATAAAGTGCACCCGAAGGAAAATTCTTATAAACGGGCGGTTTTAAAACGCCATGCATGTTGTTTTGTTGCAACCATTCGTTGCTGAGCACCACTAACAAAAAAGAAAAGAATTTGTAGCCGAAGTATACACTAAAACAAAACCAGGTAAAAGTAACCGATTTTAAGATTCTTCAGATACAGTGATTGCAGAGAATGCATAACCTGGCTTCTATTCTCCTGAAATTTATGTAAAGGCACTTATCAAAGTTAAGGCGAATAAAGGAGGGGAAGCACAAAGACTATACGTAGATGCAAATGCAGTGTCATAATCACAAAGCAAATTGCCTTAGGAGATGAGAAGAGTGTTCGGCAGTTTGCAAGGCAAAACATAAACAAACAAACATGTTGCTGTAGATGTTGAAGATCATTGATCAGTATTACTATGGATACATTAGTGGATTTAGAGAAGATTTATGAGAATTTATGAAAGAAGGTTGATAAGAGTACATATACAAGAGTAGATTTATAGACTTGTGAGAGATGGTAGATACATTTAAGAGTGTTCACACTCACTTCGTTCGCAGTTAGTTATTAATTTATTAAAACCTATATGATTAATTGAAAGGACTCTTTTGAAAGTAAGGTTTAGATCTTTCAACGTCCACTTCTATATCATGCACAGTGTCGTCTTCACCAGCTTCATCAATATCTAAAGTAACGAAGTTATAGATGCCACTACCAGCAGAAGACAATAAAGAACCGGAAACCTTACGAGAATGATTAGTATATCTTGATCTGTAGACAGAAGTAGATGCGGAAGAAGGGACGGCAAAGTCGACTGGGGTATCATTGATGGGATCGATGATTGACGATGCATGGGTAGACATAGTTGAGTTGACTGTGGAGACAGGGGTAGCATTCAGCATGGGGGAGTCGATGACAGGAGATGAGGTGAGAAGCATTGAAGCCAGGGAAATTGATTTGATGGAAGATGCAGTGCTGACTCTGTTGAGGGTAGGTCTTGAACCCTTATGCTTTAAGGTGTTTGGAAACTTGAAAGCCAAGTTTGGTATATGCGAAGTAGTGGTTACGGCAGAGCCCAAGGATAAAGATGCTGGAACAGTTGTAGATGACGTGGGAGTAGAAGAAGCGGCGACAGCAGCAGCGAGTAAAGGCCTGTGTAAATTTCCACTTGTTTTCTTCTTTAACAAACCAGAAGTTAATGCTACGCCAACCTTTCCTTTGCCAGAAGTCGGAGTATCGAAGAAATCCAGATATTCGTTGAAGGAAGGAGACGAGTAGGAAGGAGTAAGGGATTCGCTGGACGAAAAAGCCAGGTCCGAACAGATGGACAGACACGACGAATTCAATGACAGAGCCAGCAGATGAATTGAATGGGTGGTGGAATGAGATCTACGGTGAGATTTGAATGTAGCAACTGGGGGTTGGAAATCCAGCACGGACTGGGCAAACAGACCAAAGATAGGCAGTTGGATGTTCAATTCCACCTTCAGAGTGGACTTGTGTCTTTTGAGAATCTTCTCGGTTGTGTATGATTTTTGGATGACAGGCAGATACCTTTGGTCGATTTGTGGCATTGACTTCTGGTGAGATATCACGGGTTTAGGAGGTTTAACTAGAAGAGGCTGCGAAAGTTGTTGATAAGCTGGAGGAGCAGATTCCATTTGATTAAAAGATTTCGCTCTCTTAACATCCAGTCTTAACTTGTTCATATTAACTTCGCAATTTTCCTCATAGTTAACATCACTCATTTCCACATATCCTTGTGGTTGGCAAAGCAGACGAGACTTGAGATAGAAGTTTTTATAGCCACCTTCTAAAATGACAATATCAGGAAACGATAAATGAGGGTATGAATCTCTATTAAGTTCACGATCTAATTTCCTTAACTCAGCAGCCATGGTTGGGCCGCGCATAAGCAGGAATTCGCAATGAAACACTATTAACATCTTCTTGGCCGGCAAGGTCTTGTGTACAAAAGCCTCGAGATCTTCCTTGGTGGAGATGTTGATTGCACCAGCAATATGGCCGCCCTCAAACTCATAGTTGAAGCGGCAATCAATAATTATACATTGGTCAAAATCATCTGCATGTTCACCATTAAGAACACGAACCATTGTATCATGGTCGATTCTAGGAAGTAAATCAACATCAGAAGAAAACGTTTGGATTGACGAACTGCGGAGTTTCCCTGGCGGAGAAAGCACCTCAAACATGGAATGGCGCTTTTGGAGCAGCAATGCAGGCCCAAGACTTCCATTCTCCTCGCACACACAATCATACGTACATTCCAGCAGGTTGACATGGAAAAAGTGGTGTGACCCCTTGGCTACCAGGGCCACGCTCAGCGTAACACTCTGGGAAAGACTCTGA